>WEKX01002301.1:0-26191 GCA_013390025.1 Pitta sordida
CTCCAGGGTCCGTTAGCCCTGGTTTTCGTTTATCTTTTTTTCCCCCCCACCAATAATCAGGTCATTATCACCTTTATAATGAGATATCAATTGAAAATACACAAGATCATTAAAAGCCACTAGACAACCACACTGTTTTGGGACTAGTTCATATTTAAATCATCACCAAAGTTTACAATTCAACCACCATCTGATTGAACAAAGCCATTCAAATGGGTGCAGATCATACAAAGTCCTTGTACATCAGTCATTCCGGGCTGATTTCACACTCTTGTGCAAACAAAAAAATATTCCTGGCCTGTCACAGCATAAGAACTACCAGGGCACAGCTCAGTGACCCCATGGAATACCCCTTTCCTTTTGAACACACTCTTCCTCAAACACGAGTCTTTCCCTCTGTTCAGACACACAGCACTTGTCAAGCCTGACCTGCCCCCAAAATACAGCCCTGAGCTGGGTAATGTGACCAGGCTGTACATACAGGAATGGTGAGAACCACCCAGAAATGCTTGGAGTAACTTGATACCAACAGGCAGAGTACAGAGAAAACTCTTCCCTACAGGAAGGTTCCATCACATGGCCACTGTTATGGGGAGATTTCAGAATCTGCACAATAACCAAAGAACAATCTTAGTGCAAGGCAAGTACCACACAATACTGCACATGAAAGTCAAACCAGGTCACATTTAGACTTCAGGCCATTCCAATACTTTCCTTAAGTCAAGGACATGAATAAAACTTCTCTGGGTAGAAGCAGCCTCATTAGTCTTGTACATCTACCTAACAACACTACAAACTGTAATTAAAGTGTCTGCACCGGCAGAGAAGCGAGGACATGCCCTTTCCCAAGGCAAGCTGTGCTCTCACCCAGCTATGGGATCTTCTGGCTCCTGGTTTGTTTCAGCTGGTTTTTCTCAGTGTACAACCAATAAGGAGGTTCATCCAAAATGCTCCCAGAGCAATGCAAAGGACCAGTAAACTACTGCAGTAACAACAGTCTCTCAACCCAGACCAACAGCTCTTTCCATAACTGAGAGGTTGTACAGTCTCACCCTTGAGTTCAAAAAACACATTGTCATGTTCAAGTGAGACATTAAATTACACATTATAATGCTGTGTGGAAAGTAATGCCAAATGGAGCAAAGCATCACAATGTCAATGAGGTCAACAACACATTAACACAGCAAAGAGCAAAGCTCCATGCATGGCTTTAAAGACAAGATCCCAGTAGACAAAATCCTGAGCAACTTGCTCTAAACTCTGCCTTGAACTGGGAGGTTGGGCTACACAATCTTTACAGACCCTTCTCTTCAACCATTCTGTGAAGATTTGCTATTTCCTAACTTTGTGACAATGTACCAGGTTTGGGCTGAAAACTGGAGGAAAAGGTTAAGGCATCAACTGCCAGTCCCACATGAGGCTCCCAGGCCTCTGCCCTCACTGACAACTCTGGGCTGTGACACTTACCTTCCTCTTCCTCTCTCCCTGTTAAACCATAAAGCCTGTTCTGGCCAAGCTGAATTCTTGTTAACTTCTCTGTGCTTGGCCAACATCAACCTGGCCTAGCAAAGAGGTGCCTGGCACTCATCAAAGTATTGTTACACTTGCACACCAGGAATAACAAAAAGAAAGCAATCATTGGGGGAAAAAAAAAAAGAAACTCAAAAATTGTGATTTGTTCTTTAGGAATCCAGTAGTTCTGTAGATCTCTACTGACCATGAACTTGCCAGCAATGACAGTAACTCAGATCCATCACATTTTCCAAAATTTGCACAAAAATAGCTATAACCGGTCTACACTGCTGTGTTTTGGTTGAATAAAGATCTCTTAATGAAAATAATCTGTGCCAATTTGTAACCTCCTAGTTCATGAAAGGGAACTACTGCAAAGCACAGAAAACCATTCACTAACTGGCCTAAGACCTGCAGTAAACTCACCACGAGCAAGTGGTTTCCCCCCTTGCTGGCTCAGCAGAAGCAAACAAGTCCTGCACATTAAAACTCTACTTGGCTTACAAAAAATACCAAATGGGTAAAAACATGCAACTGAAAACACATCTCAGTACATCATAAACTGTCCTAAATCTGTGCCCACAGCAGTGAAAGGTCAATTCTCACATTGTCCTTTTGCCACCAAGTAGTTTGAATATGAAAACGATTAAGAGCACAAGTTTATTTTATCATCAGTTCATCTGATATAGGGATATCTAATACCTGAAAATGTTTGGAGTGACAGCATCTTAGGTGTAAATATCAACAATACTTATCATAAGATGTTTGCCTCTGAAACTCCAAAGCAAGTGAACAGAGGAGAAATCAGTGACAAAGCCACTGGAACCACTTAAGCAACACGTCAGATTTGACAGCAACAGCATCCTCTGCAAGATGGAATAGTATTTTGCTTATTTTAAATTATTCAGTTTAGTTCAAAATGATCACTAGTTCATTACAGGTTGAGAAACAAATTAGGAACATAAAAACCCCATAAACTTGGATTTTCTTCTTTCAGACTGTAAATAAGAAGGAGTTGTGGGAGTCTGAGACATCCCACCTGCAATGCTTTGCCAAGCACAGTCTCAAGTCACCATCAGCTTCATTTGTTCAGTACAGGTCACATTACACTGCTTAGTTATAAACACAAAGTAGGCAGAGATTTTTTCCCTAAATCCTTAGCACATGTAATATTGTGCAGTAGTTTAGAAGAGCAACTGAACATGTTTATTTTCCATGTTACAATCAAGCTCCAATTTCCACCCCAAAGAGGCTAGAAAAAGATCACAACTGAAAGACCAATCATGGGATATGTCACCCATCATTTTAAAAAAAGCATAAAGACTAAACACACCCATGTAAATGCACATGGTTACTCAGATGCACAGAGAGTACATCCTTCTCATTGTTAAGCACTACCTTCTCTTTTCGTCCTGCCAAGACTAGATTTATTTGCAAGCAAGTGCCTTGGAGGTTATCAAGAGAGAAAAGTCAACCTTTCTTTAGGAAAAGAAATAAAAGCTACAAATGTTAAACAAGATTAACATGGGCCATTTCAATCAAGGTCTCAGACCTGTCACCGTCAACCAACTCATCCTGTAAAACAGGAACTGCGTGGCATAAGAAAGGGCTGAATGCCAATCTTTAACCACAAGGATAAATATTCAGATATTACTGAAACTGGTGCATATCATTACCCAGATTCTCTGCACATACCATTTCTAAAAAACCTGAACACAACAAGACAGTCACACCTGTGTTTTAACTGTATAATGTCAAAACTTGTAAATTTTCCCCTCTCAGCTTCAGAAATTCCCACAGTATCAACTTTTACGTTCATCTAATTGAACACTTCGCTGAAGACTCAGAGGTTGCATTTTACTCTTCAACAGCCACACAGTAAAAGGCATCTCTAGTACCTTGTAACAAGACATTAGAACTTTGCAAGCAAAGAAAATTGACTTTGCAGTTACATCCTGGCCAAACACACATTTGCACTCACCAGAGTTTGGTTCCTACTTTGTAACAGTTTGTATTGGGGGAATTTGGGTCAAGGACAGCTCACCACGAAAAACAGCCTGCATCTCCCTGCAGCTACTGGCCAGTAAGCAGCACCATCTCAAAAAAAAATAAAGCTTAAAAAAGCAGCACAAGTCTTAAAAACATTTATTCCATCACTTGAACAAATCTTGACTGAACCACGAAAGTCTGAAAGAATCACTTTGCCTGCCCAGGCATCCCATAGGATTAACAAATGGTTTTCTGCCACCAAGCAAACTCACCACTTCCCTCTTCCATGTGCCACCTGTGCTAAACAGCAGCTCTGGTGCCTCAGCATTGCTGCTGAGAGCTTCCTAAAGCAGGCTGCAGGTCAAAAGAAGGCTTTTTATTTTCATCTCTAGTATGAAATGTAACATTGAACAGCCCAAAGTAAGGTTGTTGTGGTTGGTGAGGATGTTTAGGTGTTCGCTGGTTTTCTTTGGATGTGAAAATAAAACTTTATCAAGCAGTACAGTATGTTTATTGTGCACCAGGCCACAAAAATGAGATCAGATACCCTGTTTCCATGGTCAGCACATAAAACTTGGTGCAGTACCTCTGGAAGCAACAAGTCACTAATTTAATCGATCTGAATTTCTTTTGTGCCATAGTAAAACATTTTTGTCTGTTGTTTTCTCTCTTAACAAATATATCTTACAGTTAGCTGCACAAAACCAAGCTGAGCTTCAGGGGAGAGATCATTTTACTCTGAAACGATAACTGCAGCTTATGGGCTCTGCTCTGTTGATTCTGAACTACAAAGAAAGAAGTTATTTCCTCACATTCCTGTTGTATAATTCTTCCTTTACCAGCCTTCAGCTACCAGCAGATCAGAACTGGAGTTTACTCTGGAGTTGGCAGTAAACAAAAGAACAAATCTGCACTGTTTTCTCTGAAAAAAGAAATTGCAGCCCTTGCCCAAATATATTAAAACTCTGAAACATGCAAGACGACTAAGAAGTTGTGTGTTGGATAAATGAGGTAGTGTGCTCAACAAACTAAAAGAGAATTAAATGGCAAGATTTACATATTTATAGAGCACAAACAAGGCACTGTCAAACACTTCAGCCATCAAATGGAGCCTAATTTAAGTTATAACTCAGCAGAGGAGCAGCCTGTGGATTCAAACTATGGTGTCAGCTGTTACTTCATGACAAATGCACAACACTCACACTTCCCTGAGCAGACCTGCACTGGCTCTGCTGCTGAAGCATGAGCACTCAGCTTGCAGGAGGAATCATTTAATAAATAATAAAAGCCATATTTTGCATTTAAATTTTGACTTTCATCTCGAAGTAATGAATAAATATTCACCTGAAGGAATCTTTAATGAGTTACATGACAAAACATAAACATTTTTGCCTTTTTTTTTTATTTCTCAGCTTAATATGCATTTTATGTTGGGTTACAAACTGGTTGGATGGACAAGCTCAGAGAATGCTGGTGAATGGTGCCACATCCAGCTGGCAGCCAGTCACCACTGGAGTCCCACAGGGGTCAGTGTTAGGCCCGGCACTGTTCAACATCTTTATTGATGATATGGATGAGGGAATTGAGTCCACCATCAGCAAGTTTGCAGATGATACCAAGCTGGGGGCAAATGTTGAACTGCCAGAGGGTAGGAGGGCCCTTCAGAGGGACCTTGATAGGCTGGAGAAATGGGCAGACTCCAATAACATGAGATTTAAGAAGTCCAAGTGCCGGATTCTTCACTTTGGACATAACAACCCTGAACACAAATCAGTGATAACCACATCTAAACACCTTATGGGCCTCCTTAGCCCAGACAAGTAGCTCCTACTCTCTCCCTCTCTCACAGCTGTTTCTCACCAGCTCTACTCATCCTGAACGTCCAGCAGCACGTCCAGCCCCACAGATGCACAGGGCCAAGGCAGCAGAGAGCTCTGGGGAAGGGCAGGCAGCCATAAGGCTGCCCATCACTCCAGGCTCCTGGGGTGTCTGGACACCAGCACTCAGCTCTCCTCTAACAGATGGTCACCAAGTCAGACTGACAAAGCAGTCCCCAAACCTCAGGTATCACACACACATCCATCCCCAGAAAAGAAAATATTCAAGACATTTGCCATACCGAAAGAAAACAGATGGGTTTTTGATGAGTAGACAGTGACTGGCAAAAGCCTTTACTCAGTGGCCTTCCTGGGATGCACAGGATGGCAGAAGCCACATGATGACAAAAAATGAAAAAACGTTTTAACAACAGGAGTGATTTGTCTTTGCCAGATAATCGCCCCATGGTTCAGACTGATCTGCACCCCAAATAAGGGCATAAATGGCACACGTTTGTTTGAGTTCATACCAAAGGAAACAGACTGCTGATCTCGTAAATGTCCTCAAATGATACCTGAATACTTTTTAAGAGCTTGCTTGTCCTATTATTTTCTGAAATCCAAAATAGACTTTTTATTACAGTATCTCCAATTTCAGGGCACCTAGACAGTAAACAAGTGATCAGGGAATGAGAAATACTTGTATTAATAGCAACAGCACACTGTTTATAAGTGGAGGTGTCAATTACTACGAAGCAAAATGGACAGATTACAAAAAACACCACCACAAACCTAAAGACAGCAAACCTAGTTCTGGCTTTTTTGTTCAGAAACCAAAGAAAACTCAACTTATTCTGTACAGTTTATCAGGGTTTTCACTTCTTGCTAAATTTTTAGTGGAATGAACACTTTTAAGCATTTCTCCACACTAAGAACACCTCCTGCCTCTGAACATCCCACAGCAGAAGGTGAGAAGCCAGGGCAGAGCCCAGTCTGGCTCCCCCAGCCCACCCAGCTCCTCTGGGAATTCTCCTGCTCCCATGGTCAGAGCCTGGAGTTAGTGCCAAACCTGCAATTCTGCTTCAAGTCACCAATATACACAAACTGTACCTCCAGAAGAAGATCAGAGCATCTTGAAAAACAACCAAGAGTGACAGATGCTTTTGGAATGGCTGCCTTAAACCCTTCTCTGTCCTTCACACATGCAGAACTTGTTCTTTCTTTTCAGTGGTGAAACAATGTCCACCTCAAGTCAAAGAGTAACAAAAAACCCTCAGAGATTTTAAAGTTAGTGATGCTGGACACACGACCTACAATTATTTTAACCACCCAACCCAGTGAACAAACTAAGTGCTCAAGTTCATTCTGGTTATAATTTAATAGCATTACAATTTAAATAATACTTTTCTCCCTCAAATACCTTATTTCACTTTTTACCACCAAACCTTTATATGAAGTACTGGAACAGACAGGAAAAGCTACTTGTTAACTCACTGACAACAAATGTTCCAAGGGTCCACCAAAGCATTACCCAGAAATCAGGCTAATTACATTACATAAGTACACTGCTTTTAATTACATTACATAGGTACAGGGAAGAACCCTGACCCCACTTTATTCTCCTGGACTCTCCAGGTATTTTTACATATGCTCAAAAGACAAGGTCAGGCTCACCTTCCTTCTCCCTATTGCACCCACTGATGGCCGAGCACAAGCATCACCCCAGACTGTCCTTCCCCTTCATTCAGATTTAATTCTTGCACACTAAAAGGAGATGCAGTTAAACATACTTTGAAATTAGGAAAAAACCCATCAAGACAGGAATACAGCAACACATTGGTATGTCTATCAAGTCCTCAAGCAGGTTACTTGTGGCACATCTCCCAACAGTATGAGACAGTTTAACTCTGACCAAGGAAGTGGAGAGAGTTCTGGTGTGACAGAAGCTGCTCATCCTGCAGGACACCAGGTGGGAGTTTCCAGATGAACACAGTTCTCTGACCCAAAGAACTAACACAGAGGCAAAAGAAAAAGGATGCCACGGTGAAGCCATGCACAGCTGTTATTTTTACACACATAAACACACTGCACACCCTCCGAATAGTGAAAATCCCTTTGCAAAAGGAACCCTCAAGCCAAACACACTCACAGAATATTCTGAGCTGGAAGGGACCCAGAAAGATCATTGAGCCCAACCCTTACATGAACAGCCTGTATGGAGATTGAATCCACACCTTGGTGTTATCAGCAACACACTCCAACCAACACCATCAGTAAAACACCAGAGTGATGGCGGCAGCAAAAACATGAGACGTGCAAACCTTCAGCACCCAACTAAAAATGACCTGGATCTGCTCCTCCACCAGGGAGCCTGGCAAAGAATCACCAGGTCTGCACTGACACCAGGGACACCAAGAACACAGTGCTCAGTGTAACTGCTTAGCAGTTCAGTTATTATTTATTCCCAGAGTACCACTCTTAATGCAACTTTGCATAAACCATCTCATGTCTAACACAGCCATGATTACAGAATCACAGAATCAGTAAGGTTGGAAAACACCATAGAGGTCATCAAGTCCAACCTATCACCTATTACCTAACCTAGCCAAACCTGTTACCTATCCTGTTACCATCCTGCTACCAACACACCATCCTACCTATANGAGTGCTGCTTTTCTTTCAGCACAGTTCAGCCCAGAGTTTTATACACCCCTTGTCTCACCTCTTCACCTTGCTAACTGCTGCCCTGCTTCTGGCCATAGGAATAGCTTCAAAATTGCCATTCTTTGTTCAATTGCCATTCTTTCTTCTATTGTAAGAGAAGATAAATTAAACTAGCCATGCCATGAATAAGGGCAGACAGAGCAGCAAAGGGCCAAATAAAGAGGGAAATTTGTTAGTTTTCCTTCCCAAGAGGATTAAAAAAAAACTGCACAAGACTTAAAAAACTGTTCCAGCCCTTTTTCCTGATGTTTAAAAAGTGATCCTCCAAATCACTTCTCACAGGAGGCTGTTTAAAAACCCTGGTTACTTGCATGACTAACATAAGAATATTGATGGTGTCATTTGCCACCCCTTTGGATGACAAATCATTATTTGTTACTGGCAATCTTGCAGCACCAGTAAAAACTTCATTTAAGGTCTCACTGGGAAAAATGCAGGTGGTGTAACTGGCATCTTTTCTGTCTCATCAGAAGAGATCAGCAGGAACATGGGCCGCCTTCCCTGTTTGCTGATGGGACAGTTGGGAGGGGAGATCTCTCTTGCACCCCTATTAAAAGTTATTGTCTCCTGGGCATATCCATTTTTAAAAGGAGGAGGAGAAAGAAACAGTGGGATCATAAATTTATGGAGTTACATCTCCCATAGACCCACACCTTCCTCACACACATGGTGTTGATCAGGGAGATCTCTGGGGTGCAAAGGCAAAAGCAAGGTGTCAGCAGTGTTAAGAATGACACAAACAAGCTTCCCCTCCCCTGTCCAGCATCTCTGCCTGCAAAAACAACAAAACAAACACCAGGGAAATAAATAGAAGTTTCCCATGCCAACAAACCTTTCCACAAACACTTGCTGTTCCTGATCAGTAAGATCCCATGGAAGCCAAGGAAAAGACTGATATACACAGTGTGTGTGGAATGGGACACAAACCACAGACAACACGAAACTGTCAAGGGCTGCACTCAAACACAGGACAAGGTATCACACCCCAAAGGGGTTCTCTGACTGCCCTTTCCATGTCATAGCTCTCTAACACTGAAGATGTGAACTGTAGTGTGAAACAAAAAGACAACATCCTTGAAGTTTAAAAATATTAAAAAAGGAAATCAAAATATAATAACACCCCAAATGAACAAACAAACCACCCCTGTCCCCAAAACACCAGTCTCTGCACTAGGGGTGGAAGATTTGAAGACTTCACTGTTGATGCTTACACTGACATTTGAAGCATGGGAGGGGAAGCAACAAGCCCTTCAAGAAATCAGCAGAAACTTTCACTTATAATGAAATGAAATATTAAAATAGAAATTTAAGATTGGCGAGCCTTTGGTGCCCTGTGGAGTATTCAGGGACAGCAGTAAATAAGATACACTTTACACTGCAAAAAATTTTAGTGGTGAGCCAAATGGGATGAGCCCCAAATCAGAGTGAGATTTCAATGCACAAAGTTTAACTGTAAGATAAAGGACTGTGATCAAATTACACCACAAATAGCTCCATTCATCCATAAGCATTATAACAGCAAGAGGATTGAATTACAGATTGGAATAAAACAATTTAAGAAATAAAAAGCAAATTTATTATCTATTTATTACTTCCCACTGCCAAAAAAAAAAACTTCTCACCCTCATACAAGAACGTTATTCAAGATGAATGTGGGGAGAAAACTGAGAAAACTGATTATCAGGCTAGAAAAACAAGAGAGTCTGAGTCGTGCAATTTACATTCCTATTCCTTTTTCTGAAGATAGCAAATTCACCAAGCTAAGTGAAAACAGAAGAATAGACAATTGCAATTCAAGTTGGTTTGTGTGACAGGCCTACTACCTTATACACATTCAATAAACTGGCCACAGGATTTAGTTTCCTCTCCCTAAAAAAAAAGACATTCTCATAGTGCCTTCTGCTACGTTTTTCTTTTTTTTTTGCCTTCCCCCTCAAAGCAATCACAATCCATCTGACCCAACACCACAATTTTCAAGTGCAAGGCATGCACGGCTCCCTGTCCTGCTCTAATTTGGCAGCACTGGAAAAGCACCTTTTAAACAAACTCGCGAGTGCAGGATTCGCTCTTTCTGTAAGTGCTGCAAGGAACAACAACCAGGGGGGAAAAAACCAAACCAAACCAAACCACACACACCACCACCCTCCGAAAACAGAGAGAGGAAAAACCCCAGCTCTGGCCGTGCTGCGGCCGCTGCTGAGCCTTTGTTGTCCGGCCGGGCCCGGCCCCCACCTGTTCTCATTCATCGGGCGGGAGGGGCCCGGGGCGGCCCCAAACCGGGCCGGACACCCCTGGTGCCACCCGTCAGTCCTGGGATGGGGGTGTGTGCAGGGAAGAGACCCCGGTGTCCCCACCACCCCCAAAACCCCTTCCCTGACGAGCAGGGCGTCCCCCCGACCCCTGGCAGGAAGGGTGTCCTCACCCACCCCAGCACCTTCACAAGGAGAGTGTCCCCACTATTGGGCACCCTGCCACTCTCAGGAAGGGGGGTGCCCCTCATCTCAACACGCTGCCCCATTGCCAGGAGGGGTGTCCTCCATCCCAGGATCCTGCTTTTGGGTTTTTTAGGGAGAGCACTCCTGAGCCCACCCCATTTGCTCCCTTCAAGGCAGCCGCCGTCACCCCCCACCCCTCCCAGGGAAGGGGGGCCCTGCAGCCCCGACCCTCGCAAGGAGGGACCCCCCTCGCTGCCCCATCCCCAGCACCTACCTCGTCTTGGAGGACAGGAAAGCAAGTTTGATTAATCCATAGGTAAACAACTGGATGCTCTCCTTGGCTATGCTGGCCACTCTGAGCCTGTGCTCTAGGATGTGCAGTTCCATCTTTTCCTCTTTCTCATTTGTAGTTCATCTATCCCTGGGGTTTATTTTGGTTTTTTGAATGGGAAGGGGGATGGGGGCTGTTATTGTCGGTGCCTTTTTTTTTTTCCCGCCCCCCCCCGCCTTGATTCCTTCTGCCCCTTCCCGGCTCCGGGGGCGGGGGATGAGGCACCAGCGGGTGCAGAAGTTGTATCGGCGGGGAGGCCGGCGGGGCGCGGAGCGGAGCCGGGCAGGGAGGCAGCGGAGCCCCGAGCAGCTGGTGCTCGATGGAACAAACAACTTGCCACTCAACCCCGGCCCGGCGCCTGCGCCGCGCCCCGCAGCATGTCGGGCCTTGGAGTCCGGGAGAGACAGCGGGCGGGACGGGATGGGATGGGATGGGACAGGCCCCCTGCCCTGCCTCGGTGAGAGGGGGGGGTTCCGGCAGCTTCCAAACTCCACGCCCGCCTTCATGGCTGGTTTTCAGCAGTCGCTTTAAAAAAAAAAATAAAATTAAACATGGGAATTAACACTTGTAAGCCCCCAGCTTGCTGGGATGTTGATTTGGTTTGCTTAATTTTCTTTGCACCTATCAGGATTCTGGAAAATCTTTTACAACCGAAAAACCAGCAGAAAGGAGAAGTTCAGAAGTTTTTATTAACAGCAGGGAGGTACTCGAATCTTACCCTGTTCATTCCTTGATGGGGCAGATGAGGAGTCCTCATCCATTTCCCTATGAAGCAAAAATAAAGCAGAAAATCCCATACCATTGCATGAAAGTGTTAGAGAGGTAAAATCACAGCTGCCAAGAACATAAAACCAGACTTGTGTGACAGCTGTAATGCTGGAACGTTGAATGGCCTGTTCATCTCTGTTCTTGCCCCACTCCTCAACACGAGGAGGCTGAATTGAGGTAGGAAGGTGTGAACTTCCAGACCAGCAACCCAGAAATGGGGCTGTTCTGGGGCACCACTGGTGCCACGACATGGACTGACCACGGCCACGCTGTTTGTGAGAACTGCACCCCGCTGACACCACGCTGACTAATGCAGGGATAAAATTCAGTCCTAAAGGGGACTTAGGACATAAGCCTTATTCAAGTTCTGTGCAAGGCTCCCTTTGACTTCAGACCACACTGATTCTGCTATGGACACACAGCCACTGCCTAGTGACTATGGCCTTCTCCACAGGTAGATCTAAAATAAGCTTTATAAAGACCATTAACAGCAACAGAGGAAAACTGTAGCACAGGATGTGTTCAAGGGCACAAGATGAGAGCTCAGTTAGCCAAGCCCCACACCATGCCATTCCTCTTTCCTACAGAGAAGGAAGAGCTTCTGCAGTTGTAGATTAAATTTTTTGGGTCTGTGTTACTGTTGCAGAGAAGCTTCCAAAACAACGATTTCCAACCCCTTTCTATTCTGTTAATTCTCATGAGATGCCTGTATTTCTCCTCTGGACATATCTGTCCTTCCTCTGCACAGAGAGGTTGTCTTAATTTTGTTTTATTCCAAAAGGAAAAACTTGAAATTAGAGGCATTCACATCAATAGTTTGTGAAAATGATTCAGACAAAATGCAACCAAGATAAAAATCTCTACTTCATTTTTAAAAGCCTCTAAAAAGCTAGTTTTCCTTCTCTGCCTCACACCACAGTTCAGATGACTCTAGGCATTGCATTTTAGGGAGCTGAAGAGAATATTTAATCTGCTTCCACTGCCAGTTCAAGGTCCTGGACTTCAAAGCTCTGAATGTATCTGTGCCCAGATACAAAAAATGCCTGCACCTGCATCTACAAGTCGCAGAAATATTTGTGTTCCTCAGGGACAATGCAGACCATGGAGTTAAGGAGGAAGCAGACGGGGAGAAAATAACTGCACACCATCTTGATTTCTGTGAGCTTCCAGAGGAAATCAGACAAATGTAGCCTGAATCGCTTCTAGGAAACACTGCAAAACTTTCCTCTTTTTAGAGATTTTCCATCCTAACCGAGACACCATGCACAACATCAACTCTTCCCCTTACCACTTAGAGAAAAATATGTTGTCCCCAAGCACACCTTTCTCAACCCAGAGAGTCCAGACACTTCAGGAAGGTCACCAGGGGTTATGCTATTGCAGTCTAATTACCACAGAAAATGCTTACATGAAGCAAGGAGAAAAGTTAGAACAGACCCAAAGGTAAAATCAGTGTGGACCTTCTGAACAAACAAATCATCAGAGACTTTGTTCTGCCTGCAGGGAAGGAGAAAAGAAACCCTGAGTTAGTCATCTGGATTTACTAAAAAAAGAAGAATCAGGCAAACAAGAAAAAGAAAAAACAACAAACCACCCCCAAACCCACAAAACATAAAAATACTTCTTTATTTTGTAAGTTTACATCTGGAGCTCTCCAAAATTGCAATTTCTTTCCGGGGCCTGTTAAGCTGCTTATAGTTTTCCAAGTCTTTCAAAGAAGGCCTGAAGGCCTTTGAGCTAGAAACAGACATGGACTGTAGGAAGCATTTGGAAAATATAAAGCTCTACCAACACCCAACCTAATTTTCTGCCTGTGAAAAATGCAACTAACTCAGCACAGGCAAATCTTTCCGGAGCAGGCAACCTGGCAATTAGCCAAAACACTATTAAGGGCCCCCTCCTCCAGCTGTCATTCGTATTCAGATCTCTCTCTCCCTTGTTGCCAGGTATACCTGGGAGATTCCATGCAGGAATGGAACGTCTTGTTATTGTACATAATATGTTATTTTTTGATTACTGCAATTCCAAGTTTTCCATATTTTGCATCGAGAGAACTCACTTGGCCCAGCCCGGCCACAGAGCAGGGACCTGTTGTGCGAGATGACATAACTGCACTTTTTTATTAGAACCAAAACCCATTCCCAGCCCACACAGCTTCCAGGGGCAGTTACCACAGCACATGCTGGGCAAGCAGAACACAGGAACAGGGGGATCAGACAAGCACATAGGAAGAGAGCAAAACAAATCTCACCACGCCCCTTGAGTTGCCTCCTGCCTGGATGGTGAGCAGAGCCCTCATGAGATGAGATTTCTAAAGGTTGTAGGTCAGATAGTACCCATTACACTAAGCGGAATTTGTGTTTTGAAGCCTAGAGGCCAGAAATGGTGAGGGTTCCCTGACAGAAGAATACAGACTGCTCTGGGGACTCACAGGCACTTCCCAGATATCTTGGCTTCTCCTCATGAACACAAGGACCTTCTTACTGGTAAGCAGTGCAAGAGCCATCTCCTGCTTGCCCTGGAGCGCTGTTTAGTCTGGCAGTGAGATCCTCAGAAGGAATGCAGTGTTCTATGAGAAAATTGAGTTCAAGGAGATGGTCTGTACGTTTGCCTTGAACATTTCTCTCAGCAGCAACCAAGATACAGGTCACCAACAGTCCTCTGGGAAGCTGCCCTTCTGAGTCTGCATCTTGTCCGACTGCAAGATTCCTCACAAAGCACACTATAGTCCACCACCCATGTGTCTGCTTGCAGATTTCTTCCAAACCAAGTTGAAACACTCAACAAAAATCAGCTTCAGGAAATAGAAATTTAAAATATGTAGAAACAGTTTAGGTGAAAGGAATATAATATAATGCACTATGACAAACAGTTCATAAAGATCTGCAGTGCACACAGAGGAAAAATAAAGGAGAATTTTTAATCATATGAGTCAGGTTTTAAGCAGTTACTCCAAACTACAGCAGGATATTTGAGTACTATTTTATTTAGATTGTGGAATTTTGTTCTTAAAACACTTACGGTCTTTTCTGATACCATAAAAAGCCCCTAATTACCCTATTTGGTTCTCAAAGATGAAGGTACAGTTGCCCTTTCCAAATGGATCTTAACATGCAATATCTATATTTTTTGCAACAAACCCTTGTTTTCAAAAATAAATACTATAATTTAAATTAAACTCTCATGACATTGCACTGCTGTAAATGTAACATTGCTCTGCTATTGGCAGAATTATGCTCTTCTTTCAGTAAGATCTGAAGTTCAACAGCATCTTGACCTCTGACTAGGCCTTGTAACAGCTTCTAAGATCTAAAATAGTAGATAATAAAGGCCTAATGTGAATGATGTAATGGCAATACCCTGGTTAAATATGCCCAAGCCAAGATGTACCCAGTGTCGCCGTTGTTTGTTCCAGCATTTGCATTTCCTCTGTAGACAGAGCATGTGAAGTTCTTAGCAGGTGTTGTAGTTCTGGTGTGAAACCAGGGCCCGTGTGCAGTGCTGGGGTCCCTTTCAGGCTCAGCACATAAGGGATGCAGCAATCTCTTTCAGCTCCCAGGCTGTACTTCCGTATGCAGACTGCCCAAAGATTTGAGGGCCGGAGGTATCTTTGGGTCAGTCACTGATTTGATCAAAAAGGAAGCCAATATATTCCTTAGCAGCCTTAACCAGTTTGCTCTGAGGTGAAAGTTACTGAGTAACTATAATTATCATAGAATTCCTTGCTTAAGTTAAACAGGCCTTTTTGACCCAGAGAGGGTAATGCTTCTTTAGACAAACAGGTAAACAAAGGCCCTGAAAGGCAGGCAATGCATCAAGGTCATGCCATCAGTCATTATCATTTTGGAAGTACAATTCATAGGCATCTGCTTGGTCATGAGACCACTACGGGGTTGTCTGAGGCAGACAGACAGGATGGATTTGCAACCTGCTCACACTTCAGAGACAATTAGTTTCTTAAAAAAACCCGTAGAAACAAAAATCCAAACAGTTCTTTAAGAACAATTGTGTGTAATATATTAAAATAAAAATAAAAAGGGAAATAAAAGCTTCCCAAAGGATAGCTTCTGAACTTATTTGTGAAAAATTACCCTTTTGTTTAATTGAAAAGAGCAATTTAACAGGCTAATCTCCTTCTAGCAACCAGAGACCTTTCAAAATTTGATTGCAGTTAATGTGCTAGTGTTTCAAAGCATTTTATTCAACTATCAAATATGCTAATGAAGACCTCTAATTTACTGGTGAAGTACGAATTGGGCTGAGCAGGTCAGACATTTCGTGCTCCCAGGGCAGCAGAGGTACAGATGAGACATTGCTGTGCATCCTCGGAGAGGCCAAGTCCTGCAGAAATGCTGGGAGAGGCCACAGCAGTCAAAGTATGTGCAGGGGCAGCTCCCCCTGGGCACAAAGCCACATTACTCCTAACATGAATAACAGCAGAGAGCTCCAATTAAACATTCACATGCCAGCTTACAAATTGAGATTGGCCAACTAAACACCTTGATCAGGGAGGATGAAACCTCCCATCTCCCCCAGCTGTGCTCTATGCTTGTGACACCGAGCAGCTACTGTCCTAGAACAGAAAACAGAGGCACTCCTGGTACTGGGGTGGGGAAAGGAAGCCTTTGCACTTGTAATCAATGTTTTGTAGCCTCTGGATAGAAGAGATGAAATTCCATGTATCTGTCATGTGTAGCTGGACACAACTGCAGTACTAACCAGCTTCACCAAACCCCACTATGCTACAAACCAGCAAGTTGGCACTGTCCCCATTTAAGGCAAGCAATATTTGCTCAACTGTGACATGTGAGGGGCTAAACATAAATATTTGATCTTGGTATTTTTATTCCATTCCTATTTCTCTTAGCAAGTGTCTGGCAAAACTTGGCCCCATCCTTGGAAATTCCATGGCTATAGCCACTCCTATGAATCCCTCATTTCCATTTAACGTCTTGATGCATTAAGAAGTTGAACCTATGACTTTACTGGGAAGTAAAATGATTAGTACCAGAAAGAGTAGAAGTAGTGCACATGTTGCTGAACAAAAAGATTACATGAGATAGAAGCTGAAAGTTTCCTTGCCAAGATTCTGATCACACTGTTTTGCTGCTCAGGTGAGCTACATAAACCTGTTAGCTGCAATAAGCATTATTGAAACAGACCCAGCTCAGCTCATCAGCTCTACACAATTCCAGATAAAATGACTTGAAGTCATGCCCACTTTTTGAAAGCTGAAAATCATTGTTAATACGAAACTGAGACAGCACGGCTCAGGATGTGGGAAGAATGTCTTCACAGCTAATAGGAGGTGTTAAAGATGACTTCATCTCATTTACTTCAGATACTGAAATAAGCACTTGAAGAACACACTCCCTTCCCCCTTTTCCCAGCCTCCTGAAGATCAACACATCTGCAAACACATTCTGCAAACCTCAGGGAAGAAAGCCAGATTGTAGCCTGCCTTATCTCTTCTGACCGGCTAAATGTATTTCAGGCCTCAAGCATCACATGACTGTACATAGCATGTGAATACAGTAACTAACATGGCTTTTATAACGGATCAGCAGGGATCAGCAATGTTGAACAAACACCCTTATTTGCAAAAGCACCTTCCCAGCCCAGGAAGCAAGTGACCTTGTCTCCCAAGGGTTACGGTGCAGAGTTAATGATCCACAAATGAAGGATTTGAAATTTATCCACAGCTCCCCCTTTAACTGCACCATTTTGCACCAAATCAAACAAACACTGTCACTGCTCTATAGAAACCCAGTGCTGTAAGAGGGACTGGAGTGCAGGAGGTAGTGGACAAAGCATTCACTGCAAGAAGGCATCCACTGGTGGGGACAAGATTTTATGAGAAAGCATAGATTGATCTCTTGTTCAGTGTCCTTTGTTGTTGCTCCTAGTGAGGAGCATAGTACAAATCTCACAGTCTACCATGTGACCAGGAGGGCTCCACAGCAGCCTGGAGACTCCTAAAGCCCAGTCCAATCTGCAAGCTATTAGCATTTTCCAGAACAACTTTCTACACACTGGAAAGTTCTGATTGTACAAGATAAAATCCTGTATGCTGTGCTGGATTCAGGCATTCAAAAGATTTAATTCCACATGAAATGCCATATGGAAAAATCCCCTGCATGTTGTCTCTCAGATTCTCAGTAAATGACATCCCATATCTCAGTAGTGAGAAGGCCTTGTTTGACCACATATTTATAGAGTAACCTTATGTGCATAGAGGGCAGTACACTTCTGACCACACTGTCCTTCTTTTACAGCTGGTGCAGCTAAGCTGAGCTCACAGGGTTTTGTCACTGCCATTTGGGGATCCCCTGGATCTCTTGGTCTGCATAACCTCAGGATATGTCCTGGGGATTTTTGACTTTGTGGGCCTGGAACTCTCTTCTCATTAGGGAGTTTTTAGCTGTGACAGTGCATTTACTGCTGTTGAAGCTGGCTTTAGAAGTTACGGCCTGCTCTAAGGGACTAATTCCAACACATTTGCTGTGCTAGTCAAAGCTTTTGTCTGGCCACAGGACCGACAGGGAGCTCCTGTGACAGAAATTCAGCAAAAAGGAGGAAACTTTATGCTTTAAATCCACTCAAAGACCTGCCCTCTTTAAGCAGGCAGGAATCTCAGTCAGGCAACATGGCTTTGCTGGGACCAAGCAGGGCCTGTTGGTCATTCCTCTGTAAGAGACCGAAGGGCTGAGCTGGCATGTCCAGCCGGTCTTGGTAGGAGCTCTGACAGGGAACAGCGTGGTTTCTGTAACAACCTCCATTTCCTCCAGCACATTATCAGCATCCATTCCCTCCTGTTTGTCTTCTTCAGCGGGGGTCACTTTTACATGAATACTTTGATGCAGATGAGCTGTCCTGGAGCAATTTAGAAGATAAAGCCCAGTTGTTCTGACCTGGGTCTTCCTTTAAGTCTCTCAACCCTTTTGATTCCAGACAGCTCATTCCAGTAAATAGTTGAAAATACTCTCCTCCTGTCATACCAGCGTAAGATTTTTAACCCATTGTTATCCCTTGGAAACAGGATACAGCAGCACACACGACTACTCTCACACACTCCATGGAGTTTAATAGCAGACACAGACCAAGACCAAAATGAAGGGTGGACTAAAGAGACGTAAAAATAAGTAAACAATTAGGAAATTCACATTTGGCTGCACAAAGTTTGCTTCTCTAACACTTGGGAGTCACGTATCATTGCTTCAGGCTCCAATTTGCAAGTGCAAGAGTCACGGAATTCACAAAATCACAGAATATTATGAGTTGGAAGGGACCCACAAGGATCATCAAGTCCAATTCTTAAACAGCCCCACTGCCTCCCTGGTGGGAATCAAACCCCTGGTCCCCTGTGTGAGGGGTGGGGACACTCACCACTGTACTGAAGTGGATTTTTTTATGATCACCCAGAATGACGGAGAGATGAGAGATTACACTGGTAACAAACACAGAATTAAGCTGATAGTTTTAAAAGATTAGTGAAGTGTTGCTTTCCATTCAATTTGGAGGGAATAAGTGATTCATAAGAAAAGAACTTTCCCCACAGAGTGTTCTCTCTCTCGTGAGATGCAGCAAGAGATACTTGCATTACTGAAAACCCTCACCAACAGAAATGCAAATGTTTAAAAAGGTGGAGAGAAAGAGGAACAAGGGGATCTGTTCCTTTCAACCCAAAGCATTCCACAAAAGTTTGGAAAATAATGCCTTTTAAAAGGTTTTTCAGATTGGTCTGTATTCACGGATGACACCAAGCTCAGAGCCCGTGTTGATCTGTTAGAGGGTAGGATGGCCCTGCAGAGAGACCTGGACAGACTGGAGAGATGGGCAGATTCCAATAGAATGAAATTTAATAAGTCTAAATGTCGGGTTTTGCATTTTGGTCATAATAACCCCAAGCAGAACTATAGGCTGGGAACAGAATGCTTGGAGAGTGGCGAGGTGGAAAGAGATTTGGGGGTATTAGTGGACAGCAAACTTAACATGAGCCAGCAGTGTGCCCAGGCAGCCAAAAGGGCCAACGACATCCTGGCCTGCATCAAGAATGGAGTGGCCAGTAGGTCAAGGGAGGTTATCCTTCCCCTGTACTCAGCACTGGTAAGNGAAAGTGAGTCATATCTATCAACAGAATACCTGTGCAGAGAACTAGAACTGTGTTCTCACATCTTCAGTCTGTGTTCCACCATGGTGATCAGGGAATACTTTTTACTCAGATAATTCACTGTATTTGTAGGTTCCTAGATGCTGCAAGGAAGAAGTTGTTGAAACCTATTCCATGATGAACATGATGAGCTGCAGAACCAGACCATCTTGCCTTGAATCCTGTTTCTGACAGTAGCAAATGCTGATGGCAGAATGAAAGAATAAGACATTTTTTGTAGCCTCTACTGCTGCACTCATTCTAGTGTTTAACAGGTAAAAAACCCTCACATTTTTCTAAACCACTAAGTCTTTTTTTAAGAGCAGAATTTTAGTAGTAATTATCTGAGTATCCTAAGGAACTAAATCCGAATTGAAGAGTAGAGTCTGTCAGACAGCAGGTGAAAAACCACCGAGGTATTTTAAAATTGAGTATTACAGACACTGAAAACAAACAGTCTAAAGAAATGGGACATCAAGAGACACAGGGAAGCAAGTGGAAGGAGGCATATGAAACTATATTTATCTGTGTAGAAAGTTTGCTTTATATGAAATTATTCCACTCCTAGGCTTAATCATGGCTTTCCTCTGACACTGGCTGCAATGAAAACCAGCAACAACAGGAAGGTTGTTCCAGCTTTGCAGATAAAAGGAAAAATTCAAGCACATGGTTCTATAATAGGGTCACACATGTCCCCCTCCCACCTGCTTTCTCTTCCCCTGTTGTAACTACCCCTGTCTTTGTCTGGAGAGCTGACAGGTTTGAATAGAGGGTATAAAACTGGCTGTTTTCAAGGTCCTGTTGCTGCCTGTACCAGAGTGAATGTAACACGATTCTTTACACTCAGAGTCATTTTTTCAGATTTCAGTTCAGGGCTGTGTTTCATGTCATGCTGTTATTTATTTTAATGAACTCTGCCTACTCTATCATTTGGTTCAAACTAGGAAATCTTTGGAGCTGTTACGCTACGCATAAATTCAGGGTGATACAGCAAAGTAACCCAAATGGAATGAGGCCAAACAACATGTAATCTGTCTAACAAGGAGGGAGGGAAGAGAGTACAGAGGGGGATGGGTAGGGAGAAGTGGAGATGGAATAAATACTGTGCTAAGAAGTGCTTCTTACTATACAGGAGGCCCGACAAACACACAGAAAGAGAGCTCTTGCTGAGAGGAGAAAGCAGGTTCTGGCAATTAGGTGGAAGGACAGTGAAAACCTGAGCTGAACTGACAACAGATTTTTTTTTTCTAGTGGCCTGTTTTCTCAAGGGGGCAAACGTAGTCCTAGAGAATGAACTCTGCAATGAATATTTCTTAGTTTTTTTGTATTGCTATTCATGACCTGCAGAAAGGAGAAAAGAAAGAAGAGAGACTCCAGACAGTTACTTGCTTCCTAATGTGCTCATTACCTGAAGACTATGCCTTCTCAGTTTTTGACATTAACTTCCTCACCTCTCTTCCCATATAACTCAATTTCTTACTCTGTAAGTGAAGTGAGTAGGCAGTGATTTTGTGATCTGCTTCCTGGGCAGAGCTAGAAATGGGATAAACTTCTGAGGTAGAAATAACACAAAGTGGGTTCACATGCAGAAGAAATAGGTGAATTGAAGGCAAGGCAGTATAGACATCAAAATATTTCACTGCTTGTGCTCCAGTAGGCTGAATAACAGAAGAGTGTCTACACTGGAATAGTAATTTGTCCCAGAGGAAATGTTAATGGAATAAATACTACATAGCGCTTGTTTAATTTAGGAGCATGCAAAATAGATAAGAGCTGGGAACAATGAAGCCTAAGGAAGAGCACAAGTTCTAGAGGTTTTTATCCCTTCCTCATAACCAGCCACAGTCATGGAAGCAATTTCTGTTGTTCTCCAAATTCTTGGATGTCAACGTCTAACTAAGCATACCAGAACTCCCCCTGCTGAGGAGCTATCACAACCACAGCTAAATATTTGGGGAATTTCTTTGGCAAAAGACTTCTCTGTTGGAAGGTGCTCGTTAGTTCAAACCAGAGTTTCTGTGGAAACTGTCAGCATCAAGGAAGTATTACCTGGGAAGAGGTTCCTGTGCTCACAGGGCAATTGCTTGGCAAGACTGGACAGATACAACATTCCTTCTGAGGTCCTTGTGCACCAGCAATGCACAGTAAGCAGAGACAGACAGACAAACACAAAGCAGAAAGGGCAACCACTTTACTGCAGAAGGTCAGATTTAGAAGAGGTGTTTGAACCCAGCCTTCCCCACAGGGCTACTACCATACAGGAAGAGAGCTGGCTCCTGTCTCATCTCCTTCTCAAAAATGTAGGCTTAGGCTCTTTAGTTTTCTTTTTCAAGACAAGAACAAACAAAAAGACAAAAACATTAAACTTCTCATGAAACAGCACTCTGTTCCCGCTCTCTGGTTTTAACACAAATTATATCATTGCACTCACACTGGGGATTTGATAATTATTTTGGCTAAAGAAAACTAAACAAACAAACCTTGTAACTCTGTGTGATAGATAGACTTTTAGAAAGATTAAACATAAGACTTGAAATGAAAGAAATCCTTCCTTGCTCTCTACCCTCCAGCCTGAGGCTGGTTCTCCTTGCACGCTCACTTCCATACTTGTTACCAGCACCATGTCACTAAGTCAGTGGACCAATGTGCAAGATAGGCTCCCTAACTAGGGAAACAGTGTTTTCTGATGATGTTTAAGAGCACAGAAAAATCTCTCTAAAAGTACCAGATCCTCTATTTAAAAGATGTGGGTGCAGTAAGATTTTGTTTCAAAGAATATAACTGGGGGAAACGGGGTGTTTTAGTCCAGATGGAAGACAGAAAGTCTCTTTCTAGTTCTTGAATCTCATTCAGGGCTATCACAAGCAAATGCAGTGTTTAAATCCCTTCCCAAACACCTCTGACCCCAGATATGCCAAGAACTTTTAAAACAGCTCAGCTGCTTGGCGGGTTTGTGACCTCGGTCTGGGTGGGTGCTTGTCCACACTGATGGCTGTGTGGGGGCTGTTGGAGCCTCTGCTCAAGGCAGGTGGGGAATGTTTCACTGTAGTTTTTCTTAGTCCAAAGAGAGTGGTGCCTCTCCCTGATTCTGCTTCCAAGGCAGCATTCCAACTAGCTTCAAGTCACTATCAAATCTGGACAAAGACCAAGGTAAAGAATTGCCTTTTGGATATACTTATGTACCTGCCTATAAAATATGCCATTAAAAAATGGTTTTGGTTGATGTCTTTAGAAGCCACAAGCCATGGAAGCAGGATGAAAACAAAGCCTTGCAGACGACTTGCTGGAATACATTTCAGTGTAAATTAATTGAGGTTCCAAGCAACAAGGAAGACACATCCACAAACAGACTGTGAACCCAGAGCCACCTTGACACAAGTGTGTGGTTCGGATTAAGAGCTGAACCACAGCCATTTCAGATACCATGACATTATCTCACCTTAAATCCTTTTGTTGTTCCAAAATAAGCTTTATTTGGGGATTGTTATTATGTGACTGACATTTTTATGTACCTTATTTTCCATACATAGTCACTGTTGTGGCAACAAGTGGTAATGCCTTGTCCTTTAGAGTTTGCTAATGTATAAGCTCCTCTAGAGGGAATTGCCCAGAGAGAAAGCAGCAATGACCCCTGTTTTAGCCATATGGAGAGGGTTGAGAAGAGTTGGAGTATCCAAACTTCCCAGCAATCAAAAAGGAAAGTTGGCAGAGACACTTTTATCCCTGGCTGTGTTTCTCATCATCTTTTTGAGCTGCAAAGCTCAAGGGCTGGAAAAGCCAAAAAAATTCCAAGGATCACTTTGTGAGAGGGAGGGGGTCTCTGCCAAAGCCTGGGTCAAGAGAAATCTGCTTTCTCCAAAATAGTAAGTAATGGAGATTGGTGCCATGTCACAGTTTCTATTGGCATAGTGACTTCTAGAATCCACAAAGCAACATCTGACTGACAATTTTTTAATCAGCAACGTGTACACACCATCTTTGGTACTATCATGGATGTGAAAGGGTACATCTAAGAAAGGACCAGCAAATCCATCACCCCTATTGGCATAAAAAGACTGTGTTCCTAAAATGCAGATGTTGAATGGCACACTGATGCCAAGCACTGCATTTTTTTTCTCTCTCAAGATTTTTTTCCTGCAAATGTTAAGTGTCTCACTTGCTTAGAAAACCCAGCCTAAATACTTACAGACTTTGTAGGAAGTTACAGCTTGGCTATAGCTTCTTGACTAATGGTGGGAGAAATATCCATCATATAATCCCATAAGGCTTGATTCAGTCACACTTAGGAATCAGATTTTGGTACACTTGTCATCTCTGTATTTAGATTCTTTGACACAGATTCACAGCCTTTTAAGACTGGTTTTCCCCCAACTTTCAGTCTAAGTATCTCCTTGAAAACACAGAAATATCCATGACAAATGAAAAGACATTCATCAACCAACTGATCACAGATGGCTTCATCTGATAGGTAAGAATATTCTGATTACACTGTTGTTATCCATCCTAGAAGTGAAGAAAGGCATGTTTCTAGCAATGTGGGCTTGCCACAAACTCAAATTTTGTTAACACAAATGGTTTGATACTGAGAAGAAATAACAGTTTAGGCCACTACTGGAAAGTTAGGGTGTGAGTTTTTTTTCTTTTTGTCACTCAAAAGAGAAAAAAAGCAATTTCTAGTCAAGTGTCTTTGCTGTAAGTTGTAAGAAATTATTACATGTTGAATGACACTGATAATGTTGAGGTAACAGAATGCAGGCTGCCTCCCAGACATAGCATAGTCCATATATTACATCTGTTTTTACCTGCTCCAGCAGCAGGTGGAACAGCTTTAGGCAGCCAGGGTAACAGTGCCACCGCTTCCATGGTACGGTCACTTTTGTGCAGGTCCTCTTTGAGAGCAGATATGAAATGTACAACTGCACCAGAGTTCACTGAATTGCACTAACTCACAGCAGCTCTGACTTTCAGGCTTGTTCTCTAAGTCCCAGTCTGCTGTGTTGAAACAATGTTAACGGGATTTAAAGAAAAGGCCAATGTCTTTCTGCACTTAGTCTGAGCTCTCTTGTACTGTGCTTTGTGGCCTTACAGATAACTTGCTTGTTAACCCAGCTTGCCCTCATAGCATCATAACTAATCAAGGTGCTCTTTCCTGCTGTGCTGATCTACCACTGCGTGCCACAGCTGCAGGCAAAATTGGATGAGAAACACAGATTTACTGCAGAGTAGCAGCAAGGAGTCCTTAGTAATGATCCTGCCATCTTTACCAACTGGAGATTCCCAGGGGGTTTTGGTGGAGGTGTTAAGGTGTAAAAGGTGTCACCTTTAAAGTTCATACATGAACAGAAACACAGAAAGGACAAACACATGCAGGGACTCATGGACAAAAGGTGAACTGTAACATCAGACACCAATGTAACATCACATGCCAAGTCCTTCTACAAAGAGCAGAAATTGACTATTATGTATTTCAACTATTTTTCCATCCCTTAACTTTTTAGAATAGAATGAGGAACACTCTTCCAGCCTATATGAATGTGGTCTTTTAAAGATATTTTCCTAATGTAAATAAGAATGAAAAAATCAGTTTAATTTTTCACTGCAACTATTCATTTTGTCTTCCTTCAGTTTAAAGCTCCCATTTACGTATTTCAAACAGTACAGTTTATAAAAGAATTGTTCAAAGCAGATGTTTTAACAATGTCACAATTGTCTGTAAAAATGATTGTAAAAGAAAATACGTGATAGGATAGTCTCAGAACGAGCCCTTTCCTGAAAAACATGGGTTTGATTTTAATGAATTATCATTTTACAACACAGACATTTCAACAAGAAATCCATTATTAATTCCTTTCAATAATCTGTCAAGAAGGAACACCCTTTTACTATTTATAAGTCTGGAATTACTGTGCAAGTGTGCTGAAGTGCTAGAGACAGGAGACAGGTATGTTCTCAGAGCCACCTGGGTACTTCTCCCTCATGACCCTTTCTGGAACCTCAGAGGAAGCAGAGAAAGTGTTTGTCTCCAAATGACAAGAGAACAGTGCAGTGCCCAAGCCCTTAACGAATCAGGCCAGAACAAAGGAGGCTGCTTTATTCTCACTTGTCTCTCCAATATTGTTTTTCAAGCTCTTCAACAAGGAGGACAAAAAGAGTGAATTAAGTGGTTTTCCCCATTCCACTTCTGTTCTGCATCTGTATTGCTGGCACACCTTGAATGAGTTCAATTCTTTCCTTAGAGTGTGGCTCTATATGATATTCTTTCCCAAAGATGTGATGTTCTAAACCTTGAGATTCCACTCATCAGTGGAGTATGCTGCCATCATAACACCAAGCTGCCACAAAATCAATATCTCCAATTACATTTTAATGATGAGACGTTTCCACTAAAACTGATTTAACAATACATTATTCAGTCTATTTTCCGTGATTATGCCAATGACTTGGTGTCCTGGTTTGGACACTGTTG
>WEKX01002308.1:154-11806 GCA_013390025.1 Pitta sordida
TTTATACTATTCAGTTTTGGCATGAGTCCACCACCCACCTTATCACTCTGAGGAACTTGGTATCCATCCCCATCCCCCTTCATATCTAGTTTAAAGCCCTCTTTATGAGTCCTGCCAACTTATAAGCTAATAACCTCTTTCCCTTATTAGTTGGACGTAAGCCACTTGAATCCTTTCCTAGCATAGGCAGCAAAGCAGAGGAAAGAACCAGTGCCCACCATATTTAACAAATATTGTAGATGTAAAATTGAGGTTTGGAGGTTTGACTTCTTTGACCCTGCAGTTTGTCATGTTTCCAAATTTCTGCCCTTGTGTCTTTGGAATTTCTACCTTGCTCCTCTCCACACATATGTGTTGTTTTTATGCACACAGATGACTACTGACATCCCAATTTGGATGAGTAGCCTGGTTTTGTTTTCAGCCAAGGACTTGTAGAGTCTGTGGGAAGAGAAAATTAATTAATTCCACCAATATGGTGATATCTTGTGATTCTTTGTAACTTTTCATTGTTTTTATGATTGTGTCATAGTCGCATTTCTATGTTAAGAAATAGGACCTGAGAACTCATGCTGATAGACTTAACCTAATGGATGATATAAAATATCAACTGCCTCGTTTTCTTGCTAGAGGGCTGCAGTTTAGCTGGCAGAATGGAGAGGAAATGGCAAATTGGACCAGCACCTTTAATTTCACGGATGACGGAGCAGTGAAGAGTGGCAGTGACACGGGCACCAGGTACCAACACCCGAGGGAATGACTACAGAGATATCTCTCTCCTTGTGTAAACCATAAATGTGAGCATAGGCTGTATGAAAAAATGAGATTTGCAGTGTGCTTTGACTGCTTGACACTGCTCCCCATGGCACAGAAAATGTCAGGGATGTCCCAGTGCGGTGATGTTTTACCCCTTCGAGGTCTGGGGAACATTTTGGAATATGCCATAAGCATCCAAGCAATATGCAGGAGAGTGACTTCTGTGTCCTGGCCTTTCCTATTCCCATCCCCCTGCCTATGTTATGAGACAAGATGTGGCAGTAGATGAGTGGAACTTGGGTGGATAATGTCTCAACAAGACAGTATTGATGCATGCAGAGCTCACTGGAGAATCTAGACTTTATAGTAGAAGATGTATTCTAAGAAAATATAATTTAACTTGAAATCTTTTCAGGAACTGGTAGAGGAAAAGTGTTCTGTTAGGATAAGACTGGAGTATTTCCTCTATTTACACTATTAGGAAACATGAGAAGCACTGATGTGCTGTTGCACTTTTTTTACTTTCTAATTTGAAATGGGCTGTTCAGGTGCATGAAGGATCATAGGCACAGTCAGGAAACTGGCAGCAGCTGTGCCTAACGAGCTCCACAGCTACCATAGTCCATCTGCATAAACCTAGGCACAGGCACATGCTGAATACTTAGGCTATCTTCCTGAAACATTAGTTGTCGAGGTTAAAAATTGTGAGTCATGTGTAGTATCAAGTTCAGCCAGTCACAGGAAAATCTTAGAAGGATTGTAAGATAAGAGAAAAGAAATTAAAAGAACCTTGCATTGAATATTTATGTATATATAAAAATATAACTGGGTAAATTGCTTATTTTGTGCAAAATATCACAATTTTGTAACCATACACCACTACAGCTGTGGAGCTGGTAGCATTTCAAAGCCAAGCAGACGTTACAGAGCCTAACCTGCCAAAAATCATCCTGTCACTGAACTGCAGCAATGCTGCAGTTCCTGTTAAGGCACTTGCTGTAATATGATCCTGTATGAACATTGTCCACTGCTCTGCTGGTTTGCACAATTGTGATTTCTATAAAAAGAACCAAATTAGGCTCAAGTTTTTCCCTCAGAGAAAGGAAAATAAAAGGTTCATATACGTATTTATGTATGTATTTTTGTATGTATCTATGTATCTATTTTGTATTTTTGTTGCCTTTTTAGTGTATACATATACAGTCTGTATATACAAATACTTTACTGTAGGCACTTGGCATATAAAAGGACTCGTGTGATACAAAGGCATGCACCTCCTTGAAGGCATGAGAAAATAAGTACATAAATATAGATTTCCCACTCTAGACACCTTTGACAAAGACAATTGAGCCGTCATTGATTGCAGGACATGGAACGAAATCACTTGAATGCAAAATACCTACTTGTGAGCTGCTGAGCCACAGTGCTGGTCTCAATCCCTTCAGCCTCTCCAAGGACAAAGAGGCTCAAGATACAAGTGGTTTTTACACAAACAGGCTTCAAACTGCACAAGCTAGATATAAAGTTAAAAGGTTATAACACCAACTAAAACCTGTTTCAAAGCCCTGTCGTGTGACTTANTTTCCTTTTATATACTGTATGAAAGTTAAGAATATAGGAAAATAAAAAAGTACTATATAAATGTGTGGTGACTGCTGCATGTCAAAAGTTGTTTACTGTATTTCCTTTTGATCACCTTTGTTATTGTGTTGTCAGAAGACTTCTCATGAGAGTCTTAATCTGACACCCAACTTTAGGCTGTTAATATAACTTGAAAACAAGCCTTCCTGTAATGAATAATTCTTTCCACTGAATGGAAAACTTACAGACCACATTTTACTAAAGTGATTTTACTTGGATTTATTTACAGGACTCCAGAGAGATGTCTGAAGTGCACAAAATTAATTACATATATGTCAGCATAAGCACAGTAAATATCTTTCACTGCATAGCTCTGCAGTTAACACCTCCTTGTAAAAGGCTTGGTGTTAAAGATATTAATTGAAATATATATTAATATGCTTTCCATTAGCTTGTATCATTTATATATATCTATATAGGCACATGTTTATTCATGCATATGTGGTATCAACCCTTACATATTTTAGATCTGCTCTTTATCTTTTAATTACATAACTTAATACAGGGTGTAGAGACACTGACAAGTCATTCTGTAGGAGTAATTTGTTAGATGAAAATGAAGGCATCCCAAAGCAAAGGCGCACTGAAACAAAAAGTGCATTAGAATGGAAAAACAGCCAGACTCCATGAGAATGTGGCCATATCAAAACCATTGAACAGAGAGGATTGAATGTTGCATGAGAATGATCAAGTAAGACAGAAATTAAGATTATTGTATTATCTTATTTCAGTAGAAGCTGATTCACTCCTTAACTAAGATAAAATGGTTTGGGTTGGAAGGAACCACTAAAGTTCACCCAGTTCCATCCCCTGACATGGACAGGGACAACTTCAACTCTCCCAGGTTGCTTCAAGCCCCGTCCAACCTGGCCTTGGACACTTCCAGGGATGGAGCAGCTACAGCTTCTCTGGGAAACCTGGGCCAAGGCCTCCCCACCCTCAAGGCCAAAAATTCATTCCCAGTATCCCACCTAACCCTGTCCTCTGGCAGTAGGAAGCCATTCCCTGTGTCCTGTCCCTCCATCCCATGTCCCCAGTCCCTCTCCAGCTCTCCTGGAGCCCCTTTAGGCTCTGGAAGGGGCTCCAAGGTCTCTCTGGATCCTTCTCTCCTCCATGTGAACACCTCCATCTCTCCTAGCCTGGCTCCAGAGCAGAGGGGCTCCGGCCCCTCTGACGGCTGAGGTCTGAAATCCAACATACTTCTCTCACTGAGCCCTACTCCGGTCACAGACAGCTTGGTTGTGCTGCAGTAACTGAGCTTTGTAAGGCTTTGCAAACCAATGCTTAAGACACTTCCTCAGAATGTGCAGAACCAGTTCATGGAAATAAAACCTTGTGTCATTATCTGAGCTCAGTATGTGGTGCAACCGAGACTGTGGATTTTGTTTGTGGCATCTAATATTGCTGTGGGTAGAGGCCTGACAGGGATCTCCATTTTCTGAGCCTTTTTGGGCACCAGAGTCTTCATGTCAATTCATATTACATTGCTGAAGTTCCTCTAGCTAGCAAAGAAGTTGTGAGTACTTGCAAGAACTGAAAGGGAAACACTCAGGAACTCCCCAAAGCCATAGGGATCTCAACCAAGTAGATGAGCTACAGCTCTTTAAAAGACTCACTCAGATGCAGCACCAACCAGTTGTTGAATACTCACTTGTTTTTGATTCTTTATATATCAAACATTACTCATTTTTCTATCTTTTGCATTTTACTTATTTTGTTTTGTGTCATGTGTTGCAAATCTTGCAGCACTCTTGCAGGGAATGAGGGTAAAGGGTTCTATCTGACTCTAGTTGTGAGAAGTGATATATATACAACCACTTCCTAGAGCCCTGATTCCTCTGTTCTCCTGTTGACATGTTTTTCAACTTACTGGGATATTGAGTAGTCATGCTTAAAGGATTTTTCATTGCCTAGAATCTGCCTTGGTAATATGATGATCCACCTGCCATATTAGTAGGTTTATGGTGTTCTCTTCATTCTCATAGAGCTGGAAATAAGGTTCAATGTAGGACTTCAATGTGAGACCACAGAAGCCTTTGGAGGGTGAGGGCAGACATGATCTTTATACTTTTGGGCCTATCAGTTTGTACACTGAATTTGCAAGTATGACCAGTCTGAGGGTTTGTCTCCAAAACAGAAAGTAAAATCAATTTGATTCGTCAAATACATGTTTTACAGGAATGAATGTAAAGGTTTCATTTTACAGGAATGAATGTAAAGGCACACCCTCAGCTGAGGATGTGCCCCTAAGTCAAACTTCTGAGTTCCTCTTAAAAAAGATACTAAAATCTGAAGAACCCTAAAAAAAAAAAAAAAAAAAAGCAGTTGCTTGAAGTGATAAGCTAAAATATGGCTTTTGAGATGCTATTGATGTGTAAGTGTTGTCATGAGTTTTGTTATGCCTTCTAGGTGCTGATATGGATAACTACATCTGCAGCTTATTTCAGTCAGAGGAATGGGAATGGGCTTGATTAAAATACCCAAGCAGCAGTTCATTAAAAATTGGAGAGTTTTGAAACGACATTGGTAAAGTAGGACTTCCTGCAGTGTATTCCACTGCTGCTTGTCAGCAGACGGTGTTGTTTCTGTACAGTGAAAAATAAAAGAAACACCAAAGTGTCTCTAAAACTAGAATTCAGTATTCTCCCCAGCAAATCACTCACACATTGCACAGTGGGAAAACCTCTAAATGAAGACATATGTTTGTCTGTGTGAGAGAGGACCCACGGAGCACTGGAGGTAGTGGTGTTGAATCCAAAGTATGGACTGCAAGGTGGGCTTATCTCAGGTGATAAGCAGGCAGGAGCCTGGACTTTGCTGTGTCGTTTAGGGCTGTGTCTGACTTGAGCTCCTGCTGTTACACTCACAGTTCTTCAGTGGAGCTGTATTGGGTTAGACAGAAATTACAGAGAGGCTTGTGTCCCAGGTAAGTGGGCAGATTGGAAGGGAACAAACGTGGCACTGGCAGGAGTGGATGTTTGGTTGGTTGACACTGCTCATATGGTCTTGGGCAGCAGGGCCAAGCAATCCCAAGTGATCTGTGTGTGGATACATGAAGACAAGAGATCACAACCAGAATGGCAATAAGCAGCAAATGTCAGTTTGCCATCAGGTTCCATGGCTGTGATGAAAAATGTGTCCCCAGGGTGTTGCAGCTGTCATCTTAACTGCACAGATGTGTAAAATGTCTGCTAAGTCAAAGGACCAGCTCAAACAAGGAGTCCAGAAAAGCAACACCTCTGGGGTGTGACGGATGGATGGATGGATGGATGGATGGATGGATGGATGGATGGATGGATGGATGGATGGATGGATGGACTTTTCTGCAGTGACTGGAGGGGGTCCAGTGAGCCATCAACGAGCTTTTAAAGGACAGAAATATAAAAGCCACTCTTCCTCTGTGAAGATCAAGCTCAGGAATTTAGAGCTGGTTTATGGAATCACTTTAGGGTTTTTCAAAGTAAAAATCTTTAACTTGGAAAATAGGCAGGGTATCTTGGTATCAAACTGCCCGTGACTTGGTGGATGCACATTTGTGCATCTATTACCAAAACCCAGAAAGTTTTAAGACTGTACGGTCGAACATTTCAAAATACCCCAATAATTTGATCAGTAGGTTCATGAATCAAAAGTTTTTGACCTCAGCTACTTGATCTCCTGGGAAGCATGAATCCCTATAAAAGAGTTCCAGTTTCTGAATTTTAATTACTCTGTTCTAGAAAGACAGACAGCCTTGAACTAAAGATGCCATTTCTATCTTTAGCTTCCAGGCATTGGATATTATTTTTCCTTGCTATACTATATTGAAAACCTGCCTGCCACTAGTAATTGCTTCCTGGTGCAGTATCTCCTTACTCAATCACCATATGTTTAGATGAAGATTCATATGCCTCTCATAATTTTTTAGAATCCAGATAATTTCTGCAGGTCCTTTTATAACTCTTGCCAACATCTTGAACCTTCAAAGATGAAATATCAGAACTGGATGCAATAATTCAGAAGAGCTGTTACCACGCAATGTGTATGGAGATGTGTGACCATTTTCTCTCGCGTATATTTCAATATTTTTACATGAAACAGTTCATAGTGACACATTTTGTTCCTACCTACAGGCATATACTGAACATTCCTGGTCAGTAAGACATCTAATGCACCTACTAGCATTAAAGATGAAGATGTTAAAGGATATAAACCAGTTATTGCCAGTGTCACTGTCATCAGCAGGTGGTAGTCAGGTGGAATGTGAACCATCTTTTTTAGTATTTGTGTTCCCCAAGCACATAGTTTCACCAACCTGTAAAACAGAAGACTAGTACTTCTGCAGTCTCCTCCATTGAGCCCACGGCTTCTTCTCTCTCAGTTTAGTCTTTCAAGCAACATCCTGTTTTGGACAAGTTAACTCAAGCTCTTAATTAGCAGAAACAACACAAGGAGCAAAGTGATTTTTTGTACTAGTCCTAGTGAAGTTTAAGTTAAACTAAGGGCATCAAACACTTCTACTTTGCTTGCTAATTCTCAAAGCAGGAGGATCTCAATTATCGTCATTAAATCCATAGGAGTTTTTGCAAGGTGTAGTATGAAAGGTCATTATGATTTCCATCAGTTTCAGAGGCTGCTCCTCCTCTTGGTGATACAAACTGTGCAGTCCAGGCAGAGTCTACACAAGCAGATCCCAAGGTTTCTGTTCCTGCCTGCCATGGACTAACCTGTCAGCCAACATCTGTGAGAGCTTCTTTATCTGCCAAAAGGGGATCATGCCTTCCTAAATGAGACAAATTAATCTTCAATTAGTGGAGGCCATGTGAAGTGGTAGGATGCTTTTTTCTGAGGGAGAAAAATCACTGTATCAATGTCCAGCCCTTGAACCTTTTGACCAGATCTTGTAGTTTCTGATGTTGTCACATGAAAATATTAACAGAAGTAAAGGCCAGAGGGATTTGGTTGCTGACTTACTGTGGGGTCTGATGATGTCAAGACCTAGTGTTCTACCCTGGATGAGTTTACCAGAGCCTCTGTAGCCATGATATGGTACACCTCAGCAGTGTTTTTGTTACTGAAGATCCCATGCTGGCTTTGCCAGATGATGTGAGTGATTTGGGGAATGTGCCCATTTGCAAGGTTCCTGAGGAGTGAAGGTGAATCTGGACCTAAGGGTGGCCATGGATCCACTCATGGGGAGCACAAGCACTGCTAGTTGGACAGCACTCTTAATAAGTGTTTAGTAGAAGCCTGCAGGGCTTGGTTCATTTATTCTCATTTCTTAGTCACTGGATAATGTATATTTTTGGAAAGATCTTTGTTTTTCCTGCAGGGTAGGTGGAATCCTTCCTGTGATACTCTGCGGTTTTGCCGCCTAAGTGCTGCAGCCTCACTGCAAACGGTGTCGGTATCAAGAACCAGCACGGCAGGAGGGAACAAAATGAACAGGAAGGCAGCTTCTTCAGGAGAAGGGATGTTTTTAAATCTTGTTTGAAAGATGCCTGACCACTATACTCAAGGATGTTTTCAAATCTTTGTTCAACATACCAGATAAATTAATGTCTTAACACAAGCATCACTTCAAGGCAGGATTGAAGTCTCGAGCTTTTTAATTCACGTAGCATGATCAAGAAAAGCTTACTTCTGATCAAAGCAGGAGCAGCCCAACTGCAGATGATCAAAGACCAAAGAGTTAGCTGGTGTGCTGAGAAACCCAATGTGTCTCTCACTAGAGAGCTCAGTAGGCAGCTCAGCTGGAAGTGAGGTTGCAGTGGGGGACATGAAGGTTACAAAAGAAGAAAGTCTCACTCAGTCAAAACCGGAAAATGACAGAGTGAATTGCATCTCATTTCTGGGCACTCAGTACTGAGATCCATAAAAAACCAATCCCCTCTGACCACTTGGAGCTTCTGTGGTGTTCAGGCACGGGATTTGATCCTAGCAAAGTGTTGCAGATTTAAAAGCTAAAATTGAGGTGAGTGGACACAGGGAATGAGTGGTGTGTGATGTCCAGTGCCCTGGGAAAGTATAGTCCTATGTGCAACTGTGCTGGTTTTTGTGATTAATTTGTAGTTGTGCTCTCTACCATAAAGAATCATGAGTTCTTATATTGGGTTTTCCGTAGACTTGTGACCTTTGAAGGATAAAAACTATTTATATTTCAGGAGGGGAAGTGAAGGCAATGAAGGGAGAGGATATTCTAATGGTGACATCAACTATTTTATGGTTAATAAAACTTGACTGTCATTCCTGTAAAGCTGAAACACAGACCTTTTCCGTAGCAAAAGGAGTAAGTAGTGTAGTCAGGTTTGTCACTTGTCAATAATCAAGAGCATAAATCAAAATAAACTGAACTACACCCTTGCTTCTCAGCTGGAGATCATCTTGAGGAGGGTGATGGGGAGGACAGTTTCCATTTGTGCTAATTGAGCTTTCTGACAAGCAAATGTAACTTTGTTCCCAGGGAACTACATGTTTTGGAGTGGGAGTTATTAGGCAGAAGGAACTCTCAGAGCCCAGGGAGTGGGTGAGACTGATGCTTCCTCTGGGAAAGCGTGGGGGCCCAGTCTCCAAACACTCCCAGCAGGACCAGACCTTGGCAAGAGGAGTAGCTGGGTTTAAAGGACATCTCTGGGGCTGAGGGAACCCATGTTCATTACTCTAGAGGAGCAGTGGTGTTGTGCAAAAACTGTATTCTAGGAAAGTACAACATGAAGGACTTCTGTGGGAAGAGGTTGGACAGTGCTCCAGGGAACTGCCTCTGCTAATTTTCCTCCATTTCTGTAACAGGAGGGAAGTTGCTATGAAGTAAATAAATAGCATGAACATACCTGGGATACAGAGGAACACTTTTTTCCCCCCTTAGTTTGTTGACCAGATGCTGCCTAGAAAAACCCTTAATGCTGTTGCAGCATCATTAATATTTGCAACCTGATGCTGCAGCATCAGTAGCATTAAGACTAAGGAGGGTTTAGTGACTGCCTCTCTGCTTCAGTGGGGTTCAGGGCTTATGAAAGACAGCCCAGATGATGATTATTCAGTGGCTTGTGCGCACTGAGTTATTTTCAGTCAAGTTCACCCTTTGGCCAGCAGCATCTCTCAGTGCAGAACGACACAGACGTTGGTATCCCCCTGCCTTTGCCCCAGGAAGGATGTGTTCCATGGATGGTGTGTCATCTAGCCTATTTCACAGATCTTCCCTCTGCACTTCCACAGGGTGCCAAGCCATGAATTCAATACTCCCAGTGGCTCTACTGGGAAAGCTGGAACTTTTGTGAGAATTAAGAGATTTGCAGGACAGTCCTGTGCTTTCCAGAGCTGTAGGCTAATAGAGTACCTCTTCTGCAAATGCAGTGTTGCCTCATGGGTTGATTTCCCTTCAGATCCAGAAGTGGTTTATTTTTTACTCAGTCCTTTCCACCTTAACCTTCTGATGCTTTGGTAACACATCCTTTTTCATTTCTATTTTTGGTTTGTGGGTTGCGTAAACAGGCAACTATCAAAGGGAATGGCTGTGACAAAGGAAATTTCATCTCCATTTCATAAAATGACGTCTGACTCCAGTGCCACAGGCTTTCTCCTGCTGTGGTGCTCCCACGTGACAGCATGTGCTGTTTGACATCTGAGCTGCCATCCTCTAACTTAGCATCAGAGCCAAAAGTGCACAGGAAAGATAAAAATATGTTAGTCTAGATTTTCGCTCTTCTTATCTGTACTGAGACACACAGAAGGTACTGAAATCCAATGTTAGGTAGCAGGCAAGGATGAGTCTGATAGACATTGCAATCCCCTGTACATCCTAGGGAGCAGGAGTGGTGTGTAACGTGCTGAGTGTTGTGTGGTGGTGTATCCTGCCTCTAACTATTGTGTAGAACATGCACATTCTGGGTCCCAGTCTTGTCTGACTCAAAGAACCAAAGTAAAGAATTGGCATTGCAAAAGACACCGAAAAAAATTAGTATTTCAGAAGGATGAAAAGGTTGTCTGTAGTGGCAGCCAGAGGGGACTCCTTACGCCCTGTAAAATTCTGTGAACAGTGAGAAATTCTGTGATGTTGGCCACAGAGAGATATTTTGGTATAATTTGGGAAGGTTAAGTTACTTGGGGTGAGTTATTTCTTTTTTTTTTTTTTCTGACAGTAATCAGCTTTCTTCTTTATTAGGATTTTTTTCATTCTCCTCCTGCCACCTTTTAAGTATGGTCTTCCTCTACTCAGTCTCAAGGTTTGTGCCCCTCACTGGATCACAGAAATTGTTGGGATTTGGCAAAGCTGAGGCAGTGAAAACCTCAGGGAGAGGTGAAGGAGGCACTTTCTAAAGCAGCATTTGACAGGATAGAAAAGTTCCCAGTTGATAGCAGATTGCTTTGGGAGGCTCTTGGACTTTTTCCAGTCACACTCTTTCTCCCATCTATGGGTTTCTCTCTTCTTTGCTTTGTCACATTGATTTCTGGATGAACTTAAAGGGCAAAATTCAGAAGCTGTCTGATTTTAGATGCCTCTGGCCTTTGGAGGCCCTATTGGAAATACTGGGAGATGTTGTTTTATAGGCAGTTTCTCTTCCTACAATTCCCCTGGCAGATGTGAGTGCTTAAGCACTTCTCCAGAACAGAACAATTTTGGATCCCCTAAAATCCTAATATGTGTATTAACTGTAAACATGAACTACCAAGGAAACTAACAAGGCTTTCCTTCGCAAGGATTATATATGCAGAACTGGACAGATGAATTTTGATTTTATTTTACAGTGACAAACCCTCAAAATATTGTATTTCCATTAACGGCTTAAATGAAGCCCGTACAGCAATCTCGTACTTTTATTTCCTATTGAAAATTCAAAAGATAGTTTGGACTTACATACTCATGAGCTCCAAGATTTTAAAGGATCCATGTCTAGTCTTGTTTATAGTTCCTTTTCCTCCAGGTCATCTTGTCTTATTTCCTCATTGTACTCTTAACTGCTGTAGGAGTATGTGCAGGTATCAGGAATTAGGTTTTCATCCAGACTTCTAATGATAAAGGGTGAATCAGATACAGAGTGTGGTTTAAATCTGAAATCTGGTTTGCCATTTCAATACAGACTCATTCAATTCACAGGAAGCCCTGGGCTTTCTGTTGCCATGAGTAGCTACGATTGTGTTTTCCCCTTCGCTTCAGTCCAATGACTAAGGTGGAGGAATGAAGAAAAAAATAAATATTTAAGCCTCTATTTTAATTAAAAATAACACAGTTATTGTGCTATGTTTAAGCATTCAAATACTTCCATTCTCTTTTTTTTTTTT
>WEKX01002322.1:0-152691 GCA_013390025.1 Pitta sordida
CTTGCAGCACAACCTGGGGACCAGTGCAAGCCAAGCTCGCAGTGTGGCCTTGTGACCAACGGGGGTTTGGGGACCTGGGTTCAGTCCCCATGTTATCGGCTCAGGGAGATAACCGCTCGCTGCCCTGTGCTGTGAGCTGGGTGGCAGGGGTGGCTCCTGCAGGCCCGTGCCTGGTGGAGGGAGACCTGCCATGGCTCCACAGCAAGCAACCTTCATAAAGCATTGACACTATGTAACCTTTGCAATACTCATAAGGGAGGGACTCTGGCAGTCCCTGAGCCAACTGTCCCACCCTGTGGGGCATACCTGTCCTGCCCTGCAGAGACACTCTGGGCATATGCAGACCAGGAAACACTGTGAAGAATCGAGGTGTCTTTGCAGAAACAACCCTTGTGATGTACTGAACCCTTGATAGGTGATCTGCAAAGTACTCTGGGTTTACTGTAATTATAAGCCAAACAGGATGTGGATCAGGCAACACCTTTTCACTGTGAGGCTGACTGAGCACTGGCACAGGTTACCCAGAGAGGCTGTGGAGTCTCTCACCTTGTAGATATTTAAAGGCTGTCTGGACATAGTCCTGAGCAATCAAGTCTAGGTGATGCTGTTTGCGCAGAAAGGTTGAACAAGATGACCTTCACAGATCTTTTCCCATATCAAGCATTGTGTGAAAAAGTGAAGCGGCAGTACTACAGCCCCTACTCCCAAGTCTATATGTGTCCTCAGAGTTGTCTCTAATATTTTGAACAAAAATGTTGACTTTGTCCCATGATTATTTCCAAATCACTGTCTCCTTTTCTCTCCCCCACTAAAATTCAAAGTTGCCTCCTATAAGCTTTAAAGATTGTTTTGAAATAACTAGCCAAAAATATACACATGTTGTGCATAGTCTTACAAAGCTTGCAGCAAAGCGTATTATAGTCTGGGGTGGATGAAGGAAGCTGAATCAAAACATATCTCTGTACAAAATGTTTGTGGCTTAGCAAAAGTGGTCTTTTTCTTTCCTCTCATGGTTAAAATGTATTTTGTTACGAGTCAGGCTCATACTATGAAGCACAGAGAAGAAACCATACTAGTCTTTTAAATAGATTGTTGTGGGACCAAAGCTAATTCACAGAAAATTCCAAATATCTTTGAAATTGAAGAGTTACATCGCCGTCTCTCTTCAGAAGTTTGACAATGGCTTCATACTAGATTTTATCATCAAGCTCATAGCAGCATTTTAACAGCATTCAGAGACGGGGAGAGAAGAAAACATCTCTGAATTCTGACTAGAGCACATTTCAGGCAAAATTAAAAGTTCAACTTTTCTCTCAAACCAACTGTTATCTACCAATAAACAGGTGTAGTTGTAGGCTGTTTTGTTTTAGAATGTGAAGAGATTATTTCAAGAACAAATATTTAAACAGCAGAGCCCAGGGCAGGCCAAGCCCGCTAGCATTTTTGACCTGGCCCCATTAGGGCTTGCCTGTGGGTGGGGTCCTCAAGTGCCCTGTCTATGCAGTAACCAGCTTCCAAATGGGGAGATGTTAATGCCTTAGGCTCATCTTTGAGTTATCTTTTGGGTTTATCATCCAGACATAAAAGCATCTATCTTTCAGTAAGAGAAATGCTAAGCAATTCATATTGGCAAAGAGCAACTTCTGCTATGAAAATTACCTGGATACTATTATCTTCCATAAAATAATCTGTATCATCTAAATGAAGCTAAATTATCAGCAAGCATGAATAATTTTTCTATCATGCACCAAGTTGGAAACAATTTGTTACTCCTGAGGGTCAGATATGTTACAAGCTCCTTGGTTTTTCACTATCATGCAGAGTCCATATTTGGTACAGTTCCTCACAAGGAGTCACTGGGCAGCTTAATTCAAGTAGTTGCAGAGATCATGAGGCCTAATGCTACTGTTTTGGCATCTCACCTCCTTGCACTCAGTGTTGAATAGCTGGCTATGATTTTCGCTCACTTTCACACTAAAAGGTGCCAGAATACAACTCTAGAAGGAAGCACTAGAGAGAACATACACTCTGCTTATTTTTAATAGGCAGATATTACGCGCTCCAAGTACCCTATTTACATATCCTCAGAATAAGGATCTTCATTTGTTTGGGTCTTTTAAGAAAGTAAATAAAGTCTTGAATATCCAACCTTGTACTTCTCCGGTACAGTCACGGTTCTAGTCCACTTGGAACCAAAACCAACCCCTCCTAGCAACCTATATGTTTTGCTTTAGATTTTTAAACCTTAATAACGAAACTCCAAGCTCAGTGTATCTTTTAACACAATCAAAAAAAGCCAAACCAAAATGACCATAGCTCAGCTTTAAGAATCATGCCAAAAAACCTCAACAATTTCAATACTCAATATTGCTTTCTGGAGATAAATATGGTTAGGGAGGGAGAGCTACATTTTTGTTTGTATGTTTTTTATTTGGTGCAACAGTAGAGAAGATAGATGAAAAAAAGCTCTCAGAGCATCTCATGTCTTGTGTTATAGTATATAGTGTGCCCACTTCAGAGTCGGCACTGGTTTAAATCATCTCAGCAGGAGAGCATCTTATTTCTAGCAGAGAATCTTCAGTTAAAAAAATCCAACAAACTCTGAGCTGGCAAAGGCACCATTATTCAGATAAAGTTTTACACTGGGCTCCATCTATTCATTCATTGCTTAATGCTGTCTTCTGAGAGCCAATTTATGCAGAGAGAGAACAAGGGTCACCTCAGTGTCCTTCCCAGCACCTCAAGAGAATGTTTTTCCTTGCTTTGGGCTGTGCATGAGCAACTGTGAAGCATAAAGTGACAGATGTATTTGTCTAAATGGCATCACTGCACTACCACCATGAAAGAGGCTGCTTTGGGCCAAACTACCAGTTAAAGCTATTCAGGTCACATCTAAAATTCAGTAGCATAGATATAGAACATAAATATATTTATAAATGTATTACCCATAAATATATAACCTCATAGGGCTCACAAGTTTAGTGTCTTGGGAGAGTTTGTTCTTCCTCAGCTCTGTACACAGTCAATTCCCTGCCTTCCCTGACTTCTGTCTCAGAGGAGCAAGAGTTGGATTTTTCATCCTGAAATGGTACTAAGATCAACAAGTCATGCTCTTCTAGAGGCAAGGGAGGGTCAGGCCAGAGCAAAGGACTGTCATAGGGACAGTGGTGACACACAACACTAGCTCCAGCACTTTTTAAACTTGTCCAATTTATGCCAGAGGCTTGGTTGGCCTTTGAAGAGGTTCACTTTAAAGTTCCCCTCAGCCTGTTAAGCAATTAAACCACATCTTCTGTTCTCTAATTCGCCTGGGGTTTTCAAAACAGATTTATTTCTCCAAAAGTATTCCCTGAAGGTAAAATGATTTCCCATCCTAGAAAGTATTATCTCCATAGCATATCTACACAAGCTTCAGTGTAAATTTCTCCACCCTGTGCCTGCAGTAATCTTGTCTTTGCTGAAACATCTGAGACCCAAATTTAGGCTTGAACATGTGCAATGAGACAAAATTTGGCTCCTCAAGTGTGAAATAGCTCAGTTGTCTACTGACTCAACATCAAAAAAAAACCCCTTCTCTTGGAAAGGATTAATTTTCAATACTTAAAGTAGTAACAAGGTGAAGGGAGGTGGGGGGATGGGGTGAAAAAAAAGTAAAAAACATTTAATCTTTTATGCAGCCAAGTATCCATTCGTAATGCTCTGTTGAAAACATTGACATGTAAAAAATTTCTTTCTTCCCAAAATAAACTAAATTATTTTTTTATCTTAGATTTCTTTCCTATTAGCTTCATTACTAATATTTATAAAGCATTTGTTCATCTAATCATACTTAATAGGAATTTGCAGAAAGTAATCCCCATCATACAATCTGAATTCAGGTACCCTTGAGAATAAGCAGGTGCCCCTTTCTGCATTTGACTAGGGTGGCAGCTTGTATGCTTATTTTTCATTCTGTACCTCAAAGGAGACCAGCCATAGCTTCCCAATACAGATTCACAGATTACTGTGAGTTGCAAGGGACCCACAAGGATCATCGAGTCCAAATCTTAAACCACACCACTGCATACCTGGTGGGATCGAACCTTGGTCTCCCACATGGCAAGCAGAGAAACTCACCACTGTACTAAAGTGGATTTTTACTACTTTAAAAGGAACCCAAACACAGTTATGATTGAATAAGATTTTAATCTCCAGTTCAAGAAAAACCAAAACTTTTTTGGAGGACCCTTGCAGGACACCCATCTGACATGAAGAAGCTGAACCTGCTGCACATTCCCAACTGGGCAGCCCCAGCCCGCTGAGTGAGCCACTGGCATTCCCATGGTGCCACACAAGCCAGGGAGGAAGGCAGCTTTCCTAAGGGGCCAGCCAAGCACACACCACAGAACCCCAGCTGACAACCCTGGGCATCTGGTTCCGAGCCCAGTCACATTTTGCTGGCTTGTGAAGAGAGTAAATCACCAAGACCCCCAGTCTTTCTATACAGCAGAAAATACATTGTTATAAAAGATGGGAACAGTAGGATTAAGTACATCCCACTGTCACACCACTGCGGGACACCAAGATGCCCCAATGAGTGGCATGGGACGGGGACCTGATCACATACTGGAATACCAAGCCAGCTATTATCCCTGGTTTTGCTCTTCCTTCAAGCCTCTCACTACACATTCCTCCCACCCATCAAACACAGAAAGCAAAGCCCAGGGATTTCAGCGAACAGAGCTCTGAGTGGAGCGGATAAAGCTATGGGACCCGATTCCCAGTTACATGAAAGCAAAAGATGCCAAAGTCTTAAAGTACTTTGGCAGAAAGCTAGCTCTGTATAACTAAGAATGCAAGCTCTGTGGTTAGTTTAATCCCTGGAATAGCTCTGCAGATTTCTCAGTAATATTGCACAGGGCAAGTTTGGCTGTAGTGGTTTTTATAGCTTTAAATTATTTACTGCTGTACATTTCTTTCTTGTCCTTATATAAGCTTTTTTGTTAAAATATACAGGAGAAGTGAGAAAAATAAGTATCATCTGAAAACAACTTCCACTGCAGAAAATCTGAATCCTGAGAGAAATTAGTTCCAGTAGCTGGCCAAGCAGCAATGTAGCCCCATCTAGAAAGGATACATCTGCTGCCTCAAGGAGCTTTCCAAGGAAAAGAGCATTCAAAAAAATCTTTATTGCTGTTTTTACTCATTTTATTGCCATTAATTGATTCTTAGGCTGTCAGAGCTGCACCAACCTATTTCCATATTATTGTCACTTTTCCGTATCTAGAGAATAATGTCAACTAGAAAGAAGAATAGGAGTTGCATGAATGAGACAGATGAGTTGGAGTTATTACAGGGTGTTTCAGAAATATTCATTTTAGTCTCCCTTTCTTCAAACACAGGCTCAGCATATGAATACAAAAGTTTAGTTTAATGGAGAAAGAGAGAGAAATGGCTTATGATTTCCATATGTTTTGGTACCTTTAAAATAAAGGCATGGTAATACTTAAAAAGCATAAAGCTCCAAACAGCTGGTACTGTGTGTGTTACTATAATCATCTCTCTAATTATAGTGGAATGTGACAAAAAAAAAGTAAAGAAGGGGGTTACTTTGACAGTTTTGCACTCAGGGCTCCCAATAGGCCACCAATTAAAACCTGGAAAAAGGAAAGAACTTATAAAAATTAATGACTGCTCAGCAATGGGATATAGACTTATTTGTCATAAAAGTACTTTTCCCCCCCTACAATAAATCTAGTATTCCTTAGCCAAAACAGCCTTATTTAGGTCATGTTCATGATATATAAAGAAAATTAAATATCTTTTTGTCAGTTAACACATCTCTTCTGTTTTTCCAATTATATCCCTTAGTTTCTATAAACATGCAATATCTGTCAAGATACTGAAAGTGAATTCCTGATGGTGAACGAAGATATTCTGATTTCCATAAATTCATGGTCAGTCTGAGGGCGTTTAATCAGTGGTTCTGTGTACATTTGCACAAAATGATCCAAATCCCAAAACATTCAGAAAACAAGTTTTCAATGCACCTATCCAAACTCTATCCACCGATGACAGATTTCTTCTCTCTCAGACTCAGTGACATCTCCCATGCTTAAGAGGAAAAAAATATACAAAATGCTGAGCACCACCATTTAAAGCAGAATGCAGCTGACAAACCTTAGCAACATACAGAGTGAGATGTAGAATACGATCCACTAAGGAAGCCAGTTATCCCAGTTGAAGGCTCAATCCAGGTGCACAGAGGTTAATGGGTGTTTTGCCTTCACTCCAGTACAGTTGGATTTGGCCTAAACCATTTTCTCTGCAGTGAAAAGAAACCAGCTTTTTCTCTCTGATGCATTTCTTTTTACCATTACACTGTAGCTCGCATTTCTTGTCCTTTCCAGCTCACTTGTTGACATTTTAAATAGAACTACATTTCCACTGCATAAGCACAATATCATGTGAATTCAAATCTCATTTAAGTAAAGGTAAATAAGGCTTTTCAAATGTTTTTTTTTTATTTTGGTTCTGGTGCTCATCTGAGTCTGTTCCACAATACCTGGCAATTCAATTTTCTGTTTTGAAATTGCACAGAATGATTTCCACAGACAAGACTTGCCCAAGTAGTTCAAAGAATGCCAAGTTTGATGAGCAAGTTTTATTTTTAAATCCTTGCATTGAGGTTATTTGTATCTGGAAGCTCTGCTCAGTGACAGCTGCACAATGAGAGCCTCAGCAGGAGGAAGGGCTGTGCTTGGTATTTTCTGTCATTTCAAAGTGAGATGGTTCTAGCGAGGACCATGTATCTATCTTCACACATGGCATACAAGTAATTTTGGCTTCATATGCAAAAATGTCCTTTTAATTTAGCATTTACAAACATGAGTGTTGATGGGGAGGTTACTCTTTTTAGCTGGAGGGTTGGTTGGTTGTTTAGTGACTTAACCCTACCTTACCTAAGAGCAAAGATCCTGATTCAGCCAAGGACTCATGCCTAAATATGACCTCTTATATAAGCTCTACACTTCCCCCAAGTTTAAATGATGGGCTGAAAAGCTGTGAAATTAAAAAAAAATAAAAATATGTACATATAGTTTATACTCAAACACTTGAAAAAATATGAAGTAGTAACTGAACTGACCTTTCAGTAAGATTTTTCTATTTTCTTCCCACTGATTCTCTGCTAGTCCTATTTTCCATTGAATTTCCTCCTCCATTTTGTCTGGATATGATAAGAACCACACATCTTTGAGTACCTTGCAATGAAAATTGAAAATAATGGCCTCAAAGGTATAGAGTTGTTTTCCATACTTTCAGTACAAGTATTAATAAAGAGAATGGATGCAAAAAGTGAGAATATTATCTTAAATACCTGCTATAATTTAGAATATGCTATAAAGGTTACATCAGTTAGATTGTCTCACTGGCCTATCAGTTACTGGCACAAAACAAATGCTCAGTTGCTCTATTTCTGTTCCTGGCACACATTTTGTCATCAAACTTTTTGTATATATTTCTGAAACTATAGTGGTAGAAGACATTTACTGACAGAAGTCACAGAAATTTAAAATATGTATTAATTTTTAGCGACTCAGAATATATCTTTAGCACTGCAGTAATAGGCATTTGGAGGATGCAAACAGCTGTAATATGAGTCCTCTTATTTCAAAGATTGTACCAGGTATTCAGAAATCTTTGCAAGAATCTTAAAGCTTATCAACATATATTACTGTACCATAACATTCTTCCCCATTTCTGATGTGAAGTCAAAATCCATCTAGTTTTGTAAGCTTATTTTTAAAAAACAGTTAATTAACAGTAGCTTTTCCTTTAATGATTTCACTGAAAACAGGCTGAAATTGCTCTCAGAAACAAACATTTTGTTTTTCTGTACTCTTCAGCTTCTTTGTTTTCTGCTTCCATGTAGCACTGTGAGAGTGATTGAAGGGAAATTATGCATGTGGCATAGGAACAAAATCCTTTCCTTCACTAAGGGATATCCTGGTCTTAAGGCCCTGACTGCAAGGGAAGATGCACTGGGCTGGCTTTTGAAGTTGACATTCACAATATACATATATAATTTCAATCTACAAGCAACGGAATGTAAATACAAAGAGATAAACCCACAAAAGCTACAAGGCAAACTTACATAAAGCCACTGTGAGCCCTAGGGTTGAGCTTTATTGCCCCCCTCCCCAGACCCTGCAGATTAACAAGCTGCCACTTGCCTCTGCCTGGCTGTCACCAGAGACGTGTTGTGCCCTTCAGCCAGTCGTACTGAGCCAGGCAGAGAAGTTTAACTGTGCTCATTTACAAACATATATTAATCTAGAGCAATATTGTATACATATAACCTTTTTAAAGTGTCAGATCCAACCTTGATGCAAGAGGTTATTCTCCAAAATGAACAAAATACAAGGGACAAAAAGAGACAGATGTGGAAAGGTACTTTCCCCTCTTTTCAAACATATTTAGAACTGTATTTTTCTACTAAGCCTCCTGAAGAGGGACAGATACATCAGAGATTTCCATACAAGCTAAATCATGTTTCCTATTTCTTTTACACAGATGGAGCTACAAGAAAAAAAAAAAATTAAAGATCTCAACTAACAACAAAACACAGCCATGTCAGAGAGTAAATCTGGTCTCCTGGCTTTCTCTAATAGTGCCGCAGCCATTCAAGAAAAGGTTCAAATAGGATTTTTCCAGCACAAGACAACAATCAATTGCAACACCACCCACAGAAATGACAGTTTGAGGAAGATTTGGACACATGCAGTGAAGGGTTTACCAGAAAGGCTGACATCTCAATGAATATTGGCAAGAGGACATGCAATCCACAGCCCCACAAAGGTACTGATGGAAGCATGGGGCTGTGCTGTAACCTCCTTCTTTAGCTCTGCCTCTCCTCAGCAGCAGAGCTGGGACGTTTTTGTAGGCCATGCATAGGCTGCTTATTGGCATAACCCTTCCTGGTACTACAGGTCTAGCTTACAGAAGATATCCCATACAGCAAGCTGCTTTCTCACTTCAAAAGCTCTACAACTTCCATTCTTTTTCCTGTTGCATTCTCCTTCCTGCACATGCACTCAATTTTTGACTCAGGTAAAAACTTTGTGTACCTCTACTGTCATAACAGTTTGGTTATGATAGCACAGATTTATTCTGCAGTGTTGAAGTGATCATGTCCAAAAAAATAAAAACCAAAAGCAAACCAAACAGTACTTTAAAAGCAGCTTTAAAAGGCACACAGCTTTACTGAATGACCAGCTTCACAGCAAGTTACATCATTATCAATTTCACCTCCTGCTCAACAGCTTTCCCTCCCCTTATATCCCAGCTTGAATTCTTTAGACTAGATCAGCTGTTCATATCTAATTCATAAACAGCTGGAGAAATTTACCCTGCCGTGAATGAGACTTTGTTTGTATAAGTCAAGAAAATTAGCTCAGTCTTCATTGCTCTGTTAAGGACAGGAAAGCAGCCTGCTGTAATAGTACACTGGGAAAGCTCAATACATATGCAGGTGTCTTGAAAGCAGTTTGTAAATATGAGAGCCTGTACACAGTCTCTAAGGGTAGATTTACAATTTAAATCCCTAGACCTTAAAAAATTAAAAGACAAAACCTCTATAGGTGTATTTGGTCCTAAGCCATTTCACTGTGGTTCATACAGCTACTTTTCACATTTACAGTTTGGTGGCAGCAAAACCACTATTGCCTTCAATACTAATTAGTGAGGCGGCAATAAGGGGTTTTTAATTAAAGCAGATTTAACTTTTGTGTGTTAATTATTCTCAGTTAGTATCAATCAAATAAAAGGATAATAGGGTCATTTCACATTTAAATCACAGCAGCTTCAAGCATAAGCTGCCTTAGAGGAAATTAGCTTGCAATTTAACATGTTATTAATAATTGCTTGTAAACGGTAACAGCCAAGCTGTTTCACAGGCCATGCCTAGTGGTTACAATTAAAACCACCCTCACAAAAATTGACAGAGGTAAATTCTAAGTATTCCTTTCTCAGGATTTCAATCTGCTTATTTTGTTTAAACCTTCTGTCTTGATAATTAATGTTCCTCATCACTGCCTGTTAACAAGACATTTGTTTCACTATGTTGTGCTCTTTCATCACACCATCCCTGTCTGCTCACCTGCCTGCTGACAGCAGGGGGACCTCCCTGTTCTCCCAGCTGCTTTCAGCTGCACTTTCAGGCATAGGGCAATTTTTCCAATATAAAGAACGACTTTTGGATGCAGCAGTTAAAACAGGATGAGAATCTGGTCATACTACAGTCCCTAGTGCAGGGCTATACTGTGAGAACTAGTGTTAATAATATTGTCCACTGACACATTTAAATCTCCTTTTGCCTGTGCAACCTCTATATTAATAATCTAAATACATAATCAAGCAACTGGTACCTGTTATCCACAAAAAATAAATACTTATCTTCATAACAAACTTATTGCATTACGTCATGTATAGTGTTTTCCGAAGGGGTGGACAGAATGCATCTCACAATTATATATAAACAGTTTGGGAAAGCAGATCAAAGCCAATGTCAGAATATTGTTTACCTTCAGCAGAGTTACAATTTTACTCGAGGATTCTGGCAGCAGCAGATCGTGTGGTATCATACCGACTCCCAAACCCACACCTATTATTGTGCAACCTGCATAATAAAAGACTGTAACCCTTAAAGAGTTCAATTCATATGAAAGTTTGTCTAAAAATTCCCCAGAGGGGAAAAAAATAAATCAGGGAAAAAAAAAATTAAGTGGTTGGGAAGAACCTTGAATCTAGAAGACTGTATGATTCCCTCATTAAAGAGACTAAATCCATAAATAAATCAAGACATCATGTCTATGCCTCTAATCTTCTTGATGCTTAAGAATCTCAAACAGCTCTTGTAAGTTTTACTGAATGAACAGCTGTAGAACAAGTACTGTAAAGGCAAGTAATTCACTTGACTTCAGGAAGAGAACTGCATCAAACATAAGACCCACTACTCCACTTAGTGCTCCTAACCAGATCCCATAGAAAAAAAGAAGGTTGTTTTACCAGTGAAAAAATAGACAAAAATCCACTTGAGTTGTAACCTTCATCAGCAACAGCCTGAAGAAATATGTAGAATGAAGCGTTTTATCACTTTCTTCAGCTTGGTCAGCAGCCAGTTTAGCTGTGAATTTCCATGTAACTACCTTGACCTTTGATTAATAAATTAAACTATTTTGCTTTGTATTTTAACATACTGATAACAAAGTAAAATGCTAATTTCCATCCTGAAACCAAACTTTCCTTTAACAATGCTCATTCAGTGAGCCAACATCTGTAAATCCAGAACAGCACCCATCACAAGAGATTTTTAACGAATGTTTCCTGCCTCCAGACATTATATCATGACTGCTTAGAAGTCAAACCATATTCATCTGTGTCCTGAGAAAGGCAACACCTGTTACAGGGCTCTGATGTGCACCAAATTGCCAGAATAAGGAGTGGTGCTGTTCTGGACAACTTCTTGGTATTGAAGCACTTCCATAATAGGACAGGAAGAACAAAGTGGAAGAATTGTTTGAGGGAAAAAACAAAACATGAATAAATACCAACATGACAGTGTCAGCCCCAGGAGATGGAAATGATACACGGTTGTCACTTCAGAGCAGAAAAGTACACCTCTCAATGACTTCATAGTATTAGCACCTGCAAAACTCATGATGAAAAGGACAAAATGTTATTGTTAATCGTCTTAGTCCAAGTTGCTGATCTTAATATTGTAGTTAAAAAAAGCCCAAACAACAAACCAATATAAAACACAGCATAAGTCTTTCATTAAATGGAAAAAACCCGATATCAGGAAAGTTTAGCTGCCATAAACTTCATATTGGCAATGAAGAATTGCATTTCTCCATAGACATGGACAAGTGTAAGAAGATTTGAGTTTTAGACTCCTTTGGAAATTCTTTTATGTTTCCTTAAGATGCCTAGCTTGGTGAAAGCAGAAAGAAGAGTTACTCTTATGAAGACTAACAACAAAAACACAAGCAGCAAAATGCATGAATTCCCATTGGTAGATCCGGCTTTCACACAAAGTTCCTGTGGAAAGGCCTGACTTAAAAAGCAGTAGTAGTGCTGGTATAGCCAAGGAGCCACTAGTGTTCAGACACAGAGCAGTAATCTTGTCTGCTCTGGGAGGGTTTGAGTCATACCTCCCAATGTCCCTCCTAGAAAGCTCTGCTTTAAGCCCTTTTTCATTGGCTGCAGCAGTTAATAACAGGGCCATGAACTGAACTGAATTATAAAAGCATTATGTCATGACAGGTATTGGAAGCAATGGCTGCAGCCTCTGTCATGTGCCATGACAGTCACAAAGCAATGCTTTATATGAGAGATCATGACTATCATTCGGAGAGTCACCTCCGCATGCCAAAACCACCAGAGTCTCACTGAGGGCCTTCAAAAGCAGTACATAATTAAGTGAATCATTTTCTCTGAAAAGCCCTTGAGTATGGCTAAATAATGATCTTGTTTACCTCATTTAGCCCCAAGTCCTCCAAGTGAGAGTTGGCCATGAAGAGTTCTTATGCTCTCCGATATGCAGCCGGGACAACGTGTCCTGTCTTTGTTTTCAGCCATCAGGCTTGTGTCAAACACACCCTGACAGCTGCAAAATTTTTTGGTGAAAACAATAATTCCACTTTTCCTTTCCATCTGCCTGCAGATGGTTTAAATCTGACCCATCAAACAGCAAGAGAAAAAAAAAAGGAAAAATAATGTTCCAGCTGAAATGAAATTATAATGATTACTGATTTCATATAAAGAAAATAACAGGTTTGAGATTTGTGTAAGAGTCTCTGCAATGATGAATTAAACTGTGCATGGGAGAACTGGAGGTTTTATCAGTTTATCTGAGTTCTCTAGACTTCCTCTTCACATTAGCAAACAGCTAAACGAAAAATAATCAGCAATGTCTGACATGAATGACAGCTGCGTCTTCTCCTTTACTAGGAAGAACCTTTGTGACGAATCACGGAACTACAGCCCAAAGTATTGGAAGGGAATAATTTCTGAAGAGGCAGATTTGAAGCTTGAGAATCCCACTCAGTTTCAACGTTCTGATGTAATTTCTTCTTTGTTAGCAACCCTGCGCACTGCAAGTGTTGTTTTGCAAGTGCCCACTGTGAATGATGAGTTTGTTCATGAACACCAAGCTACTGCAAGTAAAGCACTGGCCAAGTGGTTCAGTACACGTTTGATAGGACCAGCACTTACTGCAAAGAAACACAAACACAGAGCAACTAAAAGAAATTACTTTCTGCCACAGATCTGGGAGTGAAGAATGAAATGCCATGTCACATTTTGCTGGTCTTGCAGTAATCTGCAGGCATTGGATAGAAGAGGAAAGCAAGAAGTTCGGCAAGAANTTAAGAGAAGACTGGACGAGGAGCTTAGTGACATGGTCTAGCTGGTCTAGCTGGGGGGTGAGGGCTGGATGACCCTGGGCCCCCTCCGGCTCGGAGTGGCCTGCTAGGTTGTGAGGCATCTAGGTTGTTATTATGCTCTGGGATGTGCCCTCGGTCGCTGTATGGGTATTAGATGGTGAGTTGGACTAGATGATCCTTGTGGGTCCCTTCCAACTCATAATTTTCTGTGATTCTGTGATTCTGTGAAGAAGTTCAGTGTTCCACTCTTCTGTTGTTTCTGCCTCTGACTTTCTGGCTCGCTCAAGTCTGGGTCCTTCTGCACAAGTAGGATATTCTGGTCTTTTGATATTTACTTCCATACAAAAACCACTACATCTCCATCACAGAAAGAACTGAAAATCACATCATATATGACCCACAAAACAGTAATATTTTTTTTGAGTCACGGGCTTTAGCACTGGCCTCAAAGACTTTACTGCATCATCCAGGCTGGTGGCAATTTCCAGTCATTTTAAGGTGAAATCGATGATAGAATATACGCTATCACCGTAAAATATCATGTAAGGTAAGAGCTGAGGAAACACAAGTTAAGGAACCTGTCAATCTTTAAACCAGGAGAACGTATCATTAAGGAATTGCAATTTGCTATAGATTGCCAGTTTGTTACCCCCATGGTGAAGGGCTTTTTGAATTATAACACAGGTAAGGGGATGATGAGGTTCAGTACTACATCTCCTAAAGATTTCCTCAAGCCAATTCACAGAGAATGTCATTGACAGCAAGGCAAAGAGGCCAAGGAGCAAGGAGAATAAGCAGCAGCAAATCTCTGTGGGATGCACTTAAGCTATGGACAGAGTAAATGGGGCTCCTTCTGAGGGAGCAGGATGCTCTACTTCCTCTTTGTCCTTTACCCAGTGTTCTTGCCAAACACTCCCATTTGTTGTGACTGAACCACCAAACAAACAGAGGGAGCTTTGATTTGTACTGCACCTTCTGACATCTACAAGTCCAACTTTCATGCCTCATGGATAGCTCAAACTCAGTGTGCACACAGAAACCAACAGTGTGACATGGAGCCATTGTGCCATGTCTCTGGATACCCACATTGCCAGACAGCCAAGAGTTTGGAAGGCTGCCCTTAATGCAAGGGAAACTGGAAAACAAGAGCAAGGATAGAGGTGGAAAAAAAATCAGTAAAAACAACAGGTGGCTAAGTCACGCAAAATATCCTGTCGTATTTAGAAATGCTACAGTTACTGCACACAGAGGATGTATTAGCCTCTGAAAGGCTGTCTAAAAAGCAGCATAGTGCTTAATTTAAAAAAATAGGGCAAGAGTCTAGTACTGCTATAGGCTGAGTTTGGGTGACTTTCTTCTCTTCTCACTGACGTGCTCCCTACTCTTCCGTACGTTAACGTAAGTATGTAGGCTTCAACTCTCTCTGGCTAAATAAAGGCTAAACTGAGGCTGCAAAACTGTTGTCCTCTCCTAAGCAACAGATTCAGTTCAGGAAATTAAGATTCATATGCTGGTGACTAATGCTGTTGTCATGCTAGTTATGAAGCACCCAAGGATGGCCGTGAACACTGTGTGCTGTGTTGTGTCTTGCTTTACTGCTCCTGAAGGGCCAAGCTCAACCAGACCCAGGCATTATCCCACCTCGAACGAAAAGGAATTGCTGTGTGCTGCCCTCAGGGCTTGTGCTGCTCCTGGGCTCTGTGGAAAGCAGGTTTCACCATACAGTAGTTGGTGAAACTACTCACAGAAGTTTAGGCAGACTTTAGAGTATCACATAGGCCCATCCAGCCTCCTCCCTCATTGTCCAGTGGGAATCACAGTGATTATCTTGGAACAGACACAGATGCTTAAAAAAAAGACAGGATAATGGAAAAAAACCATTACACAAAGCCTTCTCACGTGAGCAAGGAGTACACCCCACAGCTGTCAGCTTTGTTTTGCATATTTTACATATTTACATACACAAGATAGTTCCAAACATCCCTGTGTTTATTTAAAACTCCATCAGAAACATGTCTGGCAAAACAGATCCAGTGCAAATGTATTTACTGGATGGCACTTCCCTGCATTGGTTTTAAGATGCATAAGGGATCCAAGGTTGCTTCTACTGAAGTCAACAAAAAAGAAAAAAAAATCATTTTTCCAAATGAGGAAGAGCTAACTCTATAACTCTGAAGTATTCATCTTTCAGCAAAGGCCTTCAGCTAAACAGGCTTGCAAATGAATGAAGCAACACTTCTAAAACAAGGACAGCTGGTACATTAGAGAAAGGGATTTTTTTGCTCACATGTCATAGATGCCAATTGTTTACGGGTGGGTGGTGGTGGTAGACTGGAATGGGAATAAATCCTTCGAAGGAAAGGCTGAATAGCCTTCCTCAGATGGTGTAGTTAAAAAAAAAACCTGCTCAAGATCAGAAAGCGAGTGTGGGTGTAGGTGTATGCCTCCTCCTAAAAGCTTATTCTAGCTTTAAAACACGTAGTGACACCAATGTACATGTTCATCCTCAAGGAACATTTAAGTCCCATCAGAAAAGGTCAAATCATCATCTGAGGAAGCACGTTACCATGACCATTTCTGCTTTTTCTTTGTAAGACATCCTTTCTCTTCCAGCCCATCCAGCCAGGCAGGGAATTGGACAGCCCCACTGTCCACAGTCATTCTCTGAGGAACAACACAATCGTTACGTACTTCTTATGTTCCCTGATCAGAAAGCCAAGAAGGTAGGGAGCCAGTGCTGCTGCTCCACGCTACCTCGTTGAGCTTACTTGTCAGGTGGAGCAGGAGTCTGTTCGTTACAGCCAAGGAACTAAGTTCTCTGCAAAAGCAAACCAGAGAGAAAAGGGTGCAAAACAAGCAGGGGTAGTTTTGCAATTCGTGGAATTCCATTCAGCACTGACTCTGTTACCCAAAAGACAGGCAAGGCAGGGCAGAAAAAACACATGAGCAACTAGAGATTTATCCAGACTGTCACCCCAAAAGTACTTTACCAATGAGGTTCTACAGAAGCCTCCTCACTGGCTTCTACATAGACACAAAAAAAATAATTTCATACCTTTTAAGCTGGCCATTTGAGAGAGACCAGAGAATTTGCCACTGAGAAACTGGCTTCCTTAAAATTGTATTTCTCCTTATCCATCTCCATCAGAAAAGAATAGAATGCTATTCTTAAAAGGGAACAGATTTTTTGGTTTTGGCCAGAGATAGAAATCTTTGTTGCTATATTTGGCTTCCAATGCAGGACTCTCTGCTTGCTGGTGGGAGGAGGAAATTAGAGCTGGTGTTATTCATAACTAAATGGGCATGAAAAACAAACCACCTCCCTTTGAACCATGGTGCTACTATGGGCATTCACGTAACAAATCATTTTCAAAGCCTCTGATACCTCTGTACATGCAACAGCCGACATCAAGACTTTATTACCCACTCATTTTCCCATACTGATAAACTGTTGCAGATGTATAGTTATTGTTAAGGCAAAAACATTGGTGTAGTTTCTGGTGTTGGTTTGTTGGTTTCTTGTGGGTTTTTTAATACAATTTCTTACTTGTCTTCAAAGAAAGCAAAAGTGTTATTTTGAAAGAGTTACTGGAAGGCTGTAACATCTAGCCCCCCCACCCCCTCCTCCTCCCAGCAACCCCAAAAAAGAAATCATCTAAATTACTCGGCATCCCAGCCCAACGCACAGCTCAGTCATGAGGAATTCTCACCAGATGTCTTGGTCCCCACCCGGCCTCCCACGTCACTCAGGCAGCATAACCCCTCAAAGGCCGAGGTCCTGCCGGGACGACCAGCCCCAGCATTCCTGGAATCTCCAAGATGGGCTGATGGTGTGCCTGTCTCACCAGGGTTGGCCAGCCACAGCCCTGGCTCCTGGCCATGCTTATCTCCTCTCCCAGCACAGAGGAAATCACTACCCCTCCTCTCGTTTTTCGTGACATTCTCCTGTGCCAGGTGGATTGAGCACCACTGAAGTCACCGAGGTAGATCGTGGTTCTGAGGGAAGTACCTCTCCCATGCACCCAGTCTGGGACCCAGTTTCCAGCTGATAACACTCAATACGAGATTTATCCAGATGTAACTGATAAGATTCTTCATGGGTGTTAAGTTCACTAAAGCCAACTGAGTGACAATGATTTACATTAACGAAGGACATGGAACATCATGATTAAAATGAGTTACAAAATAATGCATCACTTCCCCTGCTTTCATTTCTTGATGCAATGACAGCACGTAGAAACAACCCCCATGAGTATCTGGAAACCCAAGTATGGGGCAATGCAGCTGGAGACCTATTCTGGCAAGAAGAGGTTACAGGGAGATGAAAAAGCACTTCATGTAGCTCATCCTCCAGTTCAACACAGTTGCTTCCTGAAGTACATTTCTTTTCTGAGGATAATTGTGATTGTCTTAAAGCAAAGGGGTCCCACAACTCTTCTCACAGACTAAACCACAGAGTGCACAGCATACTTCAAAGACATTTTCTGCAATGTTTATACTAAGTTTTCAACCACATTTAGTTGACACTGAATTTCAAAGTCCTCACATTATTGTAGTCTTTTTTCATAACTGCCACATCCCACTCTAGATCTTTCATGTATTAGCCAAGCAATCATGAGGTATTATTTGCTTATTTTTCAGCAGTCCACATCCCATCTTCATCTCCACTGTCAGTGGCCCAAGGGTTCCCAATCCCATTCTCTCTTACGGAAAGCTTTTGAACTGTCTCCTCCTTTCCTAGCCTTTCTCTCGTTTTTGGCTGCCAGCTCTCTCCAACTCCAACAGCCAAAGAGCGCAGTGACTCTGCACAAAGTGCCCCGCTTGCTGCCTTGTCCTGAAAACAGGGCCTGGAGCAGGATGCATGGGATAAATCCTGCTCATCTCCCGATGCTCTGAAACAGAGTACATCCCATATGGCCAGGATCTTCAGAGGGTTTTGCAACTAAACACTTAACAGCTCCCTGCTGATTGCGTGCAAGTGGCAATTTTTCAAAAGCTGAGTGCTTGGCCAAAGTTTGGAGGGTTTTTTCCCCCCACATTTGGAACAGCAAATGATGTATCTGTGACCAAAACACCAAAGTTTCAACCCCTGAGCCAGAATACAGGCATGCAAACATTCTTAATTAAACAGTCTTAAAATCATTTCAGCAAGGGCAGTTACCTCCTTAGTGGGAAGCACTGAACTTTGTCAAAAAAAATCAATTTGAGATAAATAACTTGAATTAAAAGTCTCTGCCTGATGACTCTCAAAACTCCCAGGAAATTATAAGATTAAAAAGGGTCTTATACTAAGAAGTTTCAGGTTGTGATTCTACTAGATCTGATTGTAAAATAGCCTCTAGTGTTAATCCAATTTTTAAAAGATATTAAATTTAAAAAAAAGGAAAAATAAAGGGAGCATTATAGCAGAAGCAGTTGATAGTATCTGAAAAGGCAAGCTTGTGCCTCCATGAGATCCCTGTCTGAAATCCCATTTGATGTTAGGCTTTCACTGCTTAACTTTACTACAGAACCAGTTTAGAACAATTGTTTTACAGTGTTTTCAACAGGGGAAAAAAAAAAAGTCTCATGCAGACCAGAAACTCAGGATGCTGTAATTTATGAAGATTTATGAGTTCTTCAGTTGCATAAGAAGAGTTAGCTAATTGTTGAGAAATTCAGACCAAACTGAAAACAGTACATAAAAAATGTAACAATGAAATTCACATTATTTATTCAGTAATAAACAGTGGCACTTTTCTTTATACAAAGCCCCCCCATCAGTTTTGATGAGAGGCAAAAAATTTCAATGGAGTTTTGAGGAAAGCAAGGTTGGAAAATATGTGTGGGGAAGAGAGGGACCCTGACTTGACTGATGGTTTTAAACAACAGCTATAAACAGCTAGCAGGGAAAATGCAGCATATTCTGCAGATTCTTTAGTGTACTACTGTAAACCTCAACTGCTATTTGTAACAGTTGTCTGTAGGTACTAAGTACCTGAGCCCAAAATCACCAGACTCAACTGATTCCAACTGACGTCCAACAGTGTTTGACCAGACCCCAGGCCACTACTCTGTGACAGCCAACACTGGACTGCAATTTAGGTATTCAAGGCTGGTCCCAATAATCTGAATGCCACTGAAGATTTACAGGGACACTGAGGGAAGGAATCAGTATTCAGCTCTTATAGGCAAATGGCCATGTTCAATAATGCACAGCTGATTTATCTTGAAGGCTTGAGCCTTTGAGCAGGTGCATTAGAGAATTGTGATGTTTTGATGACCCCCATCCCTAAACTTTATTGGGAGTTAAAAACACCTTGCACTTCATAGGGAACTCCAACCCAGCTTTTATAGGTCCCACTGTGGTGGCATGGAGACTGCAGAGCAAGAAGAGAGAGAGCATCATGGGCACTGTGTGGACCAAGGGCAGCTAAAATACAGGTTTCCAGACCATTTACAATTCCTTGGCAATCAGTTCACCCCATATGTATAAATGTACAGACAGAGTCTACATTTAATATGTTGAGCAGTGGCTGCCCAACCATCTACATACCATGATGAAGAGGATCAGCTCTGCTCTACCAGCTCAACCTTGCCAAGGACTGGATTTTGCTTACTAAGACAAGAACAGTTCCTTAGTTTTTAAAGGGATATTATCCTGCATCACAACTGTCAGATTTGGCCCATAGGGCTAATATGTAAAAGCAGTATTTATTTTTAAATACCTTCCCGCTTTACATGAGATTTCAGTTCCAAACAACATGCATCAACTTTTCTTAGAAATCCCCACACAAACAGTATTTATCATCCAAACACCCTTTAAAAGCTCAAAGGCTGACATACTAAAACAAAGAAGTAATTTTAAAAATTATTATATATTTTTTTTAATTGTTTATAAGAATTATATACTGATGGTCCATTGATAAGGAGGAAAAGGCTATACCTGAAATTAACTGAAAGAATCATCTTCAAACGTATGTGTTTCTGTTGAAAGGCTATATATTGCACCTCTCTACATAACAGTGTGAGGCTGGAACAGAGGGGATGAGGTATAGCTACATGTGTCTGTGTATGTATGTATTTGTATAGAAATACACATATACACATAAAAATTGTCAGAGTAAGACATACATAACAGCCTGGAAGCAAAAAAGTTGGCTGCAGGCAAGGCGATCCTACAGGCTTGTGGGGGTAAACATGACACTCCCCTCCCACACTCTCTGCTCTCTGAAAGCTGTGATGAGAGATCCATTCTTGAAAGCGTGTTTTGATGCAGGGGGAGATGACTGAGGAAAGAACTGCCAGTCACTGGAGACCATCACACTACAAAAAATGTATCGGATGAACTGATAACTGAACTTTTGCATCTGGTGAGGAAAGGAATCAGAACACAGTGAGTTTTACTATTGCCAAGTACAGCTTATTCAGCTCTCTAGAAATCAAATCTCCTGGGTAGTAGTAGCTGCACTATTCCATCATCTTGTGTGGAATGAAATGGGCAGTTGAAACAATCCAATACCTGCTTTTCAAAAACTGGTGGACAGCCTGAACCCTCCCAGACTTCAAAGAAAGACATAAAAATTGTGTATTTCTCAACAGTAACAGGAATAAAATCCTAGGCAACTTTAAGAAGCTTAGTATGTTGATTTTCTTGAAATTAAACAATAATTTCTCTATGTTCTCCCAGAAACAGTGACAGAGTACAATATGTTTTATAAGTCCTCTCAAAATGAATCATCCATTTCCTTGGGACAGCATCAGAACTCACCACAAATAGAAAGAATGAAACAACTCCTTTAGTAATGCATTAAGACATGTAACTTATCTGTGACCTGATTTTAAGGGGTTTTTTTTCCTATCTGCACAAACACAAGCAGTCTTTACATTTCTGTTTCTTTCTCACTGCTACCAATTCTCCATAACTGCAACGTTGCGAGCGAATCTTCCCCTCCTCTGTCAAGAACAAAACCATCACAGCATCTGCTTCTCATAAGCACATTTGTGCGTGTAAGTGTGCGTGTATGAGAGAGAGAGAGAGAAGTAAATCTGCTGAATTCGACTTAAAAGTCTGTCACAGGGAAGGATTCTTTTTTCCTTTTCCATCCCTCAAATTGTAAAACCGTAAGGCTACTGTTATGCACTTACGCTTTTACATTCAACTCACTTGTTACTACAGAGACAATTAGTGACTGAGGGGAAAAAAAGATTATTCAACTTTCAGAGTCGACTGACTGGTGCAGTAATGCAGATTTTTATTATCACTTGCTTCTCAGAGCCTGCAGAGAGATGGAAGTTCCTTCAGCTCACTCACAGGTTCAGGAGTGGAAACTTGGCACAGAACAGTAGTCCTCAAGGTGAAAGATGCAATAGCTTCACCACATTTATCTCCACTACCCAACAACTCAATAATACAATCCAGAAAGACATTCCAGTGCAAACCGTGGGCCTGGGAGGGTTTGTGTCTTGCTCTGCCTTGACATCTACAGAGAACTGGAGGAGGTCCCTCACAATATGAATTTGTGAAGAGGAAGGCAATGAACAGACTGCTCTTGCTAGACTTTAAACTATTTCAGGAAATCAAACACACTACATCTCAAAAAGAAATGCTGCCTTTTCTTTTGCTCTCCCTGCCACTCAACTCTTAATCCCTGAAGTTTAATGAGGACTCATTTTCTCTTTGCTTTCTAGCTTTGGCAAGTCCAGAGTGAAAAAAAACCAAAAAACAAAAACAACCGACTTGGATTTTTTTTTTTTCGCCCTCCCAGTATTTCTGGAACTGTCAAAATTCCTAAGTCAGAATTCTTATTCTTAAGGTATTTCCTGAACTACACTGTCCTGATAAGAAAGTGAACTGTAGCAATTATAACTATATTGCCTCCCATAGTTTTCCCAATGCATTAGGAATTTATTGACAAATTGAGGTGCTAGCTCCACCACAGCAGCAATAATATGTTCAACTGAGAGTGAAATTTATTAAAAGAAAGAAATACTGATGGACTATGAAGACGAAGGGAAAAACCCCACCACATTTAATTCATTATCCCAATACAGAAACTATAACCCTACTATTTTAAAGCAATATTTAAGCATAGTCCATTCAGCACTTATACAACGCCACAAATTTCGAATCAGCAAGGTACACACTTCAGGATATAGCCAAATTGTGACATGATTCTAATGCCTCCAGTGCCAGCATGTCAAGTCCTCTCACATGAGAAGAGAGAACACTCAACACCTCACCGGATCAAGTCCAAAAGGCCTGGAGGGAAGCAGCAGTGTGGGGAGGGAGCCCTGAACCTTGGAGTGGCATGTGCATCCCAACACTCCCCCTCCCCTTTCACACGCAGATCCATGTGGTCTCCACCTGACGAAACTACATTTATGATGCTCAGTGCCTTAAACTGTTTCTTATATCAGCCATATGTTTATGTCTTGGTTTCCATTCAGCTGGTGTGTCTTTCAAAAAGGGATGTCTGGAAACAGGGGTAACAGAAATACAGTAAGCTGCAAGAGCCTTAGGAAATATTAGAGGGACCCCCTGGGTGCACAGAGCAGAATGGCAACATCTTTGAGCAATAGGCAGGATCTGAAAACCCAGGTCCCAGTCCTGGGCTCACTTCAGTCCCACCTAAGCAAATACTGACACTCGCTGGAGTGGCCAAAGGCTGGGCATGGAGTCTGACACAGCAGCACTGGGGCTGCCAAGGGTGATCTTGCAGCCCTTATTCAGGATCGGATCATGCTCGTCTTGGCGTCAATTAAACTCCTTATTACGCAAGTCAGGCCCAAGGTCCAGGCCAGAAAGGGGGTTTCCCCAAACACTGCAGAGGGCTGTGGTTAGATGTGGCCATGTTGTTTCCAAGTTTCCAGAATCTTACCCCAACAGCAGCCAAGCCTCAATGTGTGCACAGTGAGCACGTGCAACCTGTTACGCAATTCAAGAGCTGCAGCTGGGGTCTTGCAAGGCCCATAGCACAGCTTAGGGTGGACAAACAGATTTTGAAGTTAACAGGAGATGAAAATTTCAGTGCTTTCCTTGAGGTGCCCAGTACACAGATCAGGCCAGTTGAAAATGTTTTTTTTTCCACAAGTCATACATTTCTATAAACCTGAACTTTTCTTTTTCCCTGAATATTGATGTTATACGTTACCACCCTTGAAATGGCTTATCTGAAAGTCCCGCCTGTAAGATTGCATTGATGTTTATGAGCACTTTGAGGGCCTGTAACAACCCACAGAGGACTGTGTTCAACACCTTCAATGGATCATAGAAGAGGCCCAAATTTATGTCTGGTTGAAATCTCTAACTATTTGGTCCATTTTGAAAGAATGGATGAGTTGGAAATGCAGTGTCTGTAACCTCAAGCTTTTTTCTATGCTAAAGGTGTTTGCAAGTTTCTGACAGCACAAAGCCACCTTTAGAAGCAAGAAAAATTAAAATATCCTCATTATAATCTAACAACAGGAAAAAATATTTGGCTGAAACTTTAGGTGCGAATTACACTTGCTCAAGCTAGAACAAAAGGGCAAAAACATCAAAATCTAGTAATGTGGAAACAAGGGAGGTTTAGCTCTTTAAAAAGAAAAGAAAGATAGACATTTGAGGTAACAAACAAAAAAACCCGAAATGCACAAACACATCACGGACATCTAAAAATAGCATTTTATACATTTTTGCCAGTGCTTCTCTGAGAGCAAGTTCTTTAAACAGAACTTAACAATTTTACAATTTTTTTTAAAAAAATATGTCATCCTAAAATAGCCCATCAATCCTTACCCAAACTTTCTGTATTTCTACAAAAATAGATGCACAAAGAGCTACAAAATACTGTATTCCTGAAAGGAGGCGCACTGTAGTCAAGGGAGAGTCTTTTTCCTGACAATTGAGACTGTCCATAAAATATCAAGCTACAAAACAATACACTGTTAAAGGAGCAGAAAGGAGTTAGGTTGCCCAGCTGCAGCAGGCTCAGATGAAGAAAGAAAGAGAAGTTAGGTTTCTGGGTTTTTTCGGACACTGTGGGACCCATAAACAGCCTTAAAAACAAAAGGCTCAATAGCAAAACCAGAATAGTTGGCTCTTCATCTTCATATGTGTCCTTGGCCCCATGCAGAAGGAGTCAACAACTGTCGTTTCATTCACCCAGCTGTGCTGACTCCAGCTCTAGATGGTCTTAATTTCTCTGCACTTCAGAACCAAGCAGTTTCCTTGCTCTTGTCCTGATGTTGTAGACCTGCATTTCATAAAAGAAAAATAATTAAAATTGTATATAGTTTTTTGCTCCCCATCCCCACGCAACTGAAATAAGGATAAACAAGTTTTGATTTCAAAGAAAAAAAAGAAGGGAAAAAAACCCTACAACTTACCATCCTAGTGAACTTGTTAGCAGCATTGTTACTGCTCCCAGTTTTTTAGTTTATGAGGTACAATATGCTTAAATCACACATAAGTTCGAGACTGGCTCAATGGGATCAGGAACGCTGATAAAACCTTGCATGTGCTTCCTTGTTTTGACTTAATGTGGAGCATGGCATGGTGTGAAAAAAACATACAGCAAGATTTGTATCCATAATCCGGACACTTTAGGATTTCAGAGTTTCTGTGGCATTTCACCTAACAGAGCAGAGAGGGAAAGCCTTCTCGCAGCATGTAAAATCCTAAACAATTTCATCTACAGAGTGTTAGATTTTCAGCCAAGAACGGCTAGTGCTTCCACATGGGAAAAATTAATGATTTTTCAGCTTGCATTTGTTACGAGTTCCTCTGACATTTTCCTTTGTAAAAAGTGAGGACTATCTAATAAACGTGGTGCTATGTTGTGGCTTTAGCATTATAGACTTGGAACCTGTATTATAATCTGTGATTTCTCCGCTCCAGAGGGATTTAATCTTCTCTAGATTTACACCTAACAGGGCGTAAACCTAAAACCCAAACAACAGAAGTGAAGGTGCAGACTAAACTTCCCAAAGAAGATACATTCTTGCTCACTTACAGGGTAAGTAAAAAGGAGAGATGTGGAGGCACATATTTTCAGAGGTAGTAAGACACTTAAGACTCAATGATAAAACCTGCGCCTTTATGTTTCGAGTTGAGTAAATCACATTTAATGAAGGTGCACTTCCCACTATAAACCATCATTACTGTACAGACAGCAAAGCTCCACTGTGCCACACTATATACTGCCCTGCTACAGTGTCCCAAGACCAATGCTCCAACAAAGAATTCAGGGTCAATTTCACCACTACTCTAAGTAGGTGCAACACCAGACTTCGGTGATGTTGCTGTTCATCTGATCTTTAAAACCTATCAAAATAGACAGATCCATGTGCTAAGCACAGATCTTATTTCCATATTTGATTGCATAGTGAAACACATAGGAAGTCCCATGTTTACAGGAAGCCTAACAGGCATGAAGGGTTCAGATCTGACAAATACCTCCTGTTAAGAGTACACTTAAATATTTGATGATGATCCACATTTCAGAGTTGAGCCACAAAGCAATTAACACTCACATAAAAGATAACAGCATATGGCTCTATCCATATGAGGATTCCTAAGCAAGTGTAAAACACTTCTCTATCCACAAGTGAAGTGACAAGAAAAACCAAGCACACAGGTATAGTCTACCAAACCTCGTTCAATGGCTTCCTGCTCCATTTCATCTGCTTTTGCATCTATTTCTTCAGATTGAAAAAAGTGGGATATCCCTCATCTAGAGCACGCCTATAAAAACATGTTCACAGGCTCTTTATTCAATGAACATCTCCTTGTTGCTTAAGAGCTACTTGTTTTCCTGGCAACATCATACATGGGCAGAGTCCTAATGAACTGCTACTTGTTTCCTTCAAAGCTCCCTCAGTTAGTGATGACAATTTGGGGTTATTTTTCCCCTGCTATTTACAATTTTTTTAAACAAAGGAGAAAAAAAAAGAAAAGAAAAAAAACAAGTAGAGGGAGTCAGCAGAAATCTTACAGAGGAAAAAGAAGTCATTTAAGTTCATCAGTGGAGCACTAAAGGCTGTCAGAGACAGTGGAAGCATGTAAGAAGAGAAAGAGGTTATATGGATCCTCATATGTTAAAAAAAATAATGACACGTGCACCTATTTAAAAGGTCATCCAGCTGTTACTCGCAAGTGGTAGAAGGGGAATAACTATCTGAACAGACACCTTCCTAGACAGGTATTTTTGCAAGACACACACAACTCTAACAAGGAAGTTTAAGGTATAGCTATTAAGCATAAACAGTCAGAGATAACAATAAAAAAAACCCCAAACCCCAAAGTTGCCCTAGTTACAGAATGTGGAATGTGGAACATTCCACGGAACGTGGAACACTTTCCATGCCTTTTCCTCACTACATTCCCACCCCTTCATGGCAAGACCATCTGCAGTCCTAATACAGAATCCAAGGGCAATCCTGCTACTAAGAGCTTTCACTTGCAGCCTGTCCTAAGCAAGGACCTCCTCACTTCCATCGCATGAGTCAGCGCTGCCACACCAACACGATTCCCTGTCTCTGGGACACCAAAGTTAGAACTAACTGCCACATGAACATTATGTCGCTTCTGCACGATCATCTAAACAAACGTAAGAGATGTGAAAAATTCATGGGATGTGTGTAAACAGGGACAAGTGCATGGAAGGCACCAGACTGATCTCTCTAATTCCACATTCAACGTGTCAAACTGACGTACAGGCATTTCCAAAAGTGGACATCCCATAGTAAGCCGGTACTAGACAATGTCGATTAATTCACCTAGATTTAAAGTTACCTCGATGTTCATAACTTTGCTTGATAAAGAATGTGCATCATCTCAATTTTAAGATACACATACAAATTATAATATAAATTATATAAAACTTTTAAGATACAACTATAAAATCCTACTTAAGTTTAGTGTGCTGGGGCTACAGGAAGCCTCCTCCAGCACATCTGTCCAACAGCAGGACAGGATATCCTCCTAGGCCTCTGCAGTAGCAAGGCAAGTTGCATCCCCGCAGGGCTGCCTGCAGACCAGGCAGCTGCCAGCACAGCCAGATTCAACAGATCACGTGAAGTCCTGGTGTCCAGGAGATCTCCAACCCTGCCCCTGAGGGAAACATTGATGGCTATAACCATCACCTCCACCACAGGTCAGCCAATTCCCCTCCCCAAACCCTGGTCTTAAGTGCTGGACTCTGTACACCCTCAATGTACACAGGAGGTTTTGGCCCCGACTCTGTGGGTCTACAGCTGCAGCAGAGCACTGTAAACATGCCATGAACCACACTCAGCGCTGCCGGAGGCAAACCTCGCTTTGCTTGACAATAGCAGGGCAGGGAGTTGTGGCGTGAAGTACAAACATGCTGTGCTTACACCAATGTGTTTATATCGATGCTTGATACAAAACCTACTTTTGTATTGAGCATTATAGCTTGGGGACTTCAGCTTTGGAAAGACACTACATACCAGCAAACATAACCGGTTTTAATAGATCTTCATGTAGACCAGCATTTTCTTTAATCCTACTTGTACCAATAAAGAAGCTTCTAAAAGGGTTAATTTGCAGCATACACTATAAGGATTAAGCCACATTTAACGGGAATCAGGTAGCTAAATCCTCCTTCATCCTCTAAAACAGTACCATGTAAACTCAGATGTGCAAGACAGATCAATACTTTGTTAGTTCTATGAATGGTGCTACACTGATGTCCCACACAGCCTGTTCTGAAACAATTTCATATATTTCACCATGCATGCCAGGGGAACCTCCTCTTAACCTCTGATGTGATTCAGCATCATCCAATCATGAGACCAATTATTTGGATTAGTACGGCAGAGATGCAACAATGTATCTGGGCGAGGGTTGGATTACAGCCAGCCTGCCTCAATCCCAACACTACCATCCCATATAATTTGGCATGAGGAATTCTGCAAATGTTTCTGTAATCACATGTGACAGTAGCACAAGAAATGTGATCCACAGTAAGGGAAGGAAATCAATTTTTAGATGAAGGGTTCTGAAAAGCAATGTCTAGGTATATACCACATGAACTTTCTAAATATAAATCACCTGAGCCTCCTGGAATCTGATATATTGACAGCTCCACAGTTTATGGTCTCCAGGGACATATGAGCAAACACTTTCTGCAGTGATGTATTCTTGCCACTGTGGCCTTACCCTACTCTAGAGAAACCACCTCTGTGTCATTGAAAGCCAGCACACTCTTCCAAACCCTTCACTTTCTAGCCTCTCTGTTGAGATAGCTGTCTCACATTAGCATTAAATGTAATGAAATTCTGTGTGATGTGGAGACTTATCCACTATAACCTTTCCCTGAAGTGCACATGAAGCAAGAAAAGCCTTCCCTGATAGTTTAAGAGGGATGTTAAGCTGCTTGAGAGGGTCCAGAGAAGGGCAACGAGGATGGTGAAGGGACTGGAGGGCAGGCNGGTTGGTGTTACGCTCTGGGATGTGCTCTCGGTCTCTGTACGGGTGTTAGGTGGTGAGTTGGACTAGATGATCCTTGTGGGTCCCTTCCAACTCATTCTGTGATGCTGGATATAACTCAGTGTGGTACTGTAGCAGGCTCCTTCACTCCCCCCAGCGCAACACACCTTCCCTGGGTTGACACTTGCACACAAAACACCAAGACAATTAACCTCTTTCTTTTCGCCAGGTTCACGGCCTTGAGTGCCTGTAACCACAGAACTTGTCTCAACTGCACAAGCTGCAGGCAAGGTTGAAAAGGGAGCTCAGCCTTCCAGCCTTTCCCAGCAAGCCTCTGGTTGGAAAACACACGAGAGATGAGTGAACAAGGCAAGCGAGCAAGTAATTGCAATGTCACAGGCTTCCACTACCTGCTGTGTTTCATTGCTTGCCCCTTGTTTTCAACACTAGTGCTCCCTAATAGGATTTTCTGTTGTTTCAGAGCATGGCTATTCTGAATAGTTATGAGACATTGGTCTGCTGAAATTCTCTGTCCCTGTCACCACACATTTCCCTTCTTTCTTCTTCCCCACAGGAACCCATGGACTAAAACCCACACATCAAGCGTGGGCCAGAAGTTACCAGTTCAGACTTTTTCCACTGCCTTCCATGCTGAGCAACGACACGATATACAAGTCACAGCAAAATCAGGACCTAATAAAATTAGCACCCAACTTGTACCGCTCCATAGGGATTTTCACAAGGAGCAGGCAGCATCAAGCAAAAGCTGAATTGGTCCTCTAAGGCAGTGCTAGGATCCATAGCCCTTTCAGAGTTACTGTGCTCTTAAAGAGAAAAAATCCCTGGGTTTATCTGATGCGGTATTACCAACAAAGCAGCAGTAAGTAAACCAGCTTGCCCTGCACTGAAACTACTCACAGTCTAGGCTGGATTTACACCTAAGTCAAGTAGTGGTTTCCTCTGACTAACAATTCCCTACGTAGCTCTCAGCTCCATCCATTTCAAGGTTAAGTCAAATATGAGAGCTCTGCAGCTGGAGTGCTGGGGCTCGTGTGAGGCCAGGGGGACCATCCCCTCTACCAATGGCAGTGACAGTTTGCTCCTGGTTCAGGGAAGTCAGCTCATTGCCCTTAGGGAATCTGCCACAAGGGCAAAACTTCAGACTCCAGTCTGGTCTATACCCAAAAGCATGAAATATAATTTCTCATGTCTCATCTGCAAGGACTGCTGGCAGTGAGGTAAACACTAAAGAAAAGGAGCCCTAAATAGTACTCATGGGCTTCAGGATGGGGGTGCTGGAAGCTGTTAGTCACCCACTACCAGACTGCAAGTACCTGCAAACAGTGAGGGCTGCCAGACTGCTCCCAAGACTGAGACAAGAACCTGCTGGTCAAAGCTCACAGATCCAGATGTAGTTCATGGAAACTATCCTGAGGCCACAGACCCGCAGTAAAAGGAATCTAATTCACAAACCTCTGCCTAGATCCTACAGAAAGATGTTTAGTTTGATGGCAACCAGAGCTCAACCAGCATCTCAACTCACCTTGTAACAGCTGGATATTACACAGGAAGGAAATGCTGAGGTCTTGCAATTTAGGTAACATGCAGATACTACAAGTTATCAGTTCATTGGAGCCGTATTTTGCTGAATGAACATATGACCTAGCTGAGCAATCTGGGAGCTTCCACATGGAAGCAAAATTAACCATTTCTCACAAGACAAACAAAAAGAAAACAAAAAACTGAGTTGTGAAAAAAAGGAGCCCATTGAACAATGTGGTTGAGGTTGACTCAATATTACAACAATTAGTAAAGAATCTGCACCCATAAACCAAAGATTGTCAGCAGGATGTTGGAAATGGGCTGATATCAACCATGCCCTTCAATAAAGGACCCCAGGTGGGGACTAGGATGCATATGTAACTAACCTGTTGAACATGTATAACTCTGTAGTATTTAAGGCACTGCCAAAACAGCAGTAGGCAAGCAAGTTTGGTAAGGATTTGTCGCCCTTGCTTCACAGCACTGCTAATAAACATATCTATCCAATAACTCTTATGAGCTATGGGGTCTTTTTTCCGCACATCAAGACTTCGCCGCGTGTCATCACAGTATCACAGTATTAGCAAGGTTGGAAAAGACCTTGGAGATGATCAAGTCCAACCTGTAACCCAACACCAACCCACTGTCTAAACCATGGCACTAATTGCCTCATCCAGCCCACTCTTAAACACTTCCAGGGATGGCGACTCCACCACCTCCCTGGGCAGACCATTCCAATGAGCAATCACTCTCTCTGTGAAAAACTGCTTCCCAACATTCAGTCTAAACCTCCCCTGGCGGAGCTTAAGGCCATGTCCTCTTGTGCTGGTGTGTCAGCCTGAGAGAAGAGATCCTCACCCACCTGGTGGCAACCTCCCCTCAGGTAGTTGTAAACAGCAATGAGGTCGCCTCTGAGCCTCCTCTTCTCCAGGCTGAACAACCCTAGCTCCCGTAGCCGCTCCTCATAGGGCTTGTCCTCCAGTCCTTTCACCATCCTTGTCACCCTTCTCTGGACCCTCTCAAGCAGCTCAACATCCTTCTTAAACTGGGGAGACCAGAACTGGACACAGTACTCAAGATGTGGTCTGACCAGCACCAAGTACAGGGGAAGGATAACTTCCCTAGTCCGACTGACCACACTGTTCCTGATACAGGCCAAGAAGCCATTGACCTTCTTAGCCACCTGGGCACACTGCTGGCTCATATTGAGTTTTCTGTCAATCATAACTCCTAAATCCCTCTCCATTTCACCACTCTCCAGCCACTCCACCCCCAACCGATAGCGATGCATGGGGTTGTTATGTCCAAAGTGAAGAACCNGCTCATTCTTAAAGTATGCCCAGTCTTCCTGGAACCCCTGCCATTAAGGGCTGTTTCCCATGGTACCCTCTCAATTAATTTCTTAAACAGCCCGAAGTCAGCCCTCCGGAAATCGAGCATGGAGGTTTGGTTCATGCCCTTTCTTGTCACACTGCCAATTAAAACCTCTATGATCTCATGGTCATTACATCCCAGGTTTCCTCCAACCACAATATCACTGACCAACCCTTCCTTATTTGTAAACAATAGGATGAGCACAGCCCCCCCCGGTAGGCTCACTCACCAGTTGCATCAAGCAACAGTCATCAGCTATCTCTAGGAACCTTCTGGACTGTCTCCTCTCTGCTGTGTTAAGTTCTCAGCAGATATCATGCAGATTAAAGTCTCCTGTAAGAACTAGGGCAGCTGATCTTGAGGCTGTCTCTGTCACAATTCACGTGGTTTGAATGGGACCAAGGCAGCCAAATGTCTCTTGGCAAAAAAGGCAGCAAGAGTTACGTGTTTTACAGCTCATCTGCCCTGACAGCAATTACAAGAGGAATTCTCACATGAAAATATATTTGAATATAGCTGAGAATCATCCCAGCTTCAGCTGCAGGGAGATGAGCAGAAAAGTGAAACTTTTCCTTCTAAATCAAGCCATAAAAACAATCGAACCATCTTACCTGTGTCAAATCCAAAACTTGGCACAATGTCCACTGTTCCATGAAAGGCTCCAGCCCATGCTGAGGTAGCGCTGGTGACAGCAGCGGGATCTGTCTTTGTCACGTCACACTGAGGAGCAGGAATCCTGGCTGCGCGGACTGACGGCATCAGCAGGGACCCGTACCGGGGGTCGCGGTGTGAGCTGGGATGGTGATGGTGCATGTGTGGATGAGGGTGATGGCGATGCATGTACACATCATGCATGTGTGCATACGAAGGGCTCACCTGAGATGCTAAAGGGTAATGCCAGGATTCAGATGCAGCAGGGGGAGGAGGTGGGGCAGTCTGATGAAGGCCATGTCCTGGCCAGCTGCTGGGATCTGGTGCTGGGAAGGTGCCTGGTGCAGTAACAGGGAAATCAGGGTGTACTCCACTTAAGCATGGTGGAGGAGGAGGCTGATAAGAGCTGGTCCAAAATGAAGTTGGGAAACTGCTCCTTTGGCTTGAAATTGTTGAGCTTTCTGGTAGAGAGGAGAGAAATGAAGTATCACTGAAGCTGAACATTTCATGACAAAAACCCCACAATGATTTGTTACTATCTTAAGTTTGTTAACACCGAACTCAAGCTTCCTCATTAATTAGAGAATCACAGTACAGCTGAGGGAAGAGGGGACCTCTTGAAACTGTCTAGTCCAAACCCCCTGCTCAAGTGGGGTCAACTGGAGCATGTTGGCCAGGATTATGTCCAGTCAGACTTGAAATACAATCCAAACTCCACAGGATCTCTGGGCAACCTGTTCCAGGTTTTATCTACTCTCAGTAATTATAAAAAAAACCCCAAGACCAAGAAAACAAAGGAGAATAATAAGAGCTTTCTGTTCGGATGGAACTTCCCATTTTCTAAACCATGCCTATTGCCTCTTGTTCTGTCAACAAGCACTGCTGAGGATAGCCCAGCTCCCCCATCCTCATTCTTTCCCATCAGGATTTTACACATACTGATACGATCCTCCCCAAGAAGATTTTTCTTTATCAAGCTAAAGCGCAACAGCCCTCTCAGGATCTTTGCACAAGAATTACGAGGAGAGGCATCTCCTAACCAGACCAGAACATGTCAATTAGAAAGGCAGCTGTAAATGCATCTGAAGACAGAAAATAAGACAACTACAGAGAGTAGCACGTTTGGTTAAAGGAGTAATACCAGATATTTGCAAACTAATTTTGCATACTTTGATTTGATATCACATCTTATGTTAGTCCTTTATAGAATATATCATGTTGCCCTGTACCCAATAGGATCACACAAGTAGAACCCTCTGTTGCTCAAAGAGGTTTTGGTCAGAAAAAGACTCACTGCTTCTTACAGCTAGAGCTCAACTTTTATTTAAATGGATTCCAATATCTCTACATTATGAAATCACATTCTAAAAATTCCTCTCCTGAAGGAGCGGCTGGTATTTTTGATGTGTAGGAAAGTATTGGCACCTCCATTCTCACAATCCTTTTGCCAGATCATGTTAGAAAGTACTGCTTCATGCAATATGTCTCAGCTCAAGTAGGGGGTTTTTTTGGTCAACAATGGAAACATAAAAATTCAGGATTTCACCTCCAATGAAAGAACAGTCATAAAAATAGCCTGCGGAGAAATAAAGCCAGGGAAGTTTAATATTTGATGAGGCGAGGAATCCTCTGTTCCTCATATAACTTTTATAAAAATACTTTTTTTTTTGTAAATGATCTCTTGTTTTGCTCTGTTTAATAAGCAACTGGAATGAGGCTTGGGTGAAGACACCAAAGAGAACAAGCAGATTCTTCAAATGCTCCTGCCTCTGAGCTTTGCTTATATAAAAATATTTTGGACACTAAAACGTAGAAGTGTTTTCCTCACTGCATCACTAAGACACTCATGTCTCCATTTTAAAATATATTAAATTCTCTGAAACTTTTCCACACATCAATTGCCTTTGATTTAGGCAGTTTATTGAGTCTGATTAACTTCTGATATTGGAATCCAACTTTGCCAGATAACCTTGCAGCCTCTGAAGCATTTTGGCACAAAACTTCCCCTACTTTTGTACATGATGTGTTGGCAAACTGCATTCCAGCATGGTTTCCTTCAAAACACTGGGTTGTGTTCAGCAATATATTTCTATTGCAATTCACACTTGAAGACTGGAGAGAGCTTTAAGGAGCCTCAACACCCCTTCAAAGTTGGTATTGTGCCTTGTTTGTAAATCATTCCTTGTTAAAAGGGATTACACTAATATGGAGAGTGCATACAGCTTATGCTGACACTACAAAAGCAAAACCAAAGTTCTTCGTGTCCAGTCTTGACAATGCTCTGCCAGTATTCTGGAAAATTAACCTCTGTAATCGAGAGTTTTTTAAAACTATCTGGCTGTTATCTGCATGGAAAAGCCCTAAATCCAAAGCACCACACTCCAAAAAAGCGCGGAAAACCACAAAGTATCTGCAGGACAGCTTTAATACCAAGAGAGGAGACTTTAAACCACTGTATTTGCCAATATGAATTCATCCCAGATTGCATAATAGCTTGGCTTCACCAGTCATGCAGGAGGTCTAGCTCACAGATAACATGTTTGGCCATCTCCGTTTTTCAAATCTGTGCACATTTCACAGAGCCATTCCACTGTCAGACACTGTCATCAACCAGCCTCACCGAGACATCACCGAGCACAGCTGCAGAGGCCAACCTCACTGATCAAGGTCAAGTCATGCCACTGGAGATACAGGGTCCATCCAGGTTATACAAACATGCAAGAAAATTCCATCCATCATGAGTGCACACAGATATTCAGCCTCTATAGATCACAGCAATGAAGAAATAGCCATTTCCACGCTGTCCTTGAGAAATTTAAAAAAAAAAAAAAATAACCCCAAATCTCCATATCTTCCATGGGCTTTCAGGAAGCAGGAAGAAGGCATTTAACAAAAACTGTCTGCCAAGAAAGATACTACATTTACCACAACTTCCTACCCTAAGTACAGGGAGGCAGGGAGATGGCAACACCCTGGATACCACAAAGTGGTAACTAATGCAAATGTTCAGGGTGGCCAGCCAACAAGCACTGAAAGCGTGCCAAAGAGCACATGCTGTAAATACAACGTATGGAACTTTCTGCAGTACAACATCACCTCTCAGTTAAGGCAAGAGGAAAGAAAAATAAGAAAGAAAAACAGCTCAAAGCTTTCAGTTAGGAAAAACATGTTGATTAAAAAAACAGTAAGGTAACACTAGTTTCAAGGCATCATTAGTTACATCAGCGCCTGCAAAAGATTTCAGGTAGCTACACCTAAAATTCAATATTTGCAGTTTGTGTTACTGGAGCCTACTGTAGAGAATTACATTTTAGTAAAAAAATTAGCTTTAGGTAATTTTAGTCTAAATTGATCAGTATTTTCAACATACAAATGATGAAAACTTGCTCTTTTCAGGACAATAGATTCTACTTTTTATATGCAAGAAAAATATCGCTCTTGAAAACAAAACCAAAAAACCAAATCACATTACCGCCATAATGATAAAATCAGTTTATGCATTCATCAGGACACCTTAAGAAAAAAAGAAAACAAACACAAAAAGATGGGGGGAAAAAGCATAAAACATTACAAATTCCTCCCTTCAGGCAAAGGAGAAAACAGTGAACTGGGAGGCCGGTTCATGTTCACACACTTTCCATTTAAATCTGTACCTTCCAGAACAGGTCTTTGGGTAATAAATTGACAAAAATTCTGACTATCCATGAAGGTTATTTATAAAAACCTCAAGCTAAAGATATTTAACCTTCTTTAGGTAATGGGAAACAATTTCACATTCAAAAATCATAAAATGTTTTGGGTTGGAAAGGGACCTTGAAGATCATCTAGTTCCAACTCCCCCTGCAGGCAGGGACATCAACCAGACCAGGTTGCTCAGAGCCCCACTCATTTGCTGAGCATACTGGAACACTACATAAACTAGATACTACATAAACTATATACTATTAACTATAGAAGACCAAGGTGTTGGCATTGTTCCTTCCCCACTGTTTTCAAGCAGGTACATTTCAGAAACTCATTTAGGCCTGATAAAATTCTTGTTGTCAGTTTCTCTCATCTGAAGCAGCAAATACCCTCAGCAATTACAGTGTCCACAGCACAGAATCAATCAGCCCTGCCCAGTAGCCTCCCCAGGGATTTTCATATCACTCCAACAGGTGCAGCAACAGCCAAGGGCATATCTCCTTACTTTATTCCCGGAAGACTTTCAGGACATGCAGGCCTCCATTCCCCACTGAGGGCATGGAGCACACAGGGTTAGGAGTCAGCACAGCTGAAGAACCCTTATACCAGGCCACCCTGTCCCCCACAGAACCCTCTGGGGATGGTTGTGCAACCACAGGGGGAAACAGGGAAAACAGCAGGGTCTGTCTGAGGTCAAAGAGAAGACACACAACCCCACCCTTGGTATGTCTTCAAGCTCAGTGAAGAGGGCTTACTGTGGGCATGGGGTCTCTAGGGACTGCCTTGATCCCATCTCTAAAACATTTATAGCCTGTCTGGGCCATTTATAAATGCTCCAGTCTCCTTTTTAGTAAGCATAGGTTCAATCTTGCTCTCAGTCGAGTTCATCGGAAAATTTCCCATTAACGTTAATGGTCCCGGCTCAAGCCATAAATTCCTCTAGCTCCCTAGCCGCTTGTGCTGACCTTTGCTTAAACTTCCTCAGATTTGTCATCATCCTTCTGGAAAGCAAGTCCTTCTGTGCTATTTTCTCTTCACAGTGGCTTCCAAAAATCTCCTCTCTCTTCAGTATCTGTGACTTCCACCAATACAGTCTCACCTCAACATTTGCTGATTGTGAACACAACCACCACTCCTGCACAGATCCCACTGGTATCTCGCTCAATTCGGTGCAAGGCCATTGCTCACGGTGCTTAGTTCACACCCCTCTGCCGGTCCACATACGGATGTGATCACAAATAATGCAGCTGTGGATCTGAAAAACTACTCGGACTGCCACATCCAACAAAATGGAAAAAGCATCTTACTGGCAGGCTTTCTCCAGTCACCAATTTTGAAATCTTATCTCTAAGGTCTACCCAGTGTATCTGGCAAGATGTGCTCTTTGTTACACTGCTGCATGCAATGCATATAGGCATTTATACACACAACAAGACTAAGTGTTGTTTCTACTCCCTGCTTGGAAGCAGAGTAATGTCATCCCCATTTTACATGCAGGAAGCTGTAACATCAGCTATATCTTTCCCAAGACCAGGCTGCAATGCACCACACCACATATCTGCAGCCACAGGGGCCAGGGCTTGCTCCTTAGCCTATTCCAGCTGGTGCTGGCTCCTCCCTTGAAAAGCAGCCATGGATGAATCCTAATCACCTGGCAAAGTCACTCGAGAAGGCTGCATAGGTTTCCTCATGTCCAAGGCCAGAATCGCAAACAGCTTTGCTCTTGCCTCACAGTCCAAGTTTCACACTTGGAGCCTTAAAAAAAATTAAAAAAAAGCTTCCAAACTTGCAGCAGACGTTCACGAAGCCGCGTGAGCTCTGCCCCATCCCATCCAGGCCTTGGCAGAGACAGGGGCTATGGCAAGAGTGGGAGACGCCTGCTTCTTCCTTGTCTTTGGCACCTCTTTCCCCCTTTAACACTTCAGATTACTCAACCCAAGAAGCTCCTCAGTTCTTTCAAATTTGAAGGAGAATTTTCCACCTCCACAGAGGAGTCAAATTCCAGCTGCAATGCAATAGGTGTTACCATAACACAGACTGAGTAAGCTACGCCAAGTTACTGCTCCTCTTACCTCTCCACAGAGGACTTAGCCCTGTCTTGCTCTTGGTAAGGGCAGTTTCTGAACTGAAGCTACTGGCTTGGCTCAAAGCTCTTGAGAAGTGTTCATCCACTACTGAACCAATGTCTCCCTGGAAGTATGTGAACAGGACACAGCGAGAGTTAAGGTACTCCATCTCGGCAGGCTGATCTTTCTCATCCTCCTCTTGCTTGCTGGGAAGGGTCACTTCTAGAGACTCTTGCATCTTGCTGTACACAGCTAACTTCTTCTGGGATTAAAAACGAAACAAACAAGAGATGCATCAGCAATGGCATTCAGTAGAAGCTCAACATATGGTTTCCTTAACAAAAAATAACTGAATACACTGAATATTCATTTCATAAATAATTTGGGAATACCAGCAGCTTTTATTCAATACTTCCAAAAGAAAACAGACAAGCTCTCACAATTCCCTCCTGACTCCCACCTGGAAAGGATACTCCCATTAATAAAGGCTACAGAGGTCAAGTCCAGCCCTGGAGAGGGTGGCCACATACACAGCATCTGCATTTCACCCATGCAGCTGAACACGCCCCAGGTTTTGCCATCCACATTCCCTCAGCTGAACGTACGTGACCCTCTAGATGCCACACGTTTATTCTCTGATGAAGGGGTAAGGATGGGAGAATTTTGTGCTTCTTGAAAAATGCGTAAATTCTCACTCACTGCTGAGAAAACCTTTTTCATGGGAAGCTATACTTTAGGGTAGTGATGGGGGTTTGTTTGGGGAGTTGAGGTCCTATGCTTTCAGTTGGTTGGTTGTTCTGAGGTTGGAGTAGGAGGGTTTTTTTGGAGGTGGGGGGTGGGGGGATGTCCCTTTACCTTTTTTCTTTTTAAACACAAGCCTCTAGCTAAAAGGAAAAACATAAATTAAAAAAAAAAGTGATCTGGGGGAAAAAAGGAATTGATAAGTCTGCAAACATATGCAACAAAATCCACCCCAAACCAAAACCACGGAGAAGCATATTAAAAAAAAAAAATCAACCTCGCACAAGCCATCTGTGAATGACTATTTCAGAATATTCTCTCTCTCTCTCAAATCAAACCTAAATGTCAAAATAAATGTGTGTGAAGATCCATTTTGCATGGAACATATTTTTCAGATGTTCCACTTTACAACTGTTTTCACAGAAAAAAACTCTCCCCACAACAGTCAAGCTGCAGGAATCAGCTTTTAGCTAGCCAGCCATTTCCACAGCTGACTTTGCACACAAGCACTTTCAGGAACCCAAAAACAACTACAGCACACATGCAGAAGTATTTCATAGCATTTCTCTAGAATTACAGTTTGACTTAACTTTCAATGGTTTACTTGGCAACTCCATAGTGTCATCGGAATCTCTTAACGTTTATGGCTTTTTGACCTTATTTCCAAAGTAGTTCTATAGAAAAATGAAGTAACTACGGAGTCATTTATATAATAAATACACATCCAATTTAAAAATACGTAATTGAAAGCAATTCTCTGATATTGTGTACCATCAACACATCTGGATTCAGTGCTTTCTAAAATCGTATAAGCTGATACAAATTCTCTCATTGTAATACAAAACAAATACTCTCGGGCTAAGTCTTAATTATGAACGGTACTTAAAAAAATAACTGTAAGAAAGAGCTATTGAAAAGTGGAATTAAAAACTATAATCCTAAAGGCTCATAACTAAAGGATGTATCTGACATTCCAGTAACTGATATAGCTAAAATAGCACAGTAATACCATAAATTCAGATGCTGGTTGCACAAAGTGCAATGAAGCACGTGCATAATTTTATTTCAGCTTGCGATCATCAGGCAACGGCCCAGCATTCACGTAAATTGTGTTTCACAAAGCAAGTTATACTGTGGCTCAGCTTACCACAGTATTACTTATTTAAACTTTCAGATCTTATAATACATTAAAAAACCCCCTCTGTGATTCAATCAAACCCCCCCCCAAATAAACAAAATAAAGAGGCAACGGCAAATTGTAAGTTTTACTAGAAACACTAATACTTACTAAAATTGTTAAAATGAAAGTGTCTGAAGCTCTGAAACATATTTCTGCAAATGCAGAATTTGGGGTAAACTGTAGGTTTTTTGTAAATGTTTTATGCCTTCTATAAACGAACAAACATCTCCAAAAAGGTCCCCTAAAATTTTTTCCTGAAATGCTCAATAAGGATACGCTTAATAATGCTCATAGTGAGTTTCAGAGTTTTGCTTAAGTGATCACAGAATGACGAGACTCGAACAGTTACAACAATATTGCATACATAGGAGACACATGCATTAGCAATCTGTAACGGATCTATTCCAGTGACTTGATCATTCTTAAAGGTGTGCCATAATGCAGAGCCTCCTAAAAATGCAAGGCAAGTGTTTGGGGAGAGTGGTTTTCTCATTCTGGTTTCAGCTGGGCTTTGTTTTTTACGTAGAGTATGAAGGAGATCCTTTACAGAAGTCTAAATAGACACTGATCAACTACAACATCTCAGGCACAGACCCTGAATACACATAACACATTTTAAAAGTTGACTTCCATCATTACAAGTACACTACTGGTATTTATACTGCAGTTATGCAAATACATATACAAGCACGCAATTATACACAGAAACACACCATTTAATACAGCCCCTGGCTTGACTTGGTTATCAGGAAGGAAGTCTTTCAATGTTCCTATGCAGGGACTGGAGCTCAGGAAATTAAAACTTATCTCTAGAGTCGCTTCTCTGTGCAGGAATGTTCCCCCCTTCCACAGACTAAGAATCTAATTCATTTTCCATTTCAAGTCTCTCCTCCAGTCCATGGGCAGTCACTACAAGATGTTCTGAGCACGTGCACCTTTTGAAAACACCAAATTTTGTCTTTTTTTAATATAAAAAAAGATGGCACGACTGATGACAAGTATAAGGTCTTGTGAATGGACTGAAGCTACGCACAGCAAAAAGTTTGTGTTTTGTGGTGAGATTTTTTTCAAAGGATGAGAGTTCTAAATTAAAAGATTTTTCATAACAACACTAAGCCTGTGATCAGACAGATATAATTAATTTGTATTTCAGGAAAAAATTACCCTGAAATTGCAGAACAGTGAGACAAAGTGACTCAACAAGTTTTCCTTGCATGCAACATATACACATCCCTTCCATTGTATACATCCTCCAACAATGCAGAGGTTTTTTTCCCCCCAACTCACTCAAAATAGCCTGTTTGCACATAATTTTTGTAATTTTTGTTCTGACTATCTTCTCATAGCATTTCTGACTTCACTTGTGTGAGTGGAAAAGTATGCAAGACCATCCGCTGCTAAATGAATTTGTCCCACCATCATGGGGTGTGAGGGAACAAAACCAAAAAAACACTAGGTTAGGTTTCTGGTAATCAATCTGGGCTAGTCCAGTTTCACTTGTACTTTTAGTACGAAAAGTTCTGGTATATATTTAAGCCGTCAACAGGGTCTGTAGATCACAGTGTTCTCTCTTGTCAATGTTCAATACTTCAATATATTTATGAAATTTACCTCTCCCTACTTGACAAACTAGAGACCGATATCAAGCAGCCTCTAAAAACAGAAAACAAACACACAAAATCTTATTTTGGCCAAGACCCAGAATACAGAATTTAAAGTCACCTTAGCGTTTTAAGAAATAGGGAAATTCAGCATCTATAGCACTTGATGCCAGCTTAGATAACAGATCCAAGTTCATGGCTGAAATGGCACAACCTCTGGGTAAATACTGCGGCACAGCATGGGCTGAATTCAGCTTCAACCAACATGATTTTTAAAAATTTCATATATGTACTCACAAACAGGCTCTTCCAAAAAAAATTGTAAATCCTTAACTACAAGGTATCACAAATGGAAACTAAACGTCAATCACACATCGCCACGGATCACAGAATACTAAAGAGCAGGCTTATGCTGAATAAGCATCATCCTGCCTTCCTGAGGAAGGCTAACCACTTTTAAAAGCCTGTGGTCCAAAATCTCACACAAAATCCCCATCTTGAAGATTGCTGTTATTTTCTGACATACTGTACCCAGAACCAAGCAAAACGGTTCTCACGCAGTGAAACGTTGGCCACATTAAAGCCAATGGCAAAAGTCCAACTGACTTCAAGGGTCCCAGATCTCACCCAGGGTGTCTGGTAAAAATGTCGGAACATTCCTCTTCGCAAACTGAAATAAATTCACTTCCAGCTGAAACCAGCTAGTAGGCAGCAAAACAGAAAAAAAACCCTAAACAACCCCAAACTAAAAAACTCAAAATCAACCACACTTGAGAACATAAAAAGTTTTACTTTGGCCAAGTTTGAATAAAAAATTAAGGCCAGTTCTTATTTTTCATATAAGCTGATTGCTTATTCTTACAACTTATTATCTCCATACATGCAATCATACAGCATATGGTCCTTTATGCTCCCAAGCACAAAAGTCTGGTGTGCCTGTGGCCACCTGTTACAGATTTTCCATTATGAGAGAAAGAACAGGAACCAAAAAGAAAGAATAACTACACTGGAGAAACACTGTACGACCCTATCCTGAGAAAAAGGCTGTCATTTGACAAACTTCTGAGAAGAAATTCCAGCAACAAACTTGAGGCAAATCACGGACAGTCCCTCCGTTTGTGGAGCTGTCTGCCAAGCTCCCACTGATAACACTGGAAGTATTCAAGAAAGAAGACAATTTCAAGCACTCGGGGCATCAAGTGCTGCGCCTGAAAGCAGCATTTACAGCACGTCCTGAAAACACTAAATACTTCTACCCACACAAATGAGCTTGTTTTCAGGTGAGACACTGGACTTGTAGCAGTAGAAGCTGCTGCAATGCTCTGCTAATGGAAGTGGTGAAAAAGGTATGAATTTATACATCTTTTGCTGTACATGCAAACAGAGGTATAGCATTAAAGTCTAAAGGTCTATTTGTATGTAGACATAGGGAGATCAAATAGAATTTGGTCCCAATCACAAAGACAGAGTAAAGCAACCCAAACTTCTAAAAATCAGTGGTGTCTTGTGGGGTTAAACCAAGCAAAAAAACCCCAACAAATCCCCAAATACAGGGTAAGACTTAATCCAGGTTTTACATCCTGTAATTCTGAGAGTATCCTTTAAAAGTGAGTTATATAGCTCTGATTCAGATTCCACAGAAGTCAGCAACAGAGTAAACACAAGGCCTCAGAACTAGCCTTGAGAAGGAATCTCAACTACAAAAACTGAATGTGAAGCCACTACCTGCTGTTACCTGCTGTCAGACACTGTGGACTGCCACACAGCCTAAGCAGTATAATAAGCCCATCCTCAAAAGTTGTAAGAACTTTAATGAAAAAACAAGTTACAGTATGTCAATTGGGGCTTTAGCTACAACCAGCTGACATAGCATTAAACGTGACCTGTCCTTGTCTGCAATGTTGTTAGTTTGGAAGAGCTGAGTTTGTGACCTAATTTGCTAATGAAGACAAGCCCTTATCGGGAAAAAGTCTGTCTACAGCACTGCCAGCAGAAAGTCTGACTGGAGCATATCACAAGTCTTTATGCAAGACTTTGATTTAGCAAGGATGATGTTGGCTTAGATTTACATACCATGGAGAGATTCCAAGTCTACCATTTACTGTAACTTCCCATTTCAAAAGGCTTAAGTTCAGGTGTTAGTGAGCCAGGGTGAATCCTACCTCAGCCTCAGCTCTGCACCTTGTTACACCAAGCCTGACAGGACACGACAAGCCATCATGGCTTTTCATGTGCACTGAGAATACAATAGGATTCTTCACCAATTACGTGTTTCCAAAGTCTCTTCAAATTCCACTACACCCATTCCTCACCCAACCCATGCGAAGGCCAAAACTTACTACTACAGCTGCACAGCCCCTCAGGAAACCATACAGTGGAAGAGCATTTTAACTTCGCCATTCTGGAGGGTTTTACCCTCATGCAGGCACAGCTCCTCACAGGACACAGAAATACATTCATATTCTAACACCACGACACATTCCTTCTGTCAAAATACGGAAACACAAATTTATCTGTAAAATTATGGCCACACCCCATTTTCATCAGATCCTTCTGGCGTCATACGAGCATGTATACATTCATATTCCACTTACTTCCCTCCAAGCAAACACCCCGGGCTTGAGCAATCTCAAAGATCTAAGGTGCTAAGCCTCCACTCCCATTAACATTCAACAGGAATTCAGGCTTCAGTCCATTAAGTGCTTAAAAAAAAAAAAAAATCCCATCTAAATTAATTTGCCATCAAGTCCTTTCCTGGCTAAGGATCGGTGAAAGCTAAGTTTCCAGAAATCCTGCCCTTCTGTGCAAGGAAAAAAATCAGTTCTGCACTGATTTTAAGGAAGGAAAAAATGCAGACACAGAAATGCGGGAATTAGAATGGAGAAACTTGAAAAAGGTATGATCAGCCACACTCCAAAAAAACCCCCAAAACAGATAGACATCTCTGCACAAGCCAGGTGCATACTAGTCCATCATCTAAAAGCAGTATGAGAGCTGTGATTAAAAACAAACAAACAAAATCCCCCAAAGAAACAAACAACAAAACCACAAAAAAGGAGACAACCACTTGAATCCCGTTCACTGCCGGGCAGTGACACAAGGCCAGCTGCTTGCTGAAGGCCTTCTGACCCAGTATTCTCCTATATGCAGCACATGACCTACAGAAACACGATGAGGTTGCCTCTCCAGAGAGACATCACAGCCCAGAACTCGAGCCTTTACATCTGGAACCAGCGGCAGCGCCACAGCTAAGGAGCTGCTTTGCTCTTTAAAGGACGTGAAACTGAGGCTGAAAGCAGGCACAACCAATTACAGGTTTGAGACAGCTTTGCCACACGCACCTGTGAATATACACTAACTAAAGCTTGTGTTACACACCTACATTTCATGCCGAGAAGGAATGGAAAGCCAACAGGAGAGCAGCACAGAGGAGTCTTCTCTCTCAGAAAACAAACCAAAAGACACCAGAGTAGTACAACACTACTGAAAAATACTTCAGTGGAGTCCTCAGGTATTTTAAGGGTGAGCTCCACTTCATCAGCTCCAATGCAGAGCGTTCTTTTTAAAATAACCACTAATTCATCTTCCTTCACTGTTATTTTTAACCCACAGTTTTAATTCCTGCAAAGAGGAACATTCTTTAAAATGGTCATCATCCTCACAAAGAGCGCAGCAGCATTTTACATGTTGAACACATGTGTAAGAAGAACCAAAAACCTGGCAACAGATTTGTCATCCTTCTTTCTTATGCTCTCCACCACTTGATTAAACGTCTCTGACAGGACAATTCTGCAGGAACAGAAGAGACTAGCAAAGTGTCATACATTATTCAAACAATAAATCTTTCCACTAGGACTACAGATGCATGAGGAGTTAATTCACTGTTTATTTTTTCAATGCAGAAAGCATTGGATTCAGAGAAAATGCATAAACTGCTCTAAAGTTAGCAGCTGCTGGAATCAGAGGGCTCAGCACTCTTAGTTCAGCAACAACAGCCCATTTTTTCAGCCTGATATTTAACTAAGGTGTGAAGACCCTCCAGCTTCAAGTATTTCAGGGAAACTGGTGCAAACAGAATTAAGTAAAATAAATTGCAAATAGCATAGCCATGTTTAGAGAGTTTTTAGGTGGAAACAGATTATATGGTGTCAGCTAAGGCTCATGAGCTGTACTGGCTCATCAGAGCTATCTACATTTCTTGCCTTGCTTACCTACCCCCACTTGTTAAATAGCACAACCCACCAGAACAATTATTTCAAGGAACTTTCTTTTTATCACCATACATTTCATATATGGTGCTGCCTTCAGCTGAAGAAGAAGTTTCATGATTACACTTGAAAGTAAAAAGCAATTGCACTTGAGTATGACACAGCTGCTAACAAGCATTTAATAAATTTTCACATACTATAGATCTGGAAGAGAAATACAGATTATCACCTCCAGAGTTAAATATCAAATAGCTCAGCAAAGTTACAACTGCAGTTTTCTACTTCTAGATCTCTTGTCAGAGTCAGGTTATTAGAGATTATTTATTTATTTTCCCGTTCAAAATCACACCGACTAGCAACTGGAGTTCTAAATACTCAAATACAAAGTTCGTCAGTAAAATTATTGAATAGATGGAAGGTTCTGCAAACTGCAACCTAAAGAAGAAATGATAGCAAAAGCACAATGCAACAGACAGAATTCAGAAGTTTTCCAGAGCTCACGTTTACAGTAAGCAACCTGAACAAGTTCACTGGGGTATCATTTCTGCAAACAAGCTCTGTCTCCCAACGATAAAGGAAAAAACCAGCAATATACGACAGGAATTTTAATGTTTTAGCCCATACTCGTGTGTCTCCCAGGCAAGTTGATATTAGGGGTCACTTCCCATGTACGGAGAAAACAATCTTCATGGATTATAATGATAAAACCTTATGGAATGCAGCAACAACCAAAAAATGTATTCTCAGATGACTACATTAGGGCCAAGTCAATATTAGTCCCACTTCACCCACGCACTGCATAGTCTAAAAATGCTGTCAGCCTGATAAGAATTTCCTGATTTACTAAAAAAAAAAAAATACATCTGATCACCAAACTCAGCTGGAAACTAGTCGGAGACGATGTTCCAGGAGTGCCGGGGTGAGTGGCGCGGGAGGGGGGACACGGGTCCGCTCCCCGCCCGTGAGCGCGGCCGCACCGCCCGGCAAAGCGGGAGAGCGGGGAGGGTCAAGTAAGGAATGACGGCGGAGCGAAGGGGGAGAGAAAAAAAGAAGTAACTTTTCCCTCCTGACCCACTCCAGAGGAGTAAGCCAACTCCCATCCCTCAAATACAAAAATTTGGGGGTGGGGGGGGAAATAATTTTTCTTTTTTTCAAAAAACGTCTTACCAGACTCCGTTGCTCTGGGGCACCCTCGCCAGCTCCCCGCATCTCCAAATCAGGCCAGGGGCTGCAGAGCGCATCGCTGGCTGGCCGGGGCGGAGACGGAGACCTCAGCGATGCGCTCTGCAGCCAGCTGAGAAAAGAGGGGGGCACCCCAAAAAGTTCCCTCACCTCCCACTCCTCCTCCCCCGCCGCGACTCGCCCTGCTCTCCCCGCGCTTCACCTGCGCGCAGCCCGCCGCGGGCGCGGCCANCCCCTCCCGCGCCCGCCCCACGGACGGATGGATGGAGGTCCGTGTGCTGGTTCTCGGTCCCCCGTGGCTTCTGGCTGGGAGCATCTCGGTGCCGGGTTTCGGGCGGTGAGAAGCTCAGCCAGACCGAAGCAGCGAGGGGTCCCCACAGTCAGGTGTCACCTGTATCAGCCACGCTTCAACGCCCGAGGGGTTCTTCCTGGAAATTCATCTGGGAGGAAGGAGGAAGCCACTTGTTCCATAGGAGGTGGCAGGTTCGAAGCATTGTCGCCCACCCCAGAGCGTCTCTTCCCTCCCCACATTTGGTCCACAATGTTTAAAAAAAAAAAAAAAAAGCGTACTGCTCTACTTAAGTGCACTTTCCTACAGAAAACTAGGATCCGGATGTAATGGCTAGAGTCATATTCAAATATATCCATGCCCTGCCTCTGTATGTACATTTCTGACAGCGAGCAGTCCCACACTTGGAGGCTTTCGATACCATTCCTCACATGGAAAAAACTATGTAGATGGCTTGTTAGCATTATCCTAGCTTATGAGCCTGGGAATGATTTACACTTGTTTGCTCTTGTATTCTTCTCATTTCATCTAAAATGAATTATTTCAAGTTTCTTTTTCACAAAATTCGTTTTGAAGTTTACCTACATTTAATAGTGGCCAGAAAACGAAGCTGTCAGTCAAAAATTCTAAATTTGTACTCTCTCTTCTTTGTATATATATACACACAAACACATTTTCTCAGCCAGAACAGTTAGATGAATACACAAGGTTAAAATAGCTCTGTCTGACCCCAGTAGGATTCCCTGTTTATATAAAGCATTTCTCCAAAACATTCAACTGCAATACTTTGAACAAAGATCCAATTTCCTGCAGGCATTTTTACTTTCCTTTTTTTTTTTTTTTTTTTCCATTTAGGCATACAGATTTTCAGGTAGGCATTTACTTTTTTAAGAGGACTCTGATAATTTGTACCTGTTCCATTTTATATATCTATGTAAATACGGATTTAATCTGAACTGTTAGTCACCCAGAAGTTTCTGCAAGGGTACAACACACTTGTGCCACAAGCTTTGCTATACCAAATGTGAGGACTTCTGAACGGGGATTTTTTTTTTGAGAAAACAGAAAATCCAGGTGCTGATTGCCGTCTACAAATCTCTGCTCGATCTGGGCCCTATTAATTTCCAGAAATCTCTTTCCTCTCATTTCCTACTGCAACAACAAGCCTGAGGCCGAACATTATCCCGACAGAAAGGTTTGCAGGAGCCGGAGGCCGCTGGTCGGCAATAACAAGTACCACCTTCTGAAGTTCGCTGTTCCTGGACAGGCGCCTGATCCTGACCTGGAGGTTTTTACCGCAAGCATATGGCCGGGCTGCCTCCAGGCATTCCTCTGGCCGCCCTGTCTCCTGGCACCCGGCCTCCTCCCATTTGGACGACTGGCTGCTATCCACCCTCGCAGATCCTCGCAGGGAAGCTTGTGCTGCTTGCCGTAGAGGATTGTGAAACATGTTTCCTGTTTTAGGGAAGATGTTGTTTAGCACCATTCTGTCTGAGGTAAAATGCTTTCAGATGCAATGACAATACGGCCTGATGCTAGTTTATAAAAAAATTGAAACAAAAAAACCCCCCAGAACAACACCCTCCCACACTTAATAACAGCAACAAAACACTGTAAAGTCGTGAATAGAAACAAGTTCTTTCGATACCAGTTGATCATTTTTAGGAGAAAATCCAATACTGGTCCTTAAAGCAGAACAGGCCAAAATAGAAAATGATTTATTGTCTACTGTGTTAATGCGACACATTGAAGTGGGAGTACATTAGTGATCATTTTTCACCCAAGTACATGAGGCACTTACAAGAGATTTATAAATGCACTAACAGATCACTGTTTTCCACGAGATGCCAAAATGCTCTGATACTCAGCTAGCACATCCCTTATTATCAGATCCTGCCACAATTCCTATCAGATGCCTTTGGGGCACAATACAGTGGCATGATGCATCGTGTCAAAAAGCAGATCAGTACCATTATCAGGCAGATGTTTGATGTGATGCATCATGTCAGTCAGCCAGTGGCATGCTGCCATTGCTCAAAAGGATTTTGACATGATACAGTGTGCCAATACTGCAGCACAAAACTAGCGTGCTCCAAAAATAGGGACAAATTCACCTCTGGCATAAGTAGAAGTAACTGCAGTGACTTCATTAGATTTGCATCTGCTTATGTCAACAGTGAGTTTGGCTTGTAATCTGGAATTTATATAAAAGAGTGGTAAGTGGCCGAATTTTTAGATATTTGTTATATTGTTTTCTACTCCTAGTATTCAAGCATCATGAGACAGCTGGGATAAACCTGCCACCTTTCTCAACTCTTTCCCCTCCACCCCACAAGAAGCAGCATCAGATTTCCATTTTTAACAGTGTAACAATACCTCAGAGTACATAAAGGGTCACTCTTTTCAGAAACATGGGAGGTTGTGAGTTTGGGGATTTCACAAGAATAGGAATTCACAAAAAAGAGAGTGAGGATCTGTGCTTTCTGCATCCATACTACGTATTTCACAACAGAAGCTGCAAGCACTAGGTGCACAAGAATGGCGGCAAATTAAATTTTGAGTGGCAATTAGAGTAATAGTTAAAGAGTGGAATGAAAGGGCAACCAGGATGAAATGTGAAATCTGATAAGATTTGGAGACTTCTTAAAAGGCATTGTAATTTATTGTTGTCCCCTTTCATCACTTTGGAATGAAAAGCACAGCTTGCTAATGCAGATGCATCACACTAACAAAAGGAGAGGAGGGAAACCAGCTAAGGTATGACTGGTGCAAGATCTTTATAGAAGGGAAACATCCCGGCTTTCTGCCACAGCCTGTTTCTTTAATGAGGAAAAGAACTGACTGGTTCTGTACAAATGAAGTTCATTCATCTTTGCCCTATGTCCTAGCTTCTTAAATCCATCTGAGTACGCCAATTCTTGGACTCGTTGAATTTGGTGATGATAAAGGTAACCATAAAAGACCAGATTATCCTCACAGAGCAGTAAGTAAGCACTGCTGCCAAACCTGACTTGATGCAGCAGCTACATGGGTTTTAACATCAAGGGAACATGACTTGCCTGGTACACTGAAGTTCTGGAGGAGAGAGGAAGAGCATCATGGTAGAAGAAATTGCCCAGGCTTCTCATTCACTCATTTACTTGTCTGCTTTGAGATGAGCTTTTACTGTTGGAGTTGGAGATGCTCACCACTTCCACAGAGCAGAAAATATATGCAAATGTCTCAATAAATTCTGCAAAACAGTTGCACGCCTTCCTACCCTTTTGAACAACAGCAACAAGAAGGGTTCTTCCCCTCCCTTCTCACCACTCTACAATTATTTCCAAGTACATATTTCTTTGAGCAGACCGCTTCATACAGTTAGCAGTTCTACAGAGATTAAAACAAAAAAACCAACAACTCCTCTTCTTAGAAATCCACTTTAGTACAGTGGTGAGTGTCCCCGCCTGCCATGCAGAAGACCAGGGTTCAATTCCCGCCAGGTAGGCAGTGGTGTGGTTTAAGAGTTGGACTTGATGATCCTTGTGGGTCCCTTCCAACTCACAACAATCTGGGAATCTTTATCCCCCCTTCTCCTTGTTTCACCCTCTGCTGGCATTCTATAAGTATTTAAATCATTGGAAACCACACCCTAGCTAGCTGTGGCTAGTGTTTACAGGCAAGGCCCCTTGGCTTTGCTGTCAGGGCCCATACAACAGCCAAAAATGTAACACATTAGTTTTTCCTAAAGAAGACCAAATCTGAATATACACATGGCATCCCAAGGAAATACACATCAGGTATTATCTCTGCTTTGTATACAAAGGAATAGGAAGGTTAAAAAACAATGTTTGGTCACAACTAGCTAGGAATTCTGTGATGAGATGGATGATAATTTTTTTTTTAAAAAAAAGTCAACTTTCATGCAACATCATTTTCTTGTCAAGAACTCTCAGTTTTGACACAGTCTCTAAAGCAAGTTAAGTTTCTAGTGAACTCCGTCACCACACAAATTTGTAAAGGTTTCACACCAAATTACGTTGCGTTAGTTGGGTAGCCCAACTAGGAAGTTTATCTTGACCTCAGGACTCAAGGGATGCCAAAGGTGTCCCTATGAAACTCTGGTGCCATCACCACTGGTATCTATGCTTCCAGGTGATACACTGCAAGTCCCAGAAAAGCAGAAGGAAACAGAGCACAAAAACTCATGGGTTGAGCTCCATCTTTCCTTATTCCCCAGGGAAGAAGCACAAATTTGAGGCAAGCAGGCACTCACTTTCATTCCTGAAGGAATGGAAACAGACTGTCCCAAACACTTGAGGAGGGAGAGAAGGATGGGAGTAATTTCCATTCTGGAGCACAAAGTTTTGCTCTGTATGTACTTACATTGCTCCCATTTGAAATAATACAGAAATTGAAGGATTGAGTGTTTGAGGAAAAAAGAAGTGTTGCATTCATACAGTGCCATTTTAATCCATACAACACCTTGTGAGTACAGGAAACAGGCTTAACATTTCCCTTATACATGTAGCCATACACACTCACCATCGAGCTTTTGACCCCTCTGGAATAGGACGCAGCAGTTCATGTGTGGCATGTACATTACCCTGAGATTTTAGGATCTCTTGATGCAAAAGGCCATGAAATTCAGCAAACAACTGGCTAAAGTTAGGACCATGAGATGCACTGCAGCCTCCTCATAGGATGTAAGGATCTGGACACTGCTCTGGTCATCTTTTTCACATTTTGTAATAAAACTAAAGTTGCCATGCCAATTACAGCAAATATCTTTTTTTCAAGCCACTAACAGCTTTCACATCTCATGCCTGTAATCTTCAGCAAATAGATCAAGGACTGTTATTCATTTTAATGCCTGAATGCATTATATTTATTCTTGTTATAATATGTTCTGTTACCACAGAAAATGTTTGGCTCCCAAAGAAAAAGAGGGAATTGTGTCAAAAGTCCAAATTCTTCCTTGAAATGCAAACATTTTTAATGGCTTTAATGGAAGATATGCGTTGGAATCCCGGGGCACAATCTGGCACTAAAATCCTCCATCTATACTGGAATTTTTCACCATGTCTTTTTCATAATCTATTATTAAGCCTGTTTCCATCTCAGCAGTTGAAATTTGGGGCCCTGCTGCATCTGAGAGGGAAGTGCAAAGCAGCTGGGAAGTAACTGTAAAGGAGAAGCAGAAAACTGTTTGAAACCCTTACACACTGGATGATGCTGTTCTCATTCTCATCAGAATAAAAAAGCACTTTGAGGTGCTCCTTGAGCCTTCCAGCTGGTACAGTAGCAGCAGCTGATCCAATGTAGGGCAGCTCCAATGCTGTTCCCCATTACCCTGAGAATTTCTTTGGTTCCTAACTGGCCACAGATTGAGCAGATTCCCTCACTAGTTCCCTTGTGCAGCTCTCAGGCTCCAGCAAAAGTGGTGAACACGGAGATTGAGGATGAAGCTCAGCAGTTCCTGGCAACTGAAAAGCCTAGGAGAATATGTTTTGATTGTTCTGCAGACTGGAGACCAGTGTCTGCTCTGATGGTCTGCTCTGAAATCAGTCCGGCTGTCATCAGCACAGCCAGTCACAGAATATTACAGCAGTGCTCCAGTCTTTGACACACCACCTGTAACCATGCAATGGCATTCATACAGACACTTTTTTGATGAATTAGCCAGAATACAATGCCAGTTTTATGCAGCTGTGGGCAAGCTGACAATGCCTGGTCTGAAGCAAAGCTCATAGCAAAACTCAAGCCCAGCAGCGCATTTAGAACAAACCTGAACCAGTAAAGTGAGTGCAGCAGAGCACAATTGCATCAGGTAACTGCAAAGGGTTTGACCCAGTGCAACAAGCTCTCTAACGCTTTTGATAATACTTTAGCTATAATAATTGCTACTTAAATAAAAAAATCCTATTTTCTTGCTCACCTCATGTGAGCACAGATGTGTCTATAAGGTTAACAGTACAGAAACACAAGTCCAAGCTAGGACTAACACAGTGAAATAATGATCAGTTTTATCTTGGATTAATTCTTAGTTTGAAAAAACACCCCACAGTCTTACAATCTGATCTCCCCATGCTCAAAGGATGCCTAGATATTCTACAACTACCCCTGCTGTGATAGCTAACACCCCTTCCCCATCTTGCATTCAGATACTGCAAGCTACAGGAGAACAGAATGATTTTGCATTCCTGCTTCACCCTCAAACTCCTATTTCACGCAAACAGTTTTGTCACCAAACACTTCAAGTCCATCTTTCCCAGGTAGGCTACATCAGGTAACTTCTCATGAAACAAGAGTTGGAGTACACTGTCCAGTTGAATTACACTCTTGTTTGCAGGAATGGGGAAATGTGAACCCTTTCTTTGGCTCACACCACAGAAAGCATTTACTACACAAAACACTGCAATGTTTTTAGTACCACATACTGTTTCTCAACTCTAAATATATATACATGTTAAATGGAAGTGTAAAGTTGTTTTCCTGCAGTTTCGCAAATGTCTTTAACAACTGAACAATTGCTTGGGGGTTTTGCTGTGGTGGTTTTTTAAATCTTTTGGCCAAGAGTGTATATTAGAGTAATCATATAATTTGCTCCTATACGAGGTTATTATAATCATCAAGCCTGTCAGCATTTTCCAGTTACTTTTCATATTTCTTTTGTGATCTTATTATCATAGGTTTTTCATTAGCTTTTCTTTGCTCATTTAAAGAACTTGTGTGTATGGTGAAGGAAATGGCTACAAAAATACTTCTAGAGGATTGCCAGTCTCTTGTGGTAAGTAAAATCAATTACACTTAGCCAGCTCTTCTCAGTTTTATATGGCACCGTTCCTTTCCCATCACAAAACCAGATCCAACACAGCAGTACTCGGTGTTTTAATTCATTAATGGCAGCTTTTCTATTAAAAAAATTATATAAAATATATAAATCAAATGTTTTGTTCTAAACTCATCTTTCATATTTCAAAGTGAGATAGGTAATTGTCACCCCTTGAAAACTACATTTGAAACAAACAAACAAACAGGCTTAGAGCACTGGCATAGCTGCTGTAGCTTATCAATAAAGTATCAACAAAATAAATAATATTACAAGTGTATCAGCACCACAGTTCCCACAGGCACCATGAGGTTTTAGTGAGTTTGAGGTTGTTTAGGTTTTGGTTAGAGTTTGAGGGTTTGAGGTTTTTTTATCTTGCTGCAATAAAGAGATGGGAAGTAGTTAACAGTACTAAACTAAACCAGGGCACTTGAATGGCACACTATAGTTTACTTTAGAGGTATCTTTACATTTTCAGTAGACCATACAGGGGAGTCTTTTCATAGCCTTAAAGCCTTTAATTTTGTAAATGAGTACCGATTACCTTCCAAATAAGAGAAAGCTGCACCACTGGAGAATGGCTTGGAAGAGCCCTTATAGATCATCTAGTCCAAATCCTCCCTGCCATGGGCAGAGACACCTTCTACTAGACTAAGTTTCTCAAGGCTTTATCCAACCTGGCCTTAAACACTGTCACATTCTTTTACTGCAAGCAGCTTATGGTTTACAGGCCTCTCCCAGAGGTACTAAACAGCAAATTATTTGCCTGCTCTATTGCCCTCACATCCCAGTCCAAATGAGCAAGCAGCAAAGAGAAGTTACTCACCAGATCTTGAAATGCTTGCAGAGAAGAGCCATGCAAGTAGGATACACAGGCAGCAATGGAGAAGCATTTCCTCTCCTGGGACAGGGAGCGCAGCAACACCCTCTCTGACAGCATTTTCCTTGGAAGGAGAATAGAAGCCTGTTTGTCTCCTCTGTCCTTATACCTAAGCCCTGGAGTCCAACTCCAGGCCTTTACTCCAAGTTAGAGGTGGTGAAGTCTTTTCAGTCTGACTAAAGGCAACTACTCTTTCACCAACAGCATCTGCATATTCCCGATCAGGGAATGCTTTAACAAGCTGCAACATCTGAGAAAGGTGGGTTGCAGAGTCCTAATTAAATAGCAACTGGCATATCACTTTTCAAACTAAACATCCAACTGAGATGCTCAATTTATCACACTTGGTTTGTAAACAACTGAACAGAGCACTGCATAGAGCAGCCCTATGAGGTTCTGCCATGAAATTCTGCAGAGGCTCCCTTCGCCCTTGTAACAAATGATCTAATGATTCTCAGGAGGACGAAATGAGGCTGATTTGTAGCTCTCTTCAAGAGGCTAAGCCAGTTAAGCAAGACATCTTAATTGCATGCCCTTTATTATTTAATACATAAGAAAGTTAAAAAAAAGAATCTTTAGGGCCAGATCCCCAAAAGATATTTAGGAATCTAAGCAGGCAGTTAGGCAGAAGTTAGCTGCAATTACTAACAATGATAGTAAAAACGTCTGCTCAGCTGCTGCCCAGCTCTGAAGGCTCTTAAAGCTAAGTAGGTACCTATTTCAATTTTAAAGTTCTCCAGGTGCCTAGCATTGAGTTCCTGCACATGCCAAGAAACACTTCATTCCTGACAGTGCCCAGGAAACTCATGCTGGCCCAGTGCTGAATCTCTTGAGAGCCAGGAAAAACTCAAGGGTTTTCAGTCGCAATGAACATTCACCTGGCAGACAGAGACATCTGAAAGCCTACCTGTGTCTCTTGAATGGGTTATAAATAACATTAATGTAATTATAAATTATAACATGACAAGCAAACAGGTCTGCTCAAAGACATGTCACAGATCCAGCAGTTAGACGATGGGAAGCAATGCAGGAGAGAGACAATCCTAACATTCCCAGAAACACCTGAGCTGCAGCTTAGGAAGACCAAATGAGCAAGGTCCATAGCAAGGCAAGAAATGTGCTTTAAAAGACTGCATCTTCCCTCTTCTGACTAAACCGTGTGAAAATTAATCCTTTAAATGAGTTGAACTGAAGTCAGTCAGCTTCATATGAAGCTCATCAGCTGTGTGTCTGAAAAGGGTGGATCAGCCCCTGTAGCCTTGACCCACTCAGACTACTGCCAGGAACATGGAAAGAGAGAGGAATGAGGATGGGAGCACTTTTTCCTCTCTACTCAGACATCTCATCAGTGGTTTTAGACACAGATCATTTGAAAAATCTAACTTTCTCAAAGAATGGCATTTGTGCTGTGCAGTTTATATATCACCATTCTGAAAAAAAAGTCTTGTTCTTTTTTTCCCCACATATAATCTTACTCTCTTTGATACCTGCTTGAGAGGGATGCAGCTCACTTAGGGGACCATTTGGGACTATGTTCCGCATACAACATCTAATAAGATTTATTGCCTTATTTCATTGTTTTGCTGTGAATTCAGGTTGTGCACTAATGGAACAATGAGATAGACCCTTACAGATAAATAAGAGTAAATACAGAGTCAGAAGAAGAAAAGGCTTACGCAAGAACCCATAAAAACAAGATTGTTCAGAATTCAGGCAGCTGCTCTATTCTTGATTCCGTCCATTGTGCCTCAGGATGGATAGACGTCAGCCTGACGGATCTCTTACCTGCATTATTACACTTTTGAAAATTTGGGGAACAGAAACAACGGCCAAGATGAAATGGTAATGTTAACTTTTCTGTTCATCTTCTGACACTTAAAATCACTTCATGTGATATTGCACTCTCAGGAGATTTGCTTACTTTTAAAATTAATACTTTGTAAGAGAAAAATATCCCTTAGGCATATTGCAGTATTTATAAAGGTAATTTCTCTATTCTCAGAATATTTAACCTTGACAGAGATATCCCCCTTGTTCTGGATGACATCTATATAGCAAAACAAGTAAGACTGATGAAAATCAGTCTTAATGTCTAGGAGTAGTTTTGATCTGTGTCTCACTTGTCATGATCAGTGCCTGGAGATGACTCCAGGACACTGGATAGACCACCTAATGCTCCATACCAAAACCTAGTTAAAAGGAAGCCTGCTTGGCATGAGATTTCTGCCTCCCAAGAGGGAGGGTAGAGCTCCCATGGCTCTAGAGTGAAGGAGATAGAAATCTGTACAGACAACAGAACCCTGTACAGTTAAAACTCAGTCAGTGTTGGGCCCAGTACTGTTCAACATCTTTATCGATGACATGGACGAGGGAATTCAATCCATCATCAGCAAGTTTGCGGATGATACTAATCTGGGGGCAAATGTTGAACAGCCGGAGGGTAGGAAGGCCCTCCAGAGGGACCTTGACAGGCTGGAGAGGTGGGCAGGCTCCAACAGTATGAGGTTTAACAAGACTAAGTGCCGGGTTCTTCACTTTGGCCACAACAACCCCATGCACCGCTATCGGCTGGGGGAGGAGTGGCTCGAGACTAGTGAAGTGGAGAGAGACTTGGGTGTACTGATTGATAGGAAACTCAACATGAGCCAGCAGTGTGCCCAGGTGGCTAAGAAGGCCAATGGCATCCTGGCCTGCATCAGGAACAGTGTGGTCAGTCGGTCCAGGGAGGTTGTCCTTCCCCTGTACACAGCGCTGGTCAGACCTCATCTTGAGTACTGTGTGCAGTTCTGGGCTCCTCAGTTTAAGAGGGATGTTGAGCTGCTTGAGAGGGTCCAGAGAAGGGCAACGAGGATGGTGAAAGGACTGGAGGGTAGGCCCTATGAGGAGCGACTACAGGAACTGGGACTGTTCAGTCTGGAAAAGAGGAGGCTCAGAGGGGACCTCATTGCTGTTTACAACTACCTGCGGGGAGGTTGCAGCCAGATGGGTGTAGACCTCTTCTTCCAGGCTGACGACACCAGAACGAGAGGGCACGGCCTCAAGCTACGCCAGGGGAGGTTCAATCTTAACATTAGGAAGCGGTTTTTCACAGAGAGAGTAATTGCATATTGGAATGGGCTGCCCAGGGAGGTGGTGGAGTCACCATCCCTGGAGGTGTTTAAGAGAAGACTGGACGAGGAGCTTAGTGACATGGTCTAGCCGGGAGGTGTAGGGCTGGATGACGTTGGGTCCCTTCCGGCTCGGAGTGGCCTGCTAGACTGTGAGGGATCTAGGTTGGTGTTATGCTCTGCGATGTGCTCTCGGTCTCTTTACGGGTGTTAGATGGTGAGTTGGACTAGATGATCCTTGTGGGTCCCTTCCAACTCATAATATTCTGTGATTCTGTGATTCTGTGAAAACAGTGGCAGTCTCCACCAGAGTCCTTACAAATGTCAATATTGCTTCCATCAGATATGAGAACTTACTTTCTCTAAAATATTCACAGAGACATGTACAGCTATTTTACTAATTGAACCAACTCTTTTCCTTCACACCTTCACCGCTTTAGAGAGAATATAAACCTCACCATGCACAGCTGGAAGTTGCTCAGATACTATTGTCGTTTTTAATACTGCTATATACAAGGAATAGAATTGGTGTTGTATGAATACTAGTACTAACAGCAATAGCCGGTGTTTTTGATGTGCAAAAGAGAATTAAGTTGTTGCATTCATTCATGGCTTTCTCTCTCAAAAAAAAAAAAGAAGAAAAGAAGAAAGGTGAGTACACAGAGTGATTTTAAATTAGTCAAATCAGAAAGTTAATCTACTGCATATAGTTAAGGACTAACACACCAACACGTCACTTACGAATTGTCTCACTACTTATTATGCTTTTGAATTGTCCAAATGACACCCTGAGTAGGGTTTTATTGACTTTCTCTGTTTTGATCAGCCTTAAATGATTGTTAGAATTTAAACTTGTTGAGAACAGTAAGAGTTTTTCGTACAGAATTACAAAGTAACCCTGAAGCTTCTTGGTAGAGGTATCCCATTTTAGAGGAACTTTCTTGCTGTAGAAAGTGTACAAAACACCTCACAAGAAAAAAATATCTTGTCAAAAGACAAACATCAATTTTCAAGATAAGTTAATGGTTGGGAATGCTGTTCTACTAATTTCGCAAAACATCAGGGACAACACAGCTCACTGGGTAATTAATTAGCCTGCTACGGATACTTGAAGGAGAAAAAGAATATGCACAGCAGGACACTCAGTACTCAGAGGCCATCAAAGCAAGACATACAATCTCTTTCCAATTGTACTGTGGTTACTGCCCTTCTGTTAAACAACTGAAGTTAATGATCACTGTGTTGGCTGGGATTCAGAAACATGGATCTATCAGTTAATAACTTCAGTCAGGCAGAGGCTTCAAGGAGAATAGATGATTGCAGCATATAGGCAGCAACGGTGCTACCTTTCCGTGTTGACATGAGGGGAGGATGTGAAATTCAGCAGGATTCCAATTTCTCACATTTAAAGACTTTGGTTTGGTACTGTAAAACACTTAACTTTTGAATCATTTTAATTAGATGGTCTCAAAATCATATTACATTGACAAGAGGGTTTTATATTTTGTTTCTTGTTCTCTGATTCATGTTTAATTCATGGATTATGGTGACCAACAGAATGAAGAATTTGGGATGCTCTGAATTATTCATCATAAATAAAATTGATTAAAAACTGTTTGTTAACAATGTTAATTCCAGCTTTTGCCTTTCTGTTTCACAGAGTTCCTATTTTTAAACACTGTTCAGGTACACTGTGCTATTACATATGCCAGTTGTAAATCTCCTAGGCAGCAAGATCTAGTACACAAAAGTAAGAGGATTCATTTAAGTGTCTCAGGAGTCTTCCTGGTGTGATGTCTGCTAAAACAAATGGATAGGGATTGCAGAGCTGGGCCTCTAATTCATTTATATGGTTTAGGTCTCTCAGATAGTGATCAATCATTCTTTTCCAAAATTTTCACTTGTTTTCTGGTGGTAAATTTATTAGCAGAGAACCCACCACAGTCCAGATTTTGAACCTGAAGAAAATGCCAGTAGCCTCATCGGGATGTAGGTGAGAATCTGGGGGGTAAAAGAGCGAGAATATATGTACCTCCATCAAGAACGATAGGCTTACAGAGAAAAGCAGTCCATCCTAGAAACTCTGCCGCCGGTTTCAAGAATTTGCAAACAAACCTATCTCCTTTGAGAAAACTAAATCCCGTTTATACACACAGGCAGTGCTGACACGCCTTTTAGAAGTGGTTGGGTTTGGCTGCTGTAATATCGATTTGTGTCCAGCAGATGGACGTCATTGGCAAGAAGATGAAAGGTTTGGGTCTGCACAGGGCTCTGGGCACAGTAACTGCCCCACACAGGACATATTCCCTTCTGGTTCACACTTAACAGAGAATTGAGTAGTAATACTTGGATATAATTGTCTCCACTAATGATCTGATATGTCCATTCCCACTGCCTTAGCAAACACAGGCATTGACTGGATTGTTTCCGGAAGCACTACATTTGGTCTGCTGTAATCAAAACTCACAAGTCAGTGTGCGCCTAATATCACGAGTTCAAATCAACTTTAAAACAACTGAATTTAAGAATGAGTCCATATGAATTTTTTATTAGAGTTTGGGCTTCTAAGGTTTTGGTGTCATTCTGGTTCTACATTGCCTTAGGTTTTGTTTAGGTTGGATCATTTGGAAGAAACAGTTCTGATGTTTTCTCAGCAACTGTGAGTACAATATTTTATTTACATTTTAAATAAAAGGAATATAAAAAATAATAATCACATGACTCAAACAATAGCTGCATAAACCCAAAAAGTATTATGTGGTTTGTAACAAGAATAAAAAGTTCTAGTAAAGCTGGTAGAAGAAAATTTCCTCTTCTTATTGTTTTAGGTTCGTATTTGGCCTTATACATCCAGTGACTTTGGTAAACACATGTGAATGTATAGCTCTGCTTGAAGCTATACATATTTCTATACTAAGAGTTGAGCTGTAAAAGCCCCTTTTGAATAATATGTAAGAGAAGTCAAGCTGCTTCTGAGTCTGAATACCACCTGACTTCAAAAGCAGAACTAAACTCAACAATAGATTTGTCCAAGAAATCTGGACACACTGAAACTCCAAAAGGCATTTTGCAACAGCAGCATGGAAATGCAGGCCAGGCACAAAGTAAAAATGAATTAGTATAGTAATACATAGAAAACTGCAGGATCAGAGACGTGATAAATTCACTTTATGAGATCACCCAGCAGTTTCTTACATGACTAGTACTTCTACTTTACTAGTACTTCTACTTTAAGGATTAGGTTCTGGTTTTAATCAACAAAGTGCTTGGTTTATCCAGAGTACACAAGATTTTGTCAATCAAAGATCTGGCTCACAGCATGAACTGCTGCTGTGTATGAATTAGATGGATACCCTGTCAATTAACACTACAGAGCACTACTTACTTGAGAAGTTCTTGTTTCTAGCAAGGCAGTGTGGTGCTGAGCAGCTGGCCAGCCTGCCTCTGGTTCAGCCAGCAGGTTAAGGCCCGTGGTGAGATCTGTTGGGTTTGGGGGATAAGAGAAGGACAGAAGAACAGCAGTGGAACGAGCAAGTTGAGGGTATTACACGGGAGGGAACAGGAAAGATCTTAGTGGGAGAAGTAAAGGACAGAGAGCACAGATCAATATAAATAAATTTCATGGGACAATTCGTTAGTGAACCAATATGCTTTTAGCGTAGTTTTCAAAAAAAACAACCAAGCGAAAGAAGCTTTAACAAAAAAACATTAGCATTTCTTGTGGAGGAAATATAAATATTATACATGCAAATTAGTATTTCTAGACCACTGTCATGCAACCTGCTACTTAAATCAATAATATTCAGAAAGACAAACATACATTAAAAAATGAATTAACCTCCAGGCTGAAAAATTTTAATAAAAATAGATCTTAAATGGATGAAGGGCAATGCTTCCAAACCCCATGAAATTAAATTGGTTTTATATCTCCTCATTCTTCCTATAGCCTTACCTCAAAATAGTATTTTCATTATAATTGCATCAGCAGTTTTGTATTGTTCTTCAAAGTAAATATTTCGTAACTCAGGCTAGCGAGGAATAATTTTGCTTCTCAAAGGAAAAAATCAAAACCTGGACTATTTTAAGTGTGTAATATGAAGACGGTTCCTAAAGGGAAATAAAAATACTGCTCCTGACTGTGGTCCAGGGTGAATGGTCCATACTGAATGGTGCCTCTCCGTGCTTGGCAAGAGGAAGTTGCACATCATGGGTGGAGAAATTCAGATGGTGACCCCTCAGAGTTCAGTAAACCTGTGGAGTAATTGATATCAGCTCCTCAGGCTCCACACCGTCAGTTTCTTAAGTAAAGCCTGAATTTTTCTGGTAGCACAGGAACTACAAGAAACACAGAAAGTGAAACTAATAAAGTATCTCTCTCTGAAGAACCACCAGAAACATCAAAAAATTGTCGTATTTCAGTCTGCAGTCTGAATTGCAAGAGGATGTAGAATTTGAGAATGAGTCTGTGCCTTCTTGGACATTGATCTGTAAAGCCACTTCAGCTGAAATAGACCTAAAGTCCTGAAAGAACCCATCAAATGTGGTCATAAAAAAGTCCCTAAAGTATTGAAATTGTGAATAAGTTTTATTCTATATTGCGAGACTTTTCTTTTTCCTTTAATGAGGATACCCTTATGACCACACTAGGCTTAAGTCGGTTCTTAGTAACATTCATCTAAGTTTAAAGAAAGCCTGTAGAGGATGAGAGTATGTGTTGAAGAAAATACCTGATTCAAAGTGAGTAATATGAACGTGCCACATTGCCAGGGAGTCGTTGCCACAGGACAGTCAGTGACATAATATCCATCAGGAGTGCAGCAGAGAAATCCACAGTAATGACTTAGTGATGGAAAGCCTGGGGAAAATACCAAGTCTCTTCTAGGCATCTATAACACAGATTTATAAGTACAAAATGAAATACAAACTACAAGTTGGAAGAATTTTATTCAATCAGACCTTCTGTCTATTTATCTCTTTTTCTTTTAAGCATATTAATCTATTGTTTTCATATTCATTCTGTAACTTGAAGCAAGGTTTCCTTTGAATGATGATTTCATTAGGAATTTTCTGCCAGACAGCGATGCCTCCAGAGTTATGTACTACATTAATTCTGTCACGTTTTTACCTTACTCCTGTTTTTATTTCACATGAAATATGAAAAAAAAATCTACATGCTGATAAGTAGAGGATGCTCTTTTCATGTACATATTTCTCATAATTTAGGTGAAAGTTGAACCTTCAAATAATACACAATTCACAGAATAGGATTGCTTACCATGCTAATTGAATGAGGCTGTAGTTTATTAGAAAATTATTATGAAAGACAAGAATGACATTATTTAAAGTCAAAGCCAAGTAAGCCGTCACTACCTTTAGGAGCTTTTGGAAAAGTCAACTCTTTGAAAATACCCTTCAATTCAAGTTCTACATGCTCTTTACCACAATCCAGTAATTCCTGCAGTTATATTAAGCAGCTCTCTCCACACAAGAAGAACTCTGAGAGAAAGCTCATGATAAATCATGTAGGCACCAGAAAACTACATAACAGTAACTAACTCAGTTTATCTGCCCTGGTGTATGTAGGGTCCTCTCATCTGATAGAGAGATGGAAAAGGGCACACTCAGCGTAAGGACTGTGCACCCAAAACAGATAGGAGCATGTACATTGCCCCAGCATGAAGAGGCACTAACTGCCCCAAACCAAAAGTAAATTAGACCCTCTATTCTAGGGTCTAATTATTCTAAATCATCTCTATTCTAGCAAAGAAATTCTGCTATTTCGTTCAGAGCAAGAATATCTCGGTAGTTTTCAAGCAGAGGCCCTTTTGACCTTGTCAACAGAGGCTGTTGAATAAAATGTAATGAATTAACCTATTCCTCCCTACATTGCAGCCTTTCCCCTACCAAGAGTCCTGGGAAAAAAGCATAATATGGGAGGGAAGAGAGTGAACAATTCATCACGTTTCTCAATCCTTTTAGGCTTTCACTGGCATCATCTGCTGTTCATAAGTCTCCTCCAGAGAAGAGGGTTCTGACCACCTGGCTAAAACAGCAACTATCAATATTCCACAGTGCTGAGATAAACCCATCTGTTCAAAAGAAATATTTCACACTTCTGCATGAAGGACATCGAAGAGAACTCTATACAGAAAAATGAGAGGTCTTATTATAGAAAAAATGAGTTTGCTTTTAAATTTTAGTATTATCCTATATTATCTCCAATTTGAAGTAGAAAATAGAGATGATGGAATAACTTAGAGTTTATTGAAAACAGATAAAATTTGTGGTTTTCCTAGTAGCAGCTAGGATAGCTTAGGTGCCCCTCACCCAGGCTCAAATTTGGGGCTGTGCTAAATTCTGATCAATACTTTTTCATCTCTGCAAGTAGAAAGTGTTGATTTTGTTCTAAGAACAGAAAGCATTGAAACAACAGACACGTGGAATTGCAGCACACCCCTGCAACTAACTGTTCCCAGCCTCTGCATCATCCCCAGATAACTGACACATTCATTTCAAATTCCATCCCGAAATGAGTGACATACTCAGTCCAATGGGTAGGATTGGCAGTGTTAAGAGTTGGACTCGATGANAAAATGAGTGACATGCTCAGTTCAATGGGTAGGATTGTGTTGATGACATGGTAGAAGATTTTGACCCTGCGATACACGGAAGTTTTAATGGGCTACAGAGGCTCTTTCTGACTTTGTGCCATGAAATCTGCAGGGCAGGTTTCACCCTGGTATGTTGCTTCTTTTGATGTATGGGCTTGGAGCAGGACCCAGTAATCTGGGAAGAGCCACATATGATAGTCTCACACCAACACACACTAACAAAGTGAACAGAAAGCCTCTGAAGGATTTACTGCACCTACATCACCTGCTTAAACACTGCAGAAACAGGCCCCAGCTAGCTGTTTTTCTCATGGGTTCCTGCATCAAGGTTTGTTGCTAGCTAGGGACAGCTATTAGATTCTTCTGCTCTTACTTCTCTGAATCCAGACTGCCTAAGAGAAAGCAGTGCATTGTACAACTGACCAAATATAGAAGGTGAAAAAGCCACCTCAGAAACTGTCGCTTAACGAAGTGTTTCCTCAGACTTGTGGAAACGGAACTTGTATTCCTGCTGTATTTTTCATGTGCTCTGGTAGAATAAATTAAGATGATATGACTACGTGTTACTGATGTACAATAAATTCAAATCCACATCTGATGTGTCCTCTTATTTTTTAGAATATCACACTGTTCACTGAGTACAAGATGAAAAACAAACAGTCTATGGAACAGTCAGACACCTCATTAATAAGCATGTTTTGTCAAGCCTTACTGACTTGATAGCAAAAAATAAAACCCAAACTATTAAAATCCTCTTACAGAATCCAGTGGAGATTAGTCCACAATCACAGACAGTCCTCATCAGAAGTTTTTACTGGTGGATAGGTTGTTTAGAGGCTTGCATTAGTATTTATGTATTTAGTGAGGAAGAGGTCAGGTAAAGTAAATACTGAGGTTTGAGACTGAGAGATGGAACACTCTCAGTCTACATTTTTTCTCTCATGACTAAATTTTTTTCTCTTTTACTACAGTCACATGAAAACACTGGGACAAAGTCATTAGCATAGATGAGTACAGGCCAGCACACTGATAATAAATGACATATAGAGTCAAAGAGAGGGAAGGAAAAGCCAGTAAGACATACAAATCAAAAAGAAGTCAGACAGTGTTAAGTCCTGACTGCTAAACCCTTCCAGGCAGTTTAAAGGTAATCTAAGGAGGCATCAAAGCTGAAGGGTCTTATGCATGATAGTAAGAGACCTTAGGATTGTGCAGCAGAGGCACATTGAGCCTTGCAATGAGTACCAGTTGAAGACCTTTATCCTACAGCACTCAGAACCAGAAGTACTCACTCCGCTTTTAAGTAGGCCCAGCAATGTGAGATTTGAGGAGACAGCAGCTTGCATTGGAAGGAATGGCAGAGCCACAGCCTTGCATGTAAAAGCTGCATTAAAGCTAATTCACTAAACTGAGGGCAGGGACTATGCGAGTCCATGTTAATGACAGTTCACTATGGTTTATATTCTTAACCAAACCAAGGCACTAGACTTAACCAAACAAGAATACACAGGTGAATGTCGGTCCTTTTAGGTCATTCCTTGGGATGAAAACAACATTCTGTTTAAAAAGAGTGGAGGTTTTAAATTCAGTTATTTCCAGACAGTAAAACAAGTAGCAGTGCTGTTACACCCCCATAACATGGCAAAACGAGAATACCCTGCCAAAAACAAGTGCCATGTGGAAGAATCCTGACAGTCCACTAGAAACGCTGAATTTGCAGAACTTCATGGGAAAATTTCAGAAATGCTGAATATTTAAAAACCAGTTATTTGATGTAGGGTTCTTTAAACAGGTTTAATACAGGAGCTCACAGTTTTGACTCCCTTCAGAGCAGGGGAGAAATGGTTGCTTAGAGGATGTAGCTAGTCACATCCCTTGGTGGGTGGCTAAAATAGATTAGCTGTAGTTGAACAGAGCTGGGATACGAAGCTACAGGTAGGAACAGAAAATGCCAAACTTCTGTAAGTTCCAAAATAAACCCTCTTTCATTCAAAGTCCTCAACCTTAGCCCAGGTGGAAAAAAAAAGCCTCAAACTCTCATTCAATATAGCATTTCCTTAAGATGAAAAAAAGGTACTAAATTGATGCAGGTCTACAAATTGCTGCATTAAGTCTGGTATACACAACCCACACACAATAGCATAAGGGTTATGTCAAAACATGCATTAGGGATGAAGATCGCTCTCTCCTCCTATGAAAGGATGAGCTGAGAGTTGACGGTGAGTACTCCTAGCAAAGCAAACACTTCACTGTCTGTGGGTGAACATTTCATGCATGCTCTTTATTATAAAGCCCACTGAAAACTTCAAGCTGCTTTCCTGAAGGGGCTGTTGTGTAACTCTGACATCTGGGGTTTTCAGTTGCTGCCCTGTTTGGACTGGTTACGGAACACAGTAAACCCAGAAGGCTCCACTTCAGCTGTTTACAAACCTGCCCCACACTCCTCCATGATCCCAGCTTTTTCAACAGGCTCCAGTTCAGTGCTGGGGCTGAAGGCTCAGGCTTGGCTTTGTAAGATAAGCAGTACCATGGACTGCAGCAGGAAGGAGGCCTTGCTTGAAAACATACCACATTCTCAAGAGACTGGAAGAATCAAGATTGTTGTTTTTAGAAGTTTAATCTACTGCTACACCTTTGGATCAACCCAAACAAGATTTTGTGACTATAAAAAAGACCACTGATTCCACATATATTTATACACCACACATTTTTCTCTCTGTGTTTCAATACTATAGTCTGTTGGTCCATGTGTGTCATGTCGATGACATCACTAGAAAATCCAAATAATAAATCACACAGGTTCACAGGTTATTCTGAGTTGGAAGGGACCCACAGGATCATCTAGTCCAACTCCCAAGCGAATGCCCACCCAGGAATCAGGCCCATAAGCGTGGAACCAGGGGCACCACACTCTATCCATCCAAGCCTCCCACCAGCTAGACCATGTCACTGAGCTCCTCATCAAGTCTTCTCTTAAACACCTGCAGGGATGGTGACTCCACCACCTCCCTGGGCAGCCCATTCCCATGAGAGATCACTCTCTCCGTGAAAAACCTCTTTCTAACATTCAGTCTAAACCTCCCCTGGTGTAGCTTAAGGCCATGTCTTCTTGTTCTGGTGTCGTCAGCCTGAGCAGAGATTCACACCCACCTGGCTGCCACCTCAACCCCAAATCAATCCTTCTTTTCTGTTCATGGCTCATAAACACACTTTGAATTTTTTTTCAAAATAATAATACATTTTTCTGTGCAATTCCTCACATACACATAAGATGCTCACAACAACTCACCACAAATATCAGAAATTCAGTATTCCTGTGGAGGGAACAGGCTGTCACAAAGAAAGCTCAGACTATAAGTATTCAAAAAGCAACTAGATAATTTTGTAAAAGAACAATAGAGCGAGTTTCTGTTAAACTAAAAATCTTTTGGATCAAGATGTCATAGAGTCATAGAATGGTTTGAGAGAGACCTTAAAGATCATCTAATTCCAAGCCCCCCTGACATGGGCAGAGACACTTTTCACTGGATCAGATTACTCAGAAAATTTTATCTTTGAATTCCAAATCACTGAGATCTTAGCAAAAGTGCTGAGAAAGTAATACAGTGAATCCTCCCTGTATCGCAACTGCTCCTTCACAACCTTGCNTCAGAGGGGGCTCAGAAACGGTTCCCTTTTCTTCCCCGTGCTCAGCGAGTCCGAGGGGAGAAGCAGAAAAGTGTCTGAAGCCCTGCGGAGTTCCGGGGGGTGGAGCAATGGGCGTGGCCTGCATGCATATTAACGACCTGCAGTTCTTCGCGAGATTAATGTTTTGCAATGCCTTTGGCCTGTCCCTTTCCTCGTGATGGAGGAGGTATAACTGTATTATAGGTATTCCCTCTCCTTATTCTCTACCGTAAGCATCAAGGTGAGTGTTGGAAAGAGGAGACTGAATGAAACCCATGACTGGCCATACCTTTACCTGGCCCACCACTCCCTTTCGTGTGTTTCAGTGTTTTAGGACATGGAAGTATCACTCTGCTTTGCTGATTTCATGGGTTTGCGCATCTATCTGCTAAGTAAAAACTCAAAGTATTGACAGATGATATTTATGGCAGAAATTCCCTTTTATAAAACATTCAAAAAGCTTGGTTATCTTTGTGTAACCATGGTATTTAAGCTGAATTTTTGCATTCCAGACTCGCCATGGGAGTCTGTGATAAAGCATATCAATAGATTCAAAAAGCAGCTGCACACATCCATGGACAACAGGTCCATAAATGGATAATAAGGAGAACAGGCAGGAATGTTCCCTTGATATGCCTAATCCAAAAATTTTGATTCTGAGACAGAAGGAAGGGAATGAACATCAGGATGTGAACAGGCTTATGTGTCCTCCCCAAACAGCCGCTCCTATTGCTACAGACACAAGCACGGATGGTCTGAGCCAGCAGGCAATTTATGAAACTCTTATCACCCCAACAATTAAAAGAAGGAGACAGGACTACCTAAGATATTACTGCTTTCTCTAATATGCCTTGAATGCTGAGTAAACTCATGCTCAAAGAGGCAGATCCTGGAAGCAAGCAAGTAATCTCAGCCATGCATGTTGTCCTGCAGATAGTGCTGGGCGGGTTCCATCAAGGCTCTGTTACTGTTTTTAATGGCAGGGGAGAGACAAGATTCTCCAAGACTTCAAAACCCCTATGGACGCTTCACTCTGACGAGATCAGAGCCATGAGAACCAGAGCTTCAAGGAGGAGGGTGTTTGGTAGGCCAGCATAGCCAGCAGGAAACACATTAAATTGGCAATGCTTCTAAGGATAATCATGGAAATGTCAGTAGGATATTCAGTGCAGAAACAGCAGTTGGAATGCAGCACAGCACAAATACAGTACCACAGCTCCATGATACGGGTCAGCAAGGATCTACTACTGTAGACAAAAGGAAAAAAAAGATTTAAAGTTGGGTGTGCACAATAGTTCTAGAGAAATATTTCCCTGGAAATGCTTTCAGATGCATCCTTTTGACAAACTGAGAATGATCTGTATGTTGTTTTAGTTCGCTACAAGACTCCAGGAAGTGTAAAGTGGGCATCCAAAATGGATATTAGAAACTGGTTTAGTCAAGAGAAAGGAGGAACAGTATATAAAAAACATATTACGTATATCAGACGTAACTAATCTTTGCACAATTAGATGTTATGTTTAGGGAAGAAAACCTTTTTATCTCTGAAGAATTAATACCTGTGAACAGCTACCAATGTATAATCACCTCATTAACTAATACTTACATTAGTGCTATAGAAAATTATAAGAAATAGTGCAAATAATTGCACAGAAATGTATGAGCATATGGTTAATAATGTGGTTAGCACAGCAATGATAGGCACCTGGACCTGAACCTCATCTGTCTTGAATAAAAAGAGTTGACAGGATGACAACAGGTTAGGTAACAAGTTAGGTAACAGGTGATAGGTTGGACTCAATGATCTCTATGGTCTTTTCCAGCCTTACTAATTCTGTGATCCTGTGACTGCAGCTTGAGTAAGTCTGGTCAAAGTGATTTTCAGTAGGTCAGGTGTCAACGGTTGTGTAGTGACAGGGACCTGGATCTCAGCTGGAGAGGTACCAAACCTCTCTGGCAGCTGCACTATATTCTGTGAAGGTGCAGCTATTTTCTTAGAGGAACCTAAGCAGCTCATTAAAAGCTAACTTGGGGAAAATTATGTGAGCAGCAGTAATGTCATGACAGCAGCAGAGTCCTGCTGTGAGTGATGTTTGGTACTGTTCTACTCTACTTCCGTGGTGCTGAGTGAGAAGACACTTGGAACCAAACAAAACTGCTAGAAAAAAACCACAACTTTGGGCCTACAAACACCAACCCTGCAATACATTTATGGACCTGCAGATTTACAGCTTCCAACAAAGCCCAGAAGTTTCTGTTTGGGCTACCAGCTCATCTCTGAAGCTCTACTGGACTTGACTCTGATTCCACTTCTGTCCATTTGAAGCAATAGAGTTACACTGGCACAAAGCCAGAGCAAAGTTAGAATCCGGTGCTTCTTACTGCAGTGTCTTCATGTGGATAGGATGTTATGAAACCACAATACCGTTCCAAAACGGCATACAGCACACTGCTTCATGTGTTCTACAATAAGCTAATCATTGATAAAAGCCTCTGTAATGTTGCTGATTTTATCTGTTGAAAAGCAGCTATGAAGACTAACAACCCTGACAGCTTGATTCTTGAGTGATGTGAAGTATGTACAGGATACTGTGCTTTTATTACCTAAGCACTAATGGCAGTTTCAGAAAAGGAATTCAGGCAAAGTGGCACATAATAGATCAGTTAGAAGTCATAAGTCAGACAAGAGACTAACATTGACAGGAATGCAACCAGTCAGCTGGCTGTGGTCTTAAAGAAATCAGCTAGTACATTTACTGCATGAAAACAAAGAGGATATCAAGGGATTTGAGGGAACAAATAACATGTAAGTCCTCAGGATCAAAGTCTGTCACATTTTACCACTCTCAGTTTTACAGAATCCAAGAGATGCGAAGAAGCTCCTAAAAAGTTAACGCGAGCATCAATTACTGATTCAAAATTAACTCAGGAATCCTGAGTCACTGGGGTGTGTGTGCCTTACTTAACCAAGGACAGTGACATGAGCTGCCTGTTTGTGAGGAAGAGAGTGCACTAGTCTACCTTGCTTGACTTATGCCATATAACAACATGCACTTTCATACAACTAATCATAACCTAATCAATTATAAAGCTAATCATAAGAAAACATTTCATTAAGGAAATTAAGTGTCCCCCACAGTGGGATATCAAAGTCAGACGACCGAATTTCTTATCAAAATGCAACTCTGCTGCTACTTACATATAGCAGAAACAAGTGCTGGATTCAGTCAATCTTTACTATAAAATCACACTTCTATTTTTGGCTTTGGGAAATGCAACCAGATTTTTCTTAGTCGTTTCACAGCTGATTTTTCCAAACCATAAGAACTCAGTTGTCCTTTGGGAACACAACAACACAGCTGCCTTTTTACATGGGAAGAGGTATAAAGTGACCAATACCTCTCACGTGCAGCCCTCTGTGGACTGGTTTTTGCAAACACAGGGCCACTCAGGGCCTTAAGTGCCTTCTTTCATGAACCATGTCCATGCCCATCATGCAGACACAGCAAGTCCTGATTTACTGTAGATTTATTCAGTGTGTGTAATACTTCCATGGGTCTACTGGACGATGCCCAGCTTATGACTGAAGCAATGATTTGGTTCATATGCACAGAAGGTCTGCTGCTATCTTGCTCCCTCTCCTGCCTGTGTGAACAGCATCTGAAGAGAAGCTGGGAAGGGGCTACTTTAACCAAACATTCCTTCAGCCTGAGGCCTCCCAGAGCACAGGTCCTGTATGTACTTGTGTGTTTAATGATCTCTAGTTATAAGGTGTCTACCCTGCCATGCATTATCTATTTGGCCATCAGTACATATCCCAAAAGTTACTATCCTGCTGCAATTCTGGGCTTGGGATCACCCTCTCTATAGATCATAATGACAAAATATTCACACTTTTCCACTATCCTCTACTCTCTGCTTTACTTGCTAAGCATCAGTCTTACTACCAAATTGAAATTATCCAAGCGTAAAATTGACACACTTTAAATCATGTATAGAAGTTTCCTATTCAGTTTCACAAATCCAAGAATTATAAGATGTAATTGTCATTCATACAGGTAAAACAAACTCCAACCACAGCAACAGGTTTCAGTCAATCCAAAGCCAGAATGTGTACTAATGAGTTTTTCATTCACTGAGATTACCTGGCAGGATTTTTTCCCCCCTTCTTCCTTACCTCTGCCCCTGCTCACACCGGGAAGAGGGGAATTCCATTGCTGCAGATAGTCTGGTCTTCAGCCTGCAAAAGGAAACCTGCAAAACAAGGGCTCTGTAAAGAAAAGGTGCAGAATAGCGAAGACACAGGAGAATAAAAAAATGCAGATTTCTAGAAACATCCTGGAAGCTGAATTTCTTTCACTGAATTTATTTAAGGGCAAACAATGACAGCCTTCCAGCAAAGAGAACCCTTTTTCATTGAAGCTATAAATGCCATTTCCCACATAGATTACACACAAACCATAAAAGAAGTTTTGAGGCACTAAAATCATTGTCATGTTATTTCAAGCATTCATTTATGATACTGCTTATTTAGCAAGTCAGCCTTCATACTTCACAAAAAACCCGCTTCTGTTTAGCTCAAGTGGAAATGGATGGGTATGAATGACTTGACAAAATTCAGAGAGCCAAACCTGTATGGTGACCATTGAAAAGCAGTTTGCAGGATATGAGCTCTCAGTCAGGTGCACAAGGAATCACATGATGGAAGAGGCAGCTCAGACCTCTGTGTGAGCAGGGAGTCTGCAGGATGCCAGGAGAAGGTGATTTTGGCAAGTCTCATCTGGTGTGTAGTATCCATAGTGATGGTATAGTGTGCAGGTATCAATGAGAAAGTCTGTAGCTACTTGAAGGAAATGACAACTATGAATTTTAACCAGCTAATAAATCATGCCAGAGACCCTGACTACATACCTGAATAACTCTTAAAAGCTTCTGAAATGGAAGTATAGCATACATTATATGTAGATTTCATTGACGTAACTGATACACAGATTCATCCCTTTATGTGTATAAAGTGAAAAATATTTTTCAGTTAATGACATAGGCTAACACAGTGAAGCTCTATGGGTACAATTATTATTTGAAGATTGCTCATTTTCAACAATAAGAAGATTGCCCACGGGAGACAGGCCCTCTGGCAGAAAAAAACAAAACGCAAAATGATAAATTAGAAGATACAATTTCACTAGACAAGGACATATAGCTTTAGTTTACCCGGAAAAAAACTGCAAAATGTGCATTTGGACTTCACCCCTGATAGTTCTACCTTTCATAACTGTTGTGACAGGAAAAGATGTTGCCCTCCCCCTCCTAAAAAGTACAGGGTCATCAGGTGGGATGACACTGGTCCACCTTTTTTTTTAAGGTCGCAGTGCATGAACTGAGAGATGAGTAATTCAGTAATGATGTAGAAAGAAATGAAAATTAATGATTCTTTCAAGGGCAGGCCATACAAGGAATGACTGAGAGCAATTTTCATCTGTAAGCTCTTTACATGTTTATATGAAATAACTTGTTCACTTTCCAATGATGGGATGTTGCCATTCCAGAAATCTTTATAGCTGGCAATTTCAGTAGAGTTTAAAAATTAACTGCATCCAGACCCCACCTTTATCTGCATAGAGATACTTGCTTGTGGTCAGGTTCCGTACAGATGACAAAGGTAGCATGTGGAAATGTCTTCCAGTTGTGTAGGCTGTGCTTCTATGGATATAGAAAAAATCATGGGTCAAAGCTGGTGTTTATTAAAACTTCTATAATTAGAAAATACAGATGTTTTCTTTATGTACACAATGTAAACGCTACATAGTGTAAATGCAGTAACAGTGAAGTGAAACTTTCCAGCACATAATTTTATGTGTGAATTTTAATTGTCTGGATATTCTTCTGAATATTTACCTATTGTTTTCAAAAATCATGCCTGAAGATAGCTTTGCAAAGTGTCTACAAGTAAAGCTGTTTCACTACAGTGCAGTTCACCTCAATTTTCAGGCTGAATAGCTGAAAACATTACAGGTTCACTGCAAAAGTACTGTATAAATGCTAAGAAGCGGCCTGTATAATTTGCTTTTGTAACTCAGCATGTTGACAGAGAATTCTTGATCTCAAAGGATATGGTTAATTGTGAGTTGAGGGGACGTTTCCTTGATTTTATTGGTCCTGCAGAACACATTACAGTACGTTTGGCCCTGTAATAACCACTGCTCCATTGACTTCCCAAACAGAGGTGGCTTGCATCCAAGCTGCCTGAAATGGCTGTGCCCATACAGGTGGTTGTAAGCACTCAGCCACAGGACCAGAGATAATCAGTAGTAGAACAAGACACTCAGTCTAATACAGCTGCAGTTGAAGCTGGTAACATAAGCATCTGGATTGTGTTGTACTATTCCTGCCTTGATATGATTTGAACTCCCCAAAGAAGGACTATTGCTGTCTGTAGCCACTGAGAAGTAGCACAGAGGTGTCCAAATCATCCTGAAGTGCAGCAGATCTGGCACTGTACTGTGACATTACAATGCAGAGAGCCCAGTCTCAGCAGGGGGATTTAATCTGCCAGGCCCCTGTGCTCCTGTCACTGTCAAGCAGGCATGCCCAAACTATTTCTCTTGAATTTAGCCTCTTTCATATTAAATGGGTTTCACTGCTTGAGGTATTTTAATTGTGTTCTATTGCCAAAGGCTTTAAATACCTTGATGATGTTTTCTGTAGAAACAGAAGTTTCTGTTTGCTTGAAGACTGAGATGACATCCTGAGTAATTGCATATCTTAAGAAGATGGTATCTGAGCATATGTCTGACAATTTCACATTTGCATTTGATAACCTCATCACTTATATGAATAATCTAGAAACACAACCGAAATGCCCCAGTGGCTCTGATGCATTTATTTTTAAAGGCAATTAGCATAAAGGCTTCCTGACACTCTGAGCTATCAATACAAATTCATTAGATGGTGATAAACAAAAAAAGAGCTCGATGTAGCTGGTCTCTCCTGAATTGTCCTTTCCTGGTACTGTTTTGCTGAGATTCCCACATGCATTGAAGCTTGTCAGTTTGTGGCAGAGCAATATGTGTTCAGGTGACAATTTCAAATCATCTCTTCTGCATTATTTTAATGCAGACAGCACCCCAATTTAGCTCACAGGACTGTCCCACAAACAATTGTGTCAGCACAGCTTGGAAGACAAGGACAAGGTCTGTGCCATAGCAGCGGAAACAAGCTGGCTAACATTTCCTAATGCCACCTAGCAGTTTGTACCAAAAAATCATGGCTACATTAGCACAGTTCCTATAGGAAGAAATATATTCAAAAGAAAGATTTAGAGGAGAATATATTTTCCTGTTTTGGTTTTTTTTCCCCTCCAGTTTTGGAAGAGAGCTTGTTCTGCAACATTGCCATCTTAAAGTTTGAAATGGAAGAAAAGCCATGAATCAAATTACATGGAAAATACTAATTAGAGATCTTAGAGATTAATGAAGATGCTTTAATTCTTCCTTCCAGTTATACTAGCACCGCCGAATAACATGCACTTTCCTCTCGCCTATGACATGGTCAAAATTATGCAGCTGAGCAGGATTCCCATTTAGATCAAGGCTTCATCCAGTCCTGATAAAACTACTGTTAATCCGTGCAGTACAGATATTACTCTCATTGAAACCCATCTCATGTGCTCATTATATTTATATTATATGTACAGAGTCAGCCACAAAAGCCAAAGGAATGCTGTATGGCAAGCTTGAAACTTTATTATTTACAGAGGTTCTGCCACTATGCATTTTGTTTTCACCTCTCAATGGTTTTTGAAGACATTTAGAGGGGGATATATATACAAATATGAGGCTCAGATAGTGCAAACCTGAAAGTCTGGCTCAAGTCAGAACTATATCAGTTTGATTTATCAAAGATATATATCAAGATTTGATCCAGGCTTTATATTTTTCCTTGTTTCCTACTGAAGTCAATGTTCAGCTTTTGTCAGAGTTTGCAATGTTGCCATGTGCTGCTTTAAAGATAGTCTGGTTGCCAGAAATAGTGAAGTATGTCTGGATGAAAGAAATAAACAGCAGGAGCAGAGGAACCCTTAAGCCACAAAAAGTTAGTAGTTTTCAGGGAAATGTACTGAGTAATTAAAAACAAATGGAAATATACGATGAAAACTGTGTATTAACAGAACAGGCTGTTTAGAAATAAAATGTTTTCTCAGGTTGGTTTTTTCCATTATTTACCAGCAATTTTAAAACAAAATGACTTAATTTAAAAATTATTCCGATGACGACATGGATTAATCAACATGAAAATAGATGACATAGCTAATGTGTGATTTTCTTAGTGAAGAGAAGTATCCAGAACATAGAACAAACCACACTATAAAAACTGACATGATACTGCAAATTGACATTTATAGCCTCTATTATTCTATATTCAGCTAAATACGATTTCATTTTTCTATTTTTCCCAACAAACACCATATTACTCTACTGCGTATTTCTCTTTTTTAAAAATGTGCACACAAATGAGTCAAAGCTCCCATGGAGATTTACGTCATCAATGTATTTTAAGGAATTCTCTTAAGTCTTGCATTTTAAATAAAGTTGCTGTGCTCTGCTTAGAGATTAGGATGAGTTTTCACATTACAAAACTTACCTCTGTTTAAACCATTCCACTAATATTAATCCTTCCTCTTTCCATTTTAAATATTTCAGGATTAAAAATGCCAGTGATGTTTAAGCAGTTGTGAAAACTCTGGCATACATTTTCCTTCATCTTTTCTAATTTGCTATGGAGTTGCTCTTTATGCAAAAAAAAAATACAATGAAACCAGTGAAATATCCAGTACTGAATCCCACAGCCATCTTGGTAAAGAGGAATTACTTCCAAAAATCTAAGGCAGTAAAAAATCATGTGACAAACAATTCTCAAAATATTTCAGTCTTCTAAATTATTTTTACAACTAAATTTGTAAATAAAAGAACTGACACTTTAAAATCTAGAATTTTGGTTCATCAGTGTGTAGCCTCTCTCCCAGTCTAAAGGGTAAAACTTCATCAAAGCTTCTGTAGCTGTACCAAAAGACATTCATTTTCAGTGCCAGTCAAAGCCTATCATGTTTTTATCATCTGGTGCACTACATTCTAATTAAAGGTGTGAGTGTAATTAACTGCAAAGCAACAGAGGATTTTCAAGTTTGTCTTCTATGAAGTGGTCACCAACCAGTCTGCTGGTAACAAAACCTTGCTATTCTGAAGAGGGCTGGAGGGGGTGCTCTAAAATTGCCCCATCTCTGCCCACATCTTCTGAAACAAAGCCAATGTCTAAATATTTATTGTAGTCCTTTAATAAACAGCTTTATTTTTCTGAAGGAAATCAGGGGAATACAAGGTAATAAGTTAATTTTTTAAAAATACATTAGGTAGTAAAGAAAAAAAATTAATTCTCCTTGGGCTAAAGTGACCATTATCCAGTACAGCTGCCAGTAAACTTCAGGGTTTATAAATGCAAGTATACTAACCGAGCAGAAGTTAATCGTTAAAGTCTGTCCATAGCAAGGAAGTGTACCATGCTAAAAAGGCATATGCATCTGACATATATGTCCTCACGCCACAGGTTTTACTGCATTATAGATCTAGAGAAGGGGGGAGAAATATTCATTTGAAAAGAAGCAGTTAATGCTGGATATAAGCAACAGACTGTACCTAGGCCCCGTCAGGGGAGGTTTAGACTTGATATCAGGAAGAAATTCTTTACTGAAAGGGTGATCTGCCATTGGAATGGGCTGCCTGGGGAAGTGGCGGAGTCACCGTCCCTGGTGGTGTTTAAGGGTAGGCTGGATGAGGCATTTAGTGCCATAGTTTAGACAACGGGTTGGTGTTGGGTTACAGGTTGGACTTGATCTCCAAGGTCTCTTCCAACCTTGCTAATACTGTGATACCACTAGTAAGTTACCATTAAAATATGTAATGAGAGACAACTTTCCTAACAGATTGAGAAGCTCAACTTTATAGATTTTTCCCAATTAAAGAATGTTTTTTCCCTATCTTTGGATTTCAGTAGTCAATACATCCCTTCTTACCTTCTTACCTTGCCAAAGTATCAGAACAGGAAAGGGAATTGTATCCTATCTGCTGTTTTGATTTATTACTGCTTTACTTAACATTTCTTGTCAGAGTAAATGGCCTTCAGTAACACACAAGAGTGTTAACAGATAACAGTTAAATGCCAAGCAAATTAGCTTTGAGTTGTGTCCTCAGATGAAAAGTTCTTCCACGTAACTTCAAAAGCAATATTGTGGTCTTATTAGCCCCACTAAAACTGGAAAATAATTTCCTCCTGTAATCAAGGATTTTGTTTGTATTTAAATAGATATAATTAATATAATATTCCCTGAAAATTCTGTTTTTATAGAGAATACACAAGGCACAGTCTAGTGCTATTTGAAATCTGTGGACATAAGGAAGTGCAAACCCAGAAAAATCAGCATTCCAAAAGGTGTATAAACTAATTTTTTAAAATGCTATGTTCTTTTATGTGCCTTCTAGAACAAGCCTATTTCAATTTAAATTTAAGGCAGGACAATGTTCTTTAAGCTAGAAATTTACCATAACTTATTAAAATTCTCAAAATATAATTTAGGTTTAATGTCTTAAGAAGTTGATGTATGTGCAGAAGTTTTAAATCAGGCCAAATCACAAGATCAATGGGAAAATTCATTACGTAGACTGAAAGTTTATTGAAGGGATATTTTTCATGTTTTGGCAGCAGTGGCTGCATTTGCAGTTGTAAAGAATATTCATTCAATGCAATTATTTCAATACCTGTGTCATACAACATTATGAACTAATGGGTAAATAGATTCAGCAGAACTAAATTTTCTTTTTTTACCCTAAAAATTGTAGTAAAATCTTGTCAATTTGAAAAACAGACAAATTTGGTAACCACAATGTGTGTGTTTACTAATAAAATGTAATGTTTCCTTTGGTGTAGAAGCATAGCAATTGAGTTGTAATTCAAGAACACTTTTTAAAGTTTTAGAGAATTGATGTTATTTTTTTCCCTACATTTTAGTTGAATCTTTCTTTGCATGAAAATGCAATTGGGTGGAAACTGAGTAAAGCTAATACTCTTTCAATGGTAAAAACTCTTCCTGGCAATTCTCAATGGTGAATATCTAATAAAATAAAATGAAAAAAAAGGCAAAAGACATCTATGATATTTCATTATTTCTTAAATAAATGTTCATAATATTTCCCATTAGGAAATATGAGCTTTTTACTCACTTGCAATCAACATATTTAATGGCTGCCAAAGAGTGGAAATCCACTCGTTCCCCTTTAAAGAACTGAATAAATCAGTGCAAAAGCAACTTTAGAACTATTATTTGATCTTAATCTTCCTGACTGACTAGAATCATAAATAAAAATAGCACTTAAGTTTAATATTTGCAGCTTTTATAGTAATGAAAGCATTGTTACTTGAGTCACAACTGAGATATTGCACTGGGAAGAAGTCATAATGACAAAATTATAATTTATAAAATTATATGTACTGAATCTTAATATTCAAGATACTGAAAGGGTCATACTAAAGATGGACAGAAAGGCATTTTGGTTTGGGAGCTACAAAGATACTCAGTCTTTGATCTGCTGTTAGTTTTCATGAGAACCAAACCCCTCCACTTACTACTTTTTCAAGCAGGATCCACCAATTAAATGCCCAATGGATGAAACTACTGACAAGTCTTAAGAACACATATCCACAAGGTCACCCATTTGAATATACTCATGTACCAGAGGAAAACATTTCAGCAGGAACTTTGTGAGGATAATCCTAGCAGGTGCAGAGCTGCACACTTTAAACCAAGGTCACTTCTAGTCCTCTCTGAGCCAGTCTGCATCGGTGAAATTCCCTTGCCACAATTTAAAAAATAAATAAAAATAACATTCTTCACATTTGTTCACAGGTTATTCTGAGTTGGAAGGGACCCACAGGATCATCTAGTCCAACTTCCAAGCAAACGCCCACCCAGGGATCAAGCACACAACCCTGGAACCACAGGCACCACACTCTATCCATCCGAGCCTCCCATCATCTAGGCCATGTCATTGAGCTCCTCATCCAGTCTTTTTTTAAACACCTCTAGGGATGGCAACTCCACCACCTCCCTCTCTATGTGCCCTCCCCTCAAGACACCAGATATCCTTCCTTCCCCTCAGGAGGACTGGTTCCCATGGCAATGAAGCCACCTTCACCTGCTGTTTTGTAGCACCCCTCATTGTACCACCCCCACCCTGGCACACCCCAAACGCATCCAACGCGGAAACTCTGGCAGCTTTACTCACATTGCTAAAATTTACAGCCTGGGGGCTGCAAGGATGTAAACTCAAACCTCCTCTCTCAGATGTATATCACTGATAGTCCTCCAGAGCTTGAACAAACAAACAAATGCAAGAAATGCCAAGCATGTGTCATGAAGTTACTTCTACACGTAACCATGGCAAAAATGTGGGCAGCTAAGTGAAACTGTGATCATTTCGAATGGTTTAAAATATTCTTATTGTCATTAATGAGTCCAAAGGATAACCAAATAGAATTTAGACCAATTATGTGATTCAGGGTTAGAGACCAAACTGTGGTTTGTATTTCTTTTTGCATTGTACCTCGTAGAAAATGTCAATCTAGTGAAAAAATTGAAAATTATAGTAATTTTTAGACATGACTTCTTTCCCTTTATCCTCCAGGCTCTAAAACTCTAGGTACCCAGGACCATTAAATCAAAGTAAAAGGGACAAAGTGCAGGTCCCTTTGCCCCCTCTTTAAATGTGGGGCAGTAGCAAGCCGTCACAGGCAGCCTGTGGGCTCCCTGTGCATTTCCACATAACTGAGACAATGATATGACACATTTGGGAAAATGTTCCTATGCAGATTTTGATGGTTAGCAGCAAATACTGTTAGGAAGTGTACTGGTAAACTAACAGTTTAATATAAGTGCAAGTTTTTATAGCTGCTTGAAAATCTCCTATCAGCTCATCTGAGCCATGACTTTTCTATGCTATGTATTACTATTTAAATAATAGTGTCTCCACACCAGTTGATAACTTTCATATGTTTTTCCCCCTTTCAGCTGCAACCTGACCAAAGTTGTTGCAAACTGCTATACTCTTTTTTTTTTTAAAATCCATTTAATCTGATATTACTCATGTTACTGCTGCAAAGCCACATCAGTAAAGCAGATAGCTACGCAACTTTGCAGCCCAGCAGGCAGAACTTAAATTGATGTTCTTGGGGGATTTTTTGACAGGAAGATGAGTAAAGCAGAGACAGGTGCATGTTGCCACTTGAGAAAATTTTGGTCTTTCTCATAACCCTATTGAGTCACACTGAATTGCAGTACACATGGACATTTGGTTGTGTGGGCCCCATTCAACAGTATTCTGAGAAGCAAAAAGGGCTGAATGGCATCCATATGGCTGACAGCTTGCTATGACGAGTAACCAGGTAAACATTTTGGCAGCACAGGAGGGAGAAAAATATTTTGAGTATAATTCTTTCAACGTATTCATTTCAAAAGAGTAGGTAGTTATCAACATGCTGTGTGTTCATCTGGTGGAGAATAACTAGCAATAAATCCCATTGTTTTCAGTATGTGCAATACCTGAATAGTTTGAAGAAGTTGTCATCATGATAGGACCTACAGCCAGAAGCTGGAAGTTGTGATGTGACTTACACTGTGCTGAGTTGTTATTATAAAATCATTAGATTGCACTTAGTGAAGGATGTCACTGGACTGAAGATACTGTATACAAACAAGGATCCTAAAAAATTTCACCTCTTATGTCATCTAGAGATTGTTTCCATATTATATCGTGAAGTCCTTGTATGCACAGCATGTTTGTATAACTCAGTATCAGACTTCATACCTTGAATTTCTGCATCAAAAATCTTAGACAGTCTAAGATCATACCTGTCATACACACACACTCCATCTGAAAATTTTATCAGTCTTCAGTTTCTACCTCTTAATCATTCACTCGCATCTTTTCCTCTCAATTATCTCTGAGCAATCTGGATGTATACAAAATGCTTCAACAAAAGTAAGGTAACATTGGCCAACCTCCTCCCTTATCTCTTTTCATTCGCCACTCCAAAATTCTTGTGTCTTATTCAAGATTTACAAAAAAAAAGGTGGAATTCTCTAGGTGATATGGAAATAGTAACAGCCGGTACAATATTATCTTAATTATTTTATCAACTCTGGGCTAGAGGGCAATCGACAATAACAATCACTCAGAAAAAGATGTCAGAGATGTAAATTCAGAAGTTGTAGAAGATGTAAAAATGATATATTAATTGTAAAAGTGATATATTCAGTCTTCCATTTTATTTGCTTCACTGAATCCTATCATTCCATTTATTACTTCTGTCTCTCAATTAGAACAGGAACCTGCAAATTGGAATATTTGACAGGGTGAGTTACACTTCCTTTTCTCCATAGAATACTTTGCATTAAGGACCTCTCACTTCTAGTGTAATAGCCTTCCAATTCACAATATTTATTAATAGGTCTGACTTTCATCATGGATATTTTTGATACACAGTTTTACACACGAATAATTGTGGAGATAGTCTTGCTCTACCCAGTAACCATTTTGAAGTCCATCTTAGAATAATCAGTTTACCTATTACTAGTTGCTTTTGCAATCAAGGACTTATATCTGATGACTGAGTTTCAGAGATCAGATTCAAAAACTATTATCTATCTTGTTACTATCTTCAAGGGCATGCTACATAAATCCAAGAGGTAACATAAAGAAAAATCAAGCTTTTGTCACCACGGAGGAAGTCAAGAGAATTACATAATTGGCACTGATTAAATGTGAACTTGTGAAGGCTTTGCTTCTACTTCAAAGCATAACTAGGGTATAAAAATACAGGTACAGAAGAAGGATCACAGAATGGTTGGGATTGGAAAGGATCTCCAGAGCGCATCTGGTCTAAGCCTTCTGTACAAGAAGGGTCATCCAGTTGCCCAGGACCAAGGTCCAGACAGCTTTTGAATACCATCAAGAATGGGTACTCCACAACCTCTCTGAGAAACTTGTGACACTGCCCAGTCACCATCACAGTGAACATCAGTCTTCTGATGTTCAGAAGGGATCTCCTGTGTTGTATTTTGTGCCCATTGCATCTTGCCCTGTTGCTAAGCACCATGGAAAAGAGCTTGGCTCCACCTTCTTCACACCCTCTTAGTGTATGAAACATGTATGAGATCCCTCCACACTTTCTCTTCTCCAGGCTGAACAGCCCCAGCTCTCTCAGCCTTTACTCATAGGAGAGATGCTCCAGTCCCTTTATCATTTTAATGGCCTATTACTGGACTGTCACTCTTTTGCACTGGGAAAAAGTACAGGAACATGAAACTGGATGTAAAAAGTAGTTTTGGTTTTGAAAGGACAATTTCTAATGCTAATTTTGGACAAGCACCTTTAAAATGAGATTTTTAAATCAGCCTCTGAACAACATATTAAATAAAAAGAATGACTTAGTTACTGTCATGGTATTTTCTTCCCTTTTATTCTTCCTGCTTTCACTTTTATTTGATTAGGTTCTAGGTTCAGTGGACCATCATAACACCAATTTGTTATTCAGTGCTACAGGCATCCTTCAGGTACCTCTCATTTTAAGAGAGAACACCCTGCCTTATCTATGCTCTTGTCACAGCAAAATCCATGGTTGTGACAGTCTTCATTTTCTAGGCTCTGCTGAGAGCAGCTCAGAGTAAGTTGGGAAGGCAAGAGACCCCAGTTTCTTTAGCTTTGGCAAACCAATCCTAGCTCCTAACAGGCCCCAAGCACAACTTGGCCTTCCACACAATGAGGTAATCAAAAATGAAATGAGAACATTTGCTGTAAGAGATATCCTATAAAAATGTCCCTTCCACAGTAATGGATAAGCCTTAGAGGCAGTGGAAGAGCAGTTTAGGCATATATTCATGATCAGTAAAAATAATTATTTAGCTTCTTGATACATTTGCCATATTCTTATTATTTTAGTCTTCATTCTGTGTATCCTCATACTTCTTATTAATGACAAAGTCTGTCACTTCTAAACTGTCACAAACCAAAATTCAAATCTAGTAAAACACATAACCACATGTCTAGATCTAACTTTGCACTTCTACACTTAGATGTTTAACACAAAGACCCAAATCACTTTGTTGTTTTCAGGCATTAGATGTGGAAGAAGAGACTTAATAAATTACTTGATACAGCATCTAATTGTTACTAAACTGCCAAATCTTATCCAGAGGTTATTTCACCTCTTTGTATGTTCTCTCAGGACTCAGGTTTTCAGTGATTTGGGCTGTGTATTCTCCTTATTCATTAAATCAAAGCATGTGACACTTAAAAGACAGGGATCTCTTGTTTTTCTGAAGGGCTAGGGTTTGAAAACACAAAACATGTGTAACTCATCCGTAGTAGTAGAAAAGAATATTTGAAATTCTCTCTTTTTATTTGTATTTTAGACAGCACATGTACACTTTTTTCTCATTTGCTTTTCAACACTTAGATGTGCAACAGCAAAAATGGTTTTGGAGTTAGTCACTCTTTAAGAAGCAGCAGATATTAATTCCAAATACTTTAAGAGCATCACATAGCCATGAATAGATTTAAAAGTTATGCACAAATGTCCATGACCACAATAAATTCCCCAGGAAAGCTTTGAAACAGCATTAAGCACCGTGGGAACAACAGAATACAGGTGATTCTGACAGAAATTACAAAAACCAGAAGGAGCTGTATGTGGCACTTGTTAAGAGCAATCAATGTCCAAATGTATCACTACAGTATTTCTCTTCAAAGGAGCAGTTGAGTGTGGATGCTCATCAGCAGGGCACAAGAAAAGAAGTCTGCTTGCTAAAATGAGTTTAGCAACCTCATCTTCCAACTACAACAAATCTACGGAAGAGAAATAATGCTGGTCTTAGCAGCAGATGCCGTGTACCTTGAGGTACCTACTCTCAGTAGGCTCAGATGTAGTTAAAAAAAACAAAATAGCAAAGGCATCATGGGCAAGGCTAGCAGATATTTGCTCAGGAACCTTCATGAAAATACATATAAATATCCCACAACAAGTATAAAACTATCAAATCCAAAATGTCACTGTTATCAGCAGGATTTCTTTAGTGACCTACATAAATGATGTAATACAAAGCATTATTTAAATGCTGCCCCTGAAGAGATATGTTCTTGTAGTCTGGAAGTTTCCACAGTGAATCAATTTTGACTTGTTTTTGTCATGAGAAGCATCTGCTAATGCTCTGAGATGGATTCTGAGTGCCTAAACATAAGGAACAACTGTATAATAGACAACTTTTTTTTTACCCTCTGAAGTCTCCCTTCACAAGAGTACTCAGTCAGTGGAAATGCACATTCATTTCTATCGAGGCTGAAGACCTGGAGCTCTTTATAGGACAAGGAAATTTAACTGAAAACATCCCTATATAAGGAAAGTCAGGACTACTTATGCTTTGTTATCAGTGAAGGGCATCTTGTAAGGCAATTCTTCTGCTACTCTACTGCTATCATTTTGCTGGAAGACCTATTAAATCAAAATTGAACCTGAAGTGTCCCTATAGTCGGCGAGAATACGGAGGCTGTTCCATTTCCATGAGTGCACTAAGAGTCTTCTGGAAAAGCAAGCTAAAAGTTTAAATCACCAAGGTTAGTCTGAATTAATTTGTTAACCTGTTTAATTCAATTAGGCTGACTTCATAGTTAAATATTGAGTAACAGGGAAATGTTTATCTTCTATGCTGTCTCCAGCTTGCTTAAAGGAAATTTCAGACAAGTCTGAGGCATGTCTTTTTTTAGTATTCCCATCCTCATCCCTCCTCCATACTGTCCTTCCTTCTTCAAGGACAATAGGCCATCAGTTCAGAGTGATTTATTCCTTTGCTACAAGAGCCTCACTGATCTGGTCCCATGTGAGATTACGAAGGTAATAGAAAAAAGAATCATAAAAATGAATCTCTTTATTATAGTCCACTAGGGGAAAGTATGCACTTGGAGATGCTTCCCCAGCCTTCTCTTCATCTTTGCTTCTACTATGTTGCACAAAGCTCTGAAAAACAAGTAAATTTGTGCGTAAATCAGAACCAAAGAGGCCTGACTCTCTAAAGATTTGTGGCTTAATCTAACAACCGGCTGCTAATGAACACGGTAATCCCAGACTCTCTGTCCTCCTCTCTGTCAATCTCTCCAACAACTCGCTCTCTAGGAACAACCTGCCATTTTCTTGAGATTAAGCTAAAATTGAAACTGGAAATACATACATGTGAAACATCTGACCTTTTGTCAAATCTGTTAGCATCAGCTGGTAGACTGAAAACGTGATGTGGAAGCCTCAGACATCATGGTGCGCATAAACATTGGTATTGCACCAGGCTAACAATATTATGTGCAAAAATTGTAAAATACTATTCTGCTGTCCCAGGACATTGAGAAAACTGGACAATAGACTGAAAATGCACATCACTGCTAGCTGTCATGGCTTCTTAAATAAATCTGATCAAATAAGAATTACTTCTTGATACGTACTTAACAGTTTGAATCAGAATCTGTTTGAAGCAGAAGCACCTTCAGCACCAGGGGTTTCTTGCTGCAAGAAAAGGAAGTTTCTATCACTGAGAAATGCAGTGAAAATAACCTGACTTTTAAAGAGCAATAGGTTTTTGTAAGAGTATGACTAAGTATGACTGAGTGACTGATTTCCCTCAGGAAAGAAAGAGGGAAAGATGTAACTTTTGAAGGGATATAGTTAGCAGTTTAGTTAGCTGATCTAGTTAGCAGTTTGGAGCACATGAAAAGTCCTAATTTGGAATACTGTCAGCTGTTTGACAAATAACCAAAAAAATACACATTCATTAAGATTGAAAATAAAGGCATGGAATTGCATAGAAAACAGGAAAGAAATTAATTCTTTGGTCAGCAAGTGTTTCTGAACTGGAGCAGTTTCTGGAGCAATTCTTTTCTTGGTCACTAAAAACATAACCCGTTTTTATTTTCATCAGATGTTGTTTAGTTTTTCTGAGTCTCACTATTTTGAAATTAAAGGAAAAACAGCAACTTGGCTTCTCAAAATTTTAGACAAGTTTCAAAGTAATGGAATTTTTTATTATTTTCAACGTTATGAAACTTGTGATTACATATTTAGCATTTAATTTTCACATTTGGAAACGGCCTATAATCTGTTCAATATTTAAAGAGTTCCTCTGCAAAGGCACACTTTTTTGCAGTATTTAATTTTAATGAAAGCCAATGTTTTCAGTGCAATTTATTGATTCCAGTAGTCCAGCCTTTGGGGAAAACATTAAAATAAAAAAAAAATATTGACATCGAAGCTGAAAAGAACACTTACAGGCTTGGGTTTTTTAAGTACAGTTGAGTCTCCTATAACGCGGACCCGCGGTCTTAATTTGGGCTCGCATAGCCCGACTTCCGCGTTGAATGGCGGCCCCGTCGCCGTCACCCGTGCCGCCGCCATCGCCCCTGCTGCCGCCCGATCCACCACTGCCTCTCGTTCCAGTGCCCAGGCCACCGCTGCGGCCGCCACCACGGTAGCAGGTCATGCATGCACAGTTGCGGAACGGGTCTCCTACATCGCAAAAAAATCATGCCGCTAAGATCTGAAGCCGCAATATGGGGGGCGCGAAGTGCAAGAGGGCCGACTGTATTAGATTTTACAGTATAAATACTTCCACAAAGAAAGAGCTAGTAGAAGTAGACATCATCATAGTTTTTACATCACCACAATCAAATTACAAGTGGTAGACTGAACAGATTACAAAGGTTATCTATGCCAAAAGCTGCATAGCACTGGATATGGTCTTTATATCACTTATTAGAGAAAACTGATCCTTGAAACTCCTTCCAAAAGACCTGCACTTGCATATGAAATTAAATTTTCTTTCATAATAATAATAACCCTGAAAATATCTTTTCTATGCGTTCCATAAGCTATTGCACTTCCTTTCAAAAATACACCTCACAGAGACTATATTAATTACCTTCAATCCATCTGTTTGGAATGGGGTAAGGAAAATGCTATTTTTGCTTCAAAATACTGAAAAAAATCTTCTTGCAAGCCATATATGTTGCTAGATGCGCAGTCACTGTTGTAGGCAGTCAGTAAAAATGCCTTGCCTGGCTGGAACACCCGGTTCCAAAGCTCTATACTCCAGAGAAGATGTTAAGAGCCCTTATTGTTGAAACCAAGGTGGTCTGGTTTTGGGTTGTTTCATTCACAACACAGAAAAAATAGAGTTCTTTCTTTTTGTTAAAAGATGGTAGAACATAAATAATAAATACTGTGTCTTTAGGGTGGGCACGATGGTTAGTTCCTAAACTTCAGCAATGTTAGCATCCTCTGCCAAGAGATGGCCAAATTAATTTTTCAGGGGTCAGAGATCATGTTTGAGGTGTGCAGGTACATTTATAATAAAGTTTGTGAATTCTCAACAAACTACCCCAACAGTATCCACTGATCACTCTTGGCTGAATGTAAATTGAAATCCATTACTACATTTTCAGCATAATTTCCAGCATCATTTGAACAAACACTTTTGTGTTTTCCAGTGTTTTATCCACCAGACTGCGCAGGAAACAGCTTTTAAAAATGCAGAAGATGCCAAGTGATAGATGAGCCACCAGAGGGAGCGTCTCCAGCTCCATAAATGTGATCCGGCTCAACAGAGACTGACCAAGAAAGATGCACTCAAACATTAACATACTTCAGTGCAGAAAGTTGCAGGGCTCGAAGTGCAATCCAGGATTCACTCTGACCTTTGCACACATAATCTAAGGGGTGTGGGGGAAATCAGATTTCATTCCTTTTTTGCTTCCCTGTAAAAACAGAAAGATAGCACATTGCATAATATGTTTATCTGTTACTAACACTTCTCTTACATTTTTTAGAAGCAGTGCTACAATGAATGTTCCTTATATATCAAAAAGCTATAAACAGCTAGGATTGCCATGGCAACATCTTGGGTCCCCAATTAACATAAATCCTGGGTAACATTCTGACAAATCCCAAAAGAAGATACTTTCAAAGGTAGCAAATGGTAAACTCTTTGCAAAGAGAGATCTTGGGACAGCTGTGCACAAGAAACACCTGGAATGGTTGCTATACATGCCCATCCCACGGGTGAAGAGAAGCAATTTAATCTCTGCTAAAGGCACTACTGCCTGACATTTATGACATTACAGCACAAACGTTAAATGCTGCAATTACATTTTACGCTGTTTATAATTCTTGTTTATTGTATTGCTTTCATTTTCTCTTCTAACTCTCATACATGGAGCTTCATTTTATTTTCAAATACAAGGCTCTCAATGGCATTTTCACAAATGCTTCAGCCATTCAAATCTTCTCTAGAAAAGTTCAATACCAAATAGCAACCATGAATTTATTGTTCTCCCTGCCTTCCTAGAAAACTCCATATGTGCTACATAATAATTCCACAATGGGGGTTCAGGGTTTGCTGCTATAATTTAAATACAAGCCTGATGTTCTGCCTTCCAGAGGTTTTGGTTATGTTTCTCCTTTAATAGTAATAACAATTATGAATGCTGCCTGAAGATAGCATGATAGGTGTCCTGAAGAAGAGAGACTAACAAAGTTAAAAATTCTATAGGAAATCAGAAGGTACCTGCACATAAGCTAAAGAGAACAGTTCAGGGCAATATGTAAAAAGCTTATTAATACAAGGTTTCTCCAGTCAATGAATAAATTAGAATGCACAGATGAATATATGTTAAGTTTCTGTCAAGATTGTTGGGAAGATAGTAAAAAATAATCCCTTACCTGTAATAAAAATGAGAGCAATAAAGATATAGACTGTGAAAGCTTTCAGATCAAAGATTTATCCCTGGAAAGAACAATAAAACTAGGTACTGAAATTTAATTACGAAAGGAAAACATCTTGGGCAACAAATTTACAGTGAGGTTCCAGCCCACAAATTAAGATACAATACTTTGTATCCCATAGAATTATCACTAGTCACCATAAATCAATAGAAGACGAAGCTCCTGCAAGGCCCAGCAAAGCTAAACAGAAACCTACCACTGCCTTCCCAGGGTTACAAAGCAAGTCCTTAACTCAGAAATCTTCCGTTAGATTTAGAAGAAAAGGAACAGCTGAACTTTTTTTCTCCCAACATATTCTCAAATAGTAAAGGAGTGCATGTGAGACAACTGCTGGCTTCTTTGGTTTTCAAAAAGTCAGGTTACAGAATACAATTCTGATATAAAAAGCAAGAGCACCACAAAACATATGCTGAGAGATACAAAGCTTAGGATACAAAGCTTTTTTATTGAGATTTTAGAAATGGTGTTTCTTTTTCTGAAGCTTTCCATCTAACTCCCAGGTTTGTAGTCCATGAATAGCATAATTACGAAGTGTTAGATTTCAGAATTCGACATAAAAATTATATTTTCATTCACTTCTTTTGGATTTCTTCATTGGTGTTCTTAGACACTCTAAATTATAATGATGAGCAGACTGAAGGAAATTTAAGATTTTCTGCAAATCTTTTAAGAATGCAAAGGCCTGATGCTGCTCCCTGTTGACTTAGGGGAAAAATTCTACTAAGTTCCATCGTATCTTTGAAATCAGACCTAAAATGCAAACCAATTTTTTCATATATCACTGATGATTTCCAGCAGCTTAAAACCAATCAAAAAGACAAAAAAAAATTATACTTTTAAAGTAAACCGTACCTAAACGAAGCATGGATGGACATGGGCTAACAAATCTTAGCTTAATAAAACAGGTATTTATTAACAAGTTCTGATTTTGAAACCTTCCCTTGCACATAACCCAGCCTGACTAGAGCTGAAGTACTTAATGAAATCAGACTGGATTTGGGCATATTCACAGGTTATTCTGAGTTGGAAGGGACCCTCAGGATCATCTAGTCCAACTCCCAAGCGAACACCCACAAGTGTGGAACCACGGGCACTATGCTCGATCCATCCAAGCCTCCCATCGACTAGACCATGTCACTGAGCACCTCATCGAGTCTTCTCTTAAACACCTCCAGGGATGGCGACTCCACCACCTCCCTGGGCAGACCATTCCAATGAGAGATCACTCTCTCTGTGAAAAACCTCTTCCTAACCTTCAGTCTAAACCTCCCCTGGCGTAGCTTAAGGCCATGTCCTCTTGTTCTGGTGTCTTCNTTAAGTAGCATGGTGACATAGGCCTTGGGGATCTCTAAACAGGATTTATTATGGAATAATGTATTTATTTAGCATCTGCTGAAGAAAGATTTCTGTCTGTTGTGGAACACACTTCATTAAGATACAGGAGAGGCTTTGGATGGTGTGCTGGTTGTTGTACCTCCATTCACATCCCTGCTGGATTTCCATCGTGTTAAGTTTTCACATTAAACTGTTCTCTAATTCAGTTTAAAGTAATGTAGTGTGAGTGGACAGCAAACCAGTGACTTAAGTTCTCTGTGAGGTGGGGCAAGGAAATCAGAGCAGCTGTGAAGGATTTAACTGCATCACAACAGACTCATTTTTAGGTACCTTTTATGTTCTATAATTATCCCTTACACTATCATTCTAATTACCCAGATAGATGTCCTCTGTTGACAAGCACTTACAATCATACAGCTTAATTAAAATGTAACTGAAATACCTGTGGTGATAAAAATACCTCTAGGAAAAAAAAACAATGTCTTGGGTATAAGGGAGTTCACTTTACATTTGTTACTAGACCCTGTGTCTGGTCTTTTCACCCCCATAGGAGTTTGCCTTGGTGATCTGCAAGTTAAGCATATATTTGTACTCAGTCACTACAAGGAATTTCTAATATGTAATGCTATTATTCTCTTGTGAGAAAATAAAACCTGGTTCCAAATTTTACTCACATTTCATTTGGTCTCATACATTTGTGGATAATCAGTCAAAAACTGGTGAAACCAAACAATTTAGTAATAGTACTTTAGGGATGCTTTGCACAGGTTACATACTGACCGTCCAGGAAAGACAACTGTGGCAAAGGTAACATTGGACTCTCCAAAGTATTCAGGCTGACAGACATCTTTATAGCATGGCTGCTATTTTTGCAATTTACCTTGTTAAATCAATTTTCAACGTGCATTTTAGTTATTCACTATTGTATCCATATGTTTCACTGAGAGGATCACATGTCGTGCCTTTTCTACTTAAATTATCCAAATTCAGGATTGACTTAGAAACCCCTAAAAAATAAGAGTCATTTAATACACTAGCAAGAACATTACAGGTTAAATTACAAATATCTATGCTTATAATTTGTTTCATTGGACAGGTAGGCATGCACAGATTTTAAGCACTATTATAACACATAAGGAATTTAAATGAAACATTAATTAGAATGAAATTACTGAATTTCACAGCAGAGATGTGGACAAAAGTTTGCGTTTGTTTCTAAACCACATGAGAAAAGGAGACTGATGGTGCCATCTGTTGGTCAATTTAAAATGGACATCATTTAACAGAGGTTTGTGAGCTCAAGTATTGTCTCCTCTGCTGAAGGTAACACCAGCAAGGTCAACCACCTGAACAGTCTTAACAGCGACCCGCTCCATTGGCAGTGCTGTGTGCAGAGCTCAGTGGAGCCACAACACTCCAACACAAACTCAGGGAATTTCAAGTTCTGCTCAAACACACACAGAGTTGACCTTACAGGACTTTTACCACTGGGGTTTCTTTTGATTGATGCACCATGTATAGTACATACGATATATAGTATATACATATACACACACATAGCACATACTGGAAGGTAGTTTTTCAGAGTGGGCTTCATTACTGGTTTTATGCAGAGCAGAAGGGCACTTTATCACACTCTGATCTTCCCTTCTAACTGCACAAATTCCAACTGAATGATGCACAAGAACTAGACTGGTGTTAGCCATGTGCTCCAGGCACACACATAACACATTCCAGTGGCTGAATGGGAAAAAATGTCTGAACTAATGAGCAGTCCATAACACCACAAAGTCCTGCAGCTTGTTCCCAGATTGTATGATGAAGCAGACCTGCTCCCAAACTATTGGGAGCTCATATAACCTTCCAAAGTCCTTCTTATGCTATGCAAATGTCAGATGGCACCTAGGTCATTACAGTTAGACTCTGATGGGCCTTTGTATCACACATTCGTGTCTTGGCTGTTTACTTCACACACAGTTTTCCTGTCTCTCTCTTCACACATCCCGTTACCTCCTGTGCCCCATCTCTATTCATTTCTGCACATGTTGAGAAGCACATTGGCTCTTGCAGGAAATAAAGTTTTCTTTTCTTTTGAACAGTTTTGCTGACCAGATTCTCCCAATCACTTTTTTGGCCAATGCTCCCTACCAAGTAGGTGTTTTCTTTGTAATGAAGCAGAGGGGATTTGAGGTAATGGAATGGGCTGTCATTAGGCTGGCAAGGCACATTTACTTTCCAAATAGGCATTTTTAATCGTCGCATGGAAGAAAAGTGTGACGAGCTTGGACAGTAAACATTCAAATCCAATCATCCATACCGGCTGTTGACACACTGCCATAGGCCTCATGTCTCGCAACCACAGTTAGATTGCATTTCATAATGACAGACAAGAAAACCTATTTAAATGGCCGTAAGATCATAAGTCATGTCTGTGCACAGACTCATAAACCCAGTCAGAAGGTCATAAGGTATGTGACATCTCCAAAAACTCTCCAAGCACTGAAATGGTGTAAGTGACCCTGTCTCTGTTTGCAAGGAAAATGCAGGAGGCCCTTTTAGCCCAAAGACTAAACCACAGCCATTAGAGAAATTTCTTACTTCCCTGAGATATCCATGACTTTCCTTTAGTGGTATACCTTGCAGGATAATCTTACATGGTAGTCCTTGATACTTACATTACTATAGGTGCCCTGAGCTAGACATAAAACAGAATTGTGGACAATTTCAGTACACAACTCAGGAAACCATGAGGAATAAAGTTGTAGTCAGCACTCTGCCTCTACTCTTTCTGGAAACAATGACTTTGATCTGACTTCTCCCACAACACACCTGCCCATCATGAAGTGACCACTGGGAGTGGTGGCTCACAACACTTCATAGGATGAGTCTTTTAAATACAGAAACAGGTCCATGAAATTGTATCTTATGACGCTCCAGCTCTGGTGCCAGCTCACTGGAGACACCATGGACTGTGCCCTTTTTCCTAAAGGTCTGAATACACTGGTATTTTCCACATCCCCAGGACCTGACTACATTGCCCAGGTCCACAGCATCCTGCAACTGAGGACAAGGCCTTCCAGACTGTCATTGCCCATCAGACAACAGGACATCTAGGATGGAGAGAATCATATCATGAGGTGAGGAACCTTCCCAGACTAACAGCCAAAGCCTCAGAAGTATTTCTCCAGGCAGCAGATCTGTGACAAGACTCAGCATCAGGAGGTGGTTAAGCAGCAGGCTCCATGGTGCCAGTTCTAAAGGTGCAGGTGTAAAAGTACAGCAAGAACACAAGGAAGAGCAGAAATAAAATTTGGGTTGCACGGGCATTCAATCCATATGCACATATATAATTACAGGCAAATGTCATTGCTCTATGAATTCTCACATAGGAATTTAGAGATTAAATATTTAATTAATATGCTGGCAGCAAGTAGGACCAGTAATAGGCTTAGACAGGGTGCCAGGCAACAGCTGGATGTGAGGACCAAGATTTCATGTCAGGAACATCACTTTTGAAAGGTAGTATTTGCACATTTAGATTTACCATTGGTCTCTGCTCCCGTTTTCCATTCACAGCTAATTGATCATGAGGGAAGGTGGGGAGAGGAGTGGTGGTTAATAGGAAATGAAAGGCATTAAGAGATTATGAATTTAATGTCCATTCACAAACCCTCCTAGTTCCTTAACAATACTATTTCTGTGACTATTAGTATGTTTGTCTATATATATGATGAAGTCCTTGCAGGAGGAGGAGGAGGAACCCACTCTGCAAAACTTCGTTACAGATATTTTGGGCTGAGACTTAAAAATACTGTGGTATTTTAGAATTATTTACTTCATATATATACAGTCTATTGCAGAAGAAACTGCAAGGTACAACGCTCCCTAACAGCTTTTGGCAAAATAATCAAAGGACATAAATGACTGTAAAAGAATCTTCATAGTTTCACCAAATTCAGTTTGCTCTCAGTAAGAATCTGACCTTTCACATTTGCCATAGGAGATATTACTAAACATTTTTTTCTTTTCTCAACTTGTTTAAATAAGGAGTAGCATAATTGGAGCAGGGGGCAATGAGGGGAGACAGGAGCTTTAGGCAATTGACTTTTCCAAACTGTTTGCAGAGATAATTGGAAAATGTATTGAAAATGCTGCCAATCACCTTAATAGATGCAAAAATCACAGGAGGTACTCCTGTGGGACACCAGGAAATTCCACTAAATTCCATTAGACTTCCTATCTGTTCCCAATCATTCTTCTGTATCTGCTAATTGTGACAACTAACCTTTTTTCTTCTATTGCACAGTAAAAACTTCAAACATAAACACAAATCTCCTCTGAATGAAAGTACTTTGGGCATTCTGCGGTGTGAAAACCTCCCTGGTGTGGACAAAAAAACAACCACGGCAGTTAAAAAAATCAGTACTAAAAAAGATGCCTGTATTATTTCACAATTTCTTTACAATTTTTTCCATCAGATCTCTGCTAAAAGACTAGTTCAAAATCTTTGTTCAATCTTCACTCTCCCAGTGTCTACAGGACACTTTCCACCAACTGCAGAACCACTCTCTTTTTCTTGCATCTCTGCATATCCTGGAACCAGGGAGATGAGATTCAAACTGTGTTACAGATACTATCAGAGTATTTTGAATTGATTAAGAATCATGGAAATTTTAGAGGCTTTCTTCTCCCTTTTAAGCTTCACACATAGAAAAAAAATTTAATTAAGAAAAAGAATTATTACACACCTACATAAAATGACGGAGCAGTCCAGCTTTTACCAATTCACTCTTGCTACAGTTTGCCTTCACTTATCATTTGGAATTCTCTGGCTGATGTATTTGGATTAGTCTTTTCTGACTAAGTACCAAAAAGAAAGAATGAAAGAAATAGACCTTCCACCATTACTGGTAAGTTGTCCAAAACAAATATTATAGAAAATAGGGAAGGAAACTGATAATTTGCTAATTGCATCCAGCTCAACCAGCAGGAATTGAGTCCAGCAAAGCGGCAATGTTGAAATTTGCATAGAATCATTGTTAATTTTCAGAAGACCAAGTGGCTCACTAGGTATGTTGCAGAGTCCTGACTTAAAAGACAGTTTTCTCTAAGCCCTGCTGACAGCCCAAGCCGCATTCATCAGTAAAAGCAAACCATGGCACATCCTGCTCTTTATTCAGCTTCTGTAATCCTGTCTCAAGCCTTTGGTTCACATGAAGAAGAGGAGCAGATTTGTATGCCAGACTGACACGTTGTACAGGAAAACATTGTACGGAGCTGTCATTCTTCATATGCAAAAATGAAGCACAAGATTTACTACTGCCATCCTCAACGAACTAGTAGAGCCACCAAAACAGCGGGTGGTTTGCTATTTTCACTTATTTCTTATCTCTTAAATCCACATTAAACCCATTTTGTTTATCTAAATCTTCATTAAAACAGTGCTGAGTAAACCTGCAGACCTAAACACAGCTCCAGTGTTCAGTATCTGAAAATGTCTGGCCAGAGATGTTATCCACGATCACAGACATTTATCACGGATCACACAAAAATGTGGCGAGTGACAGTCTATGTGTTTGTTTTCTGACAACAGCACACTAAACAACTGCAGACTAACACATTTTTGAGCTCAGACAGAAGTTGTTTTGCTACAAAAACCAAAATGGCAGAAGCACACACATGTAAGAGACCCATAGAACTCAATCCTCCCTCTCCAGTGGCAGTTTGAATGCCATCAGCTTAGTTTAAATTTTAATTAGATTTTATTGTAACAAATACCATAGATTGTGCTACAGCTTGCACACAGGAGTACTGCTGCCAAGACTGCTAATAAAATATTATGTCTTTTCACAATTTAGATAATCACAAATCTGCCCTTTTCTTTCAGCCAAAAACCATTCTTAAAATTCCGAATGAAAGGTTTTAAGTTGATGAAATAATCAAGATAATTGCAGAAACAGCTCATTTCTCTCAGAGATGATAAAAAGATAAAATAACCATCCCTCACCCACAAAAGCCTGTTTATTATTGCCTGGGACATTTGCACAAATTCTGGAGTGCAGCTTTATGAGGCTATTTTTTTACCATGCCTTTACATCCTCGTTCACACAGTGTTTTGAAACATAGTCATGTTAGACTCTTTTGTCTTCTACATGGAATATTTATGGAAGATTTTTACTGCAAGTCATAAACTAATTAATAATGGTAAATTGTCACAACAAGAGCAAAAAAACAGCCCCCCCTCAAAATACTACCTTTCCAAACAAGTTAATGACACTCCTTTATACAGGACACCAACTTATGTGAGATGATATTTCCATTCTGAAAGACATTCCTTAGAATATCTATGGATATTTTTATACATTCATCTTCTTCAACGTGATAATACACTCTATAAAGGACATCTAAATAAAATGGGGAATTAATTTGGATGTTATTCAGTCATGAAAACGGACTTCATGCCTGTCTTTATGGCAAGGAGAAACTTTGTTTCTGATGCACATACCTGCATTGAGGCAGTTTTATTTTGGAAATTTTCTGAAGTCGTCATTCTTCAAATTCCATGTATATTACTGTCCTTAAACAGGGACAAGGTAAAACTCTAAGGTTGTTCTTGTATCTTCCTGATCAAAAGACAAAATCAAAGGAACGAGAAAGTTGAGGAGTTGTAACCTTCCCATATGATTTTGAGCTGGAGCCATCAGTAAAACCATCCTATGACACATCTGAGCCAGAAAAAATATGACAGTGGTACTTGAAGTGAAGCAGTCTGGAAATAAATGGTCGCCCATCTCCTGAGAGATCCTGAATAAGAAAATTATATACGTATTTGTCTAAATGTGGACATTTCTGCAACATGATTCATAATCCAGGGACAATCATGAGATAGAGTTTCTAAAAGCACAAGAGATGTATTTATTTTTCTATCAGTAATTTATATTTATTTTTATGCAAATTGATGTTTTGTCAAAATTTAAAATGATAGTACATTTTCCTGGCCCAGGTCAGATTGTCCAGGCTACGTTCTCTGGAGTATATGAAATGTAACTAAATCAAATTATAGAGATGTTAAGTGGTCTTGTTAAAAGATAAAAAAGACAGCAGAATTTAATTTGCAAATATGTTAATCCTATCTGGTTGGTTGTTTCAGTATGAGACTCTCAGGAACAGTTTTTAAGCAACAAAGTGCAAACGTTTCTGTGAGGTTTGCACACTGTATTTAAGATCACTACTTTTTCTCATTGCTGCACTCTCTTATTGATAGAAGTGGATTCTCTAACATTTTAATAGAAATTGCTTTACCAATCCATAAGTAGATTTAGTTACATTTCATATACTCCTACAGAGTACAGCACAGCTTGGTCATACTTTACTTTAGTGACAATATTCCTTTAGATACACATTTTTTGTACTAATACAAATAGGAACATTTTAGCATTTGTCAATGCTTTGCTGAGGTGATTAATAATTTTTATAAACACACTTGGGGCTGATAGATGTCTACTCAGACTTCTTTTTCCTTAGTGGGGTTGAAACCACTAAGAATTACTTAGAGTTTGATGCTGTCCCACATGACTCCCTTGTCTCTAAACCGAAGAGACATGAATTTGATACATGGATTGCCTTGCAGATAAGGAATTGGCTGGATGGTTGCACCCAGAGTTGCAATCAACAGGTCGACGTCCAAGTGCCAGTATTGGGAGTGGTACTACTTAACATCTTTGTCAGTGACAGGGACAATGGGACTGAGAGCACCTTTGGCAATTTTGACAATGACACCAAGGTAGGTATATTCAGCAATAAGGTCCCCTCTGACCCTCCTCTTCTCCAGGCTAAACAGCCCCAGCTCCTTCAGCCACTCCTCATAGAGCTTGTGCTCCAGTCCCTTGATCATCCTTGTCCCCCTTCTCTGAACATGTTCTAGTATCTCAACATCTTTCTTAAACTGAGGGGCCCAGAACTGGACACAGTACTCGAGGTGTGGTCTAACCAGCACCAAGTACAAGGGAAGGATAACTTATCTTGCCCTGCTGACCACACCATTCCTCATGCAGGCCAGGATGCCATTGGCCTTCTTGGCCACTTGAGCACACTGCTGACTCGTGTTGAGTTTCCTATCCACCAACACTCCCAAATCTCTTCCTGCCTGCCCACTCTCCAGCCACTCCATCCCCAGCCTATAGTTCTGCATGGGGTTATTGTGACCAAAATGTACAACCTGGCATTTGGGCTTGTTGAAACTCATTCTATTGGAATCTGCCCATCTCTCCAGTCTGTCCAGGTCCCTCTGCAGGGCCTTCCTACCCTCTAACAGATCGACACCTGCTCCAAACTTGGTATCATCTGCAAACTTGCTTATGACAGACTCAATCCCAATGTTGAGATCATCAATAAAGATATTAAACAGGACTGGGCCCAACACTGATCCTTGGGGGACACCACTAGTAACTGGTCGCCAGCTGGATGTGACACCATAATAACCTGTGCACCATTTACCACCACTGTCCGGGCTCAACCATCCAACCAGTTCCTGACCCAGCAGAGAATGTTTTTGTCAAAGTTCCAGGCTGCCAGTTTTTCCAGCAGTATACCATGAGAGAAAACAAACCATTACAATTTTCCAGATGTGTTCATTTACAGAGCATTCACTAAGTAACCAGAGGACAAGATTCTCTTCCTAATTCCACCAATCTAAATTAGAACAACTGAAATTAAACTGAACGACAGCACTGTAACAATGGCATAAATGACAATAGGGTGCTCATTTTATTGCCTACAGCTTTCAGAAAACTGGAGAGATTACAAGAAAAACAGAATGTGTGAAAAGCCTTACATAATACTTCATCTTCCCACCAGCCAAGAGTGCAATCTCGACAATGCTCTGAGGAATGAGCTGTGCATCATCTATTACTCCAGCACTTCAGAAAATCCATGCATCTTGTAACATGCAATATCTCAGATGCTTGTGATTAAGAGAGATAGTTGTTTAGTCCAGATCTCTCAGGGCATTAAAATGTTCATTTGTCTAGAAAAGTTCACTCTGGGCAAATAACTATTTCAAGCTGGATGGAGGTAGCGCAAGGGTTAAGAAAAAGTTTAACCGCCATGTTATATTGGAGCAATCACTGTAATGCCAGTGCTCTGGGCAATGACAATCTGTTAGATCTTTTCTAAACCCAGTACAAGCATTTGTAATGCAAATGTTAGCACACTGAATATATCACACTGTTCCTACATCCACTGATACCAGGGAGGGGAAGGATCATGTGGCCCCATCTTCCCTCTGCAGCAGCTTGTTCCCTTTGGCTCTTGTTTACTTCCCTGTGTTTTCTCTAATCTAGTTTTAAATATCAGTAAGTACAGAGATTCTTGTTTGGTACTGGTTCTAATACTTGTTAACCCAGTTTCTCCCCTTTCATATGATTTTAAATGCAGTTTTGTTAAGCTGCATTTCTGGCATCCTAGAGTTTAGCTCTATAATAGCCAAGCGTTGGAAGAAATTTATGCCTTGATTCCCTTGAAATCTGTACACTTGGTAAAGCACTTTAAAAAAACTGGGAAACTGAGCCAAATTAAAAGGGTTCAAGACTAAAGAAGAATGGTACGAAGGAAAATGATTACTGTCTGAAGTTGCCATTCAGTTAGCTGCATAAAATACCCAGATAAATACAGCCTTTTGTGTGCATCACCAACTTATTAGCACTGGCTTACAACAATTTCTTTTTGAAGCCACCATAAGAATTTTACCATAAAAGTGCTGAATATCTGCAAAACCAATTTAAGCCCAGAGCAAGGCTTATTTTTCTGACTGACTTTTCATGGTTGTACTAGAAACAGACCTCAAGTTTATTCAGGGATCTGTGGAACAAATTGGAAACAGTTACATAGGAATATCTACTTTTTCCCTGACAAAAACCACTTCAGTTACAGTTCACCACTCAAGTGTACGGGAAGATGTTTTCTGGTTTCCCACTGCCCTTGAATAAAATAAACAAACCTGTCAGGAAGAAAATAAGTGAATCTGGTTACTTGGAAGAATTTAGCAGAAAGAAATATATGACAAAGTACATTAGCTACATTCGACAGTTTAAGATGTGATGGACAAAAACACAAACGGAAAACTGAATTTTCAACTTATTTTTCCTTCCCTTCAAATGCATATTTGAAAACTAGGACCCCACCAAATATTTGAGGACACAGCCATGTTCTGTCAGGTCTGTAAAAGCAGCAGGTATGACATCAAATTTCAGGGTTTTCTTGCACGAGTGTTGAGATGGAGTTCACAGCTTCTCACTTCTAGTTCCTCAGAGACAAGGAGATAGTGATAACTGATGTGACATAAAAACTACACTGGAGCACCTGCCATGACACACACTTAACTGAACAAAATATGAGAAGAAGGTACTAAATGGTCTGTACAGGGGGTGAATTTTCATACATATAGTTTAGATGCCAACAGAAGACTCACAGGGAGGGGTAGGAAATACATATAGACAAGAAAGGTGTGGCACTGATCTTGCCCAGTCCCAATGTCCCATAGCAGAATTTGTTTATTCATAAAGCAGTAGAAACTCACAATCCCATTGAATTAGTACAGATTTATGGAACTTTGGATTGCATTAAAGAAAAGCAAAACAGCAATGAAAAGTAAAGTGTTTTACCTGATACACCAACTTCTGTTTTATTTCTCTATATATATTTAGTAGTTTAATAATTCACTGCTTCTAAACATGAAGACACAAAGTGTGAAGACCTATGAATAAATTTTCAACAGTATCTAGCACCAGAGCTATTCACAAAATCTGAAGTATTTAACAGTGAAGGCTAGTTAAACTGATATAATCTTCAAACATAGACATAATTAAAGCAGGAAAAAGTACCCGTTTTCTCTTCCAACCAGGAATAAGCAACTATTTACTATTACATCAGAGGGCTGAACAGCTATTTAACAACGTGAAGACCCCAAGTCTTGTTTTGACTGAACGTTGCCTGACCCTGCAATAGATTCATGCACCTAAATCAAGGTAATTATTTTGAAAATCTAACATTTCATGTAAAGGGCTCCTCTAATTAAATGAAGCACTATTTCTCAAAATCTCTCATTTACAACCAATGACTCAAAGAATCATGCCTAGTTCTGTTAAAAGTCATTCCCAAGCATCTATCCAAGAATCCCAACTATCCAAGAATCAGTGATCTTCACCTACCTGGCTATATACCCTGAAAGCTGGTACTTTAGAACATGAGGCAGGGCATTTAATTTTGTACTTTATAAAGTAAAATAGTTGATTGTCAAAAACTACCTTAGAGGAAAGGAAATTTTAGAACTGATAGAATATAGCAACTTCCCTTATTGTATGTATTTCTAAATGTATAGAACTGTTTTATTTTGAATGGAAACAAACAAGTTATTAATACTCTAAAATAGTATCCATATTTCTTCCTCAAAGTGTTAATTTAACATTATTTTAATTTTTTAGGGAAAAAAAGGATACATTTTTATTTAGCATATCATTCAAATTAGAAGGGAAGTCCTATTGAAGGACTAACTCTCCTTAATGCCCTTATTCTCCCTTCATTATGCCACTGATGTCCCATGACAACAACATTAATTTGACATGGATGAGTTATGACCCACTGTTTCTTGCACAAGCCCCCAGAAGCCTAAGGCAGGCTTTTTCTACTTTGGGTATTGGGGCCAGAAGGACAATGCACAAAACCAATGTAGTAGAAGGAGCAATTAAGCCACAGGTTGTTTTGCTGTAAGCAGTTAACCAGCTGTGCCCAATAAATTATTTGATTATACAACATCCTGTAGTTTTGACATCGATTGTAACCATGCATAAAACTAACATCAGTGACTTGGTACATCCGCTTGTGTGATTATAACATTAATTCCTCCTGGTACTTATTAATATATCCTGGCAATCCAGCACTATTGGGTTTTCCATATAAATAGTCAACATGCTCACAGCACCTGAGAAATGTGAACTAATAAAATACAAGGATGCTGAAGAAGGAAGTGGGAAATTATTACTATTCCTATTTGCTGCTGAGAAACACATCTGTGCAAGGCCAGAGCAGAAAGGAGTAAGAGAGGGAAACTGAGGCACACATACTTCACATGTGTGTGTGTGTATCTGCAATGGACACAGAGGTAAGCACTTGTACACTTACAAAATACAACTCAGCAGAATTATCCAAGAAATTCCTGAACTAAAATCTTGATTTTTTTTTTTTTTAAATAGGTAGAATACCATGCCAATGTACACAGCCTGTTTCTGGCACTTGCTCTTCACTCAGCAGCTTTCCATCGTCTCCATATGCAGCATGTCATCCTTGGGAACCATAACTATGGACTTCACATTTCCCAGTCCCATACTGCCTCTGTATTGCCCAGTATTCTCACAAAAGAAAAGGGAATTTGCTCTGAAAAGAAAGCCAGATTACAAGGTCTTGCACGAATTTGAATTAAAATATCACTGTGAAACAGACTTCACAACCACTGCAAGTCTCAGTAGCTGCCCCCCTTGATAATGTCCATTCCTTAAAAAAAGCTGGCACAAGAGTTCTCATCATAGAGCATAGTCATCTTCTCATGTGACCATAGAGAATCCTGGACTGCTGTAGCAGTTCTCTAGCTAAATGGCTCAATCCTCCAGCCAGGACTCACGAATTGTCAAGATGACTCAGAGGACCATCACATACCACATGTAACAAAGCAGTGAATTGAGCACATCTCAAAAAAATTCAGCCAGCAATTCATAAACTATTAAATGGAAGATTATGAATAACAAATAGATGTATTCAGTTCTCCATGGATAATACATGTACAAAAATGTTAATTTTTCAGTCTAAATAATTCACAAGGTGTGAGTCAATCAGCCCTATTCCCTCACAGGCCACTATTTCCAGGAGCTATTTATAAGTGAGACAAAATTGGTGTGCTTGTATCATCTACTGCTGTACAAGAGGAAAGTGTATGATAATCCTCTTTCTAATCCTTTTATTAAGGCATCCATGAATGTGAATGGCAACAACAAACACAAGAACCATTTGTAACTGATATTGCAGTGGATTTGAATAACATTACAAAGTTTCTTAGTTCTGATCAGGCACTCAATAACAAAATACCTCATTTATTGAGTGATGCAGTCAAAAGAATTCTGTTGTCCATATCAGAATTCTGTCACTATCATGTAAAATACCTGTGATACCGGGACTATGTACTCCTAAAACCAAACTATTTATAATTCCCAGGATCAGTTACAATCAGAAACCATTACTTTATAAAAAGGTACATCACACAGATTGTTCTTCCCTGAATCCCCAGCCAGCTGAATTTCTCCCAGCCACAGGATCTCCTCTTACTTAAAAGGGACTTGAAGTCCAGGACTCAGATCTCCTGGACAGCAGAAAGAACAAGGTAGTTTGGTTTTTTTCCCCTCTTCTCCACAGAGAAAGATTTCAGTGTATTACAGTTTGCTGCAAGACAAACAAACCAGTTGAAACAGAAGCAGTCACCAAGATTTCCTTCACAGGTGAACAGCTCTACCTCTGATTCCAGCACTGGAGCAAAAGTCCTGATAAAAGGACTTTTCTGATGAAAGAAGAATTAACCCCTTACAGGTTCAGAACAATGTTACTGAACTGGGACACCAGAATCACCCTCTGACATAAGGTCAAGTTCCATAACTCTCCCACACACATTTTTGGCAATTACAGCCATATCAGAATCAAGGAGTGAACGAATTTAGTATTTTACATGCAAACAGTTGCTACTGTACTTGATAAAAGAAGACAAAAGGAGCCACCATAGAAAGAAAACACATTTTCAGATACAATTTAAAGGTTAATCCAGACAAGTCCCCTGAATCAGGATCCAATTAGATCCAAAGGTTCAGCTCAGGAGACTGGATGCTGTATGAGCAAAGGAGAGGCTGCTCACATCGCTTCCATCAGTGACAGCTGAGTCTCCCAGAAGGCTGAAGACACTTGCATGCGGATCCTGGCTACCTCATTTACCAACAAAACATCCCAATTAACTTATAAAGGGATTATCCATATGAATTCCTATTGAAATTAATGTGCCCAAATGTCTTTCCTGGATTTGCAGGATTGAATCCTCATTTACATGTGGCTGAGTGCCTTCCCCCATCCACCATGGAAATAGCATGTTTTATCCTAGCTGTATAAAGTGATGATGGTATTAAAGGGTTAAGAAAGAAACTGTTAAGCATGATGAAAAAACAAGAGTTTGAACTGAACTAAAATAAATTAAATGCCTTTTTAAATAGTGAAAACAACATTGGTCTAATTTTTTTTTCAATACTGATGCACACACAGACAACAAAGAGAACATAGATTCAACTAAAACCAAATGAGATTCAAAATTGCTTCCAGTGTTGGTGCTGAAAACAAAGCATGCACAAGGGTCTACTACACTGCTCTCCTGCAAGGCATAAACCAGGTCTGCAATAAACTGCTTGATGCTGCCTTGCTGGTCATAAAGTTACGCACACACACACAAAAAAAGGATGCCCTTTTTTTATAACACTTTAGGGTCTAATGCAATATAAAATATATCTGACTTTCTGGTAGTATATGCTTTGGGAGCAGGTTCTAGTGACTTTGAATTTTATGTACAATTTTGTGAGAGAGGAACTGAACATATTTTTTTGTTGAAGTGGACCATAGGTAGCTATAGCTATTCTCAAAGGACAGTGTAAATGACAAGCATTCTGACCCCAGTGAAAATATAAATCATTAACAAAAAGACCAAGGAGAGAAATCCTGGATTGGTTATTTTCAGTATTAGGAGATGTTTTTCCATTCCTTTTACACTTAAAAGAAATGTTATTTTCCTAGAATATTTGAATTACGTTCTTTGTTTTCACATGGATGCAGGAATACCATCACAACTCCACTGAATGTTTGCTTCTTCTCATAGCTATCAAAAGACTAAATAACAAATGCTTTAAAGTATTTCAAAATCAACATAACTCAAAAAATTCTTACCCTTTTAAGGGATGAGAAATGTAATGCATTCTATTTAGAATAAAATGAATATTGAAGTAAGTAATTCCATTTTATCAAACTTTTAAAAAAAAGTCCACCCTAAAAGTAATTACAAAATGCTTAAAAAAATAAAAAGTGCATACATTAAGGATTCATCCTTCCATTTTCATAAGGCCCTGTACTTGGTTTACTTTTTCTCTATTTTGTTTCTAAAAAGTCTCAATCATTAGTACAAAACTTCCACTATCCCACTTGTTAGAATAACTTACTGTTTCTCTACTACAGACTTCTTTTTTCAAAGAATCTTCATTGAAACATCAGCTGCTTGATCTACCATTAGCTTACAGAAATTCAGCCCCACAGGGCAGTGCTTCCAAACCTGCACTTGCCCACTGCTTCCCTAATCAACTCAATCACCTTCACCACCTTTCCTGAGGGTGGTCAGCTGAGCATCATCTCCAGAGTCACGTCCTTTGAGCTGGATAAAACCCTTACCCTCCATCCAAACCAAAATCTCCTATCAAGGCACAAAGACAAAGTTTTAGTGCAAGTCCAACATTTTTCTTCAAGTCCCTGATGAATTCAATCCCAAAATACCACCTCTTTGGATAATTTCTTTGATCGCTTTGCCATTTTTATTGCCTCTTTTCAAGTGACTCCTTTGGTTATTCACCACAAAAATCAAAAGCCTTGAATTTTCCCTGGCCTGTCCCAATCTCCATATCACCCCCACACATTCACAGATCCCACGGAGTCCTTCCTCCAGTTCACAGGTTATTCTGAGTTGGAAGGGACCCACAGGATCATCTAGTCCAACTCCCAAGTGAACGCCCACCCAGGGATCAGGCCCACAAGCATGGAACCATGGGCACCACGCTCCGTCCATCCAAGCCTCCCATCATCTTGACCATGTCACTGAGCTCCTCATCGAGTCTTCTCTTAAACACCTCCAGGTTGTAACTCTTTTTAGCAAACTGCTACTAATTTTGCTTCTAACAAGCATTTTTTTTTGTCTCTTCCTTATTTAAAAAGGGTTTTCTTGAAATACTTGACACTGTTTTACCTTGACACTTAAGCACAGAGAGTATGTCAGGGTACCAAAGGAAATTCCTGGTTACTTTGCACTATCCACTTTGTTGATGTCCATATACTACTTCTCACTATGTTGGGGCAGTATATTCTCCGATATTCTTACCAGATATATACTCTACGCTATTTTCCCCCCCACATTTACAGTAGTATTTCTATCCTAAAGCAGTCATGTTCCTAGCTAGCAACGTAAACCACATAATGAGCAGCAACAGCCTGAAACTGAATTTCCTAGGTTTGCAACACATTATTTTGGAACAACTACTTGTAGTGCAATTTAGGTGGGAAAAAAGAAAAAAAGGCACACATTCTCAAATCTGAACCCATCTAACACAGGTCTTGATGTGTTAAACCTTGATGTGCAGTGAACTAAAGCTAAATTAAAGATAGCAATTTTACCAGTTCTGCAGCATTTTTCTTACACAACACACACTATATTTTATCTAAGAGACACATAGGGAGTACAAACAAGAATAACATAACCAAGAAGGTCTTATCTTTAGGATCAACAGAAATAGGTTAAAGGCAAATTATTTGAAAACAAGTTGCTGAGGTAATAATCAAAATGACTACTATCAGCCATAAACATATGGGACCCTCTAACTACCCAGGGTAATAAGTCTTGTATATTATTGCTGGGAATTCCTTCAAAGCCCAAATCATTTTTAGTTTGTAAAGCTCTCTAATTTATTTTCCATGGTTGGGAGGAATCTGCTGCAAAACTAAAAATACCGTTTTAGCCCCCATTATCTCTGCACATAACGAGTCACAGAGCTTTGGGCTAGAATTAACATGAGATAGGCTATTATGACTGTAAGAACATTTAGCAGTCCCTGTTGACTTAGTGGTTTGTAATAATAAATATCCTCCCCATAATATCTTGCCCTATTTTTTCTAAACCTGATGCCTTGAGGAGGTCTCGAAGCTTGTGATAAAATGCTAACAGTATTTACCTATTTTGTCGCTAGCCTGGATCCCCTTTTCTCCCTGGGCAAAGTCATTTAAAGATATGATATTTTCTAGCAAAAGCTCTTAAAAGTATAATCCTTGATTTCATGAATGCCCTACAGAAATAGGATGTCCTGGTGTACATGATTACTGAAGCAAAACTAAATCTGCTTGTATAAAGTAATGACACTTTTTTATAGTGAAGTGTTTGCTCTTTCACCACGGAAAAACCTTGTAATCAGATGTGAAGGTTATAAAAGATGCAGTCTGCAACTCAAAAGTATCTTGTTATCACTAGTCAAGGTAATAATTAAAACTAGATTTCTATAAGGAGGAGGTAGGCATTTAGAGGGCTTCAAAAAGTATTAAACCTCATGCACACAATAAATAGTGCAAAGTACATTTACTTTATGAAGAAGATGCTGAAAGTGACTGAAACTAAGGTGTAATCTTGCATACAAAAGTTATCCTATTTTGTTATGCTGTTTTCATGCAACAGAAAAAAACTTACTATTCTCATACGTATTAAGGGAGGAGGGGGGGCTTGGTTTCCGCCTTCCCCTCCTCCCCCGAATTGTTTACAAAAATTGTTCACAAATGCATTTAGAAACAAAAAGCTGAGAGCAAGACAACATGCTTCATATGTTCAAGGTTCCAATTCACTAAAAGCTCTTCAGAAAACTACATTACCTTTCACATTTCAGACACTACAGTTTTCTCTTAACTCATTCTGGCTGATTTTTACTTATTCATAAGTCTGTCAAGTGAGTTCAGTAGATTATCAAGCAAAACATGCACATCACAAATACCCTCTCACATAAAAAGACAGTTTCGATCTCCATAAATGTCACCAAGTTCTCACAAGAACAGATTAAATCAAGTCATGCTTACACACCTAAATGTGTTTTTCTTCCCTCTATCCTGTGCACCTTGGATGCTGTAAGGCATAGATGAGTAGAGGTCTATTGACAATTGATCCTTATCAGACAGAGAAAGCAAGACACAACTGAGTTATTCATAAGACCAACAATACACTCTGCTTCACATACATGTTCAATTCAACTTAAATGGTGAACAGATGGAAAGCAAGACATTCCCTCATATTTCAAATTCACCATATTCCTCTACATTTTTTGAAATTAATAAAAATATACTTTTAAATAATTCAAATGTTTAGAATTACAAACTATTTTCAAGTTGATAATCCACTGATTGTTCTTTAGCTTATTGACTTGATTTCCCTTCCTACCTTACAAAGTCTTATTGGATAACAATTTACTACTGCCATTATTTTAGACACTTTCCGCTTATGAAATCTATTTCATTATTTTTATTTTCAGTGTTTATGAAGGTTATTTCATACCTTTGTATTTGCCAGATGTGACTCCCTCTTTCCTTTTATGAATGTGGTATTTTTTAGTTCTCATGAGTTTTCCACAAACGTCGCTGGAAAGTTGTCTAATCTGCAAGGTGAATGTGAGATATGTGGTATAAAACACATTCTTGTACACATAAATAAGTGATATATGAACATGAAAACAAATTTCAGGGTTGCACTTCTGGAGGGAACCTCCAGCCATCTTACAGCCACAGCATTTCCCCTGCTCCTCTTCAACTTCATTCTCTTCTCTAGGAATTATTCCTATAATTTCCAACTCCTTATTTTTCTCCACAAAGTTACACACACCCCTTTTTGTGATGGTTACTGATCATCCCCAGCCTCTTACATTTTGTGCCTCTGGCATGTGTTGCCATCACCTCCCCACCCTAGAGAGCCACTCCAATTTCCAAGTACCATTACTAATGAATGCAATTAGAAATAACATGATGACACACGCACAGAGACTTCAGCAGAGCCATACATTTAAACACAACCATGACATTCAGCCCATGTCACTGCAGATTTGGGTGTTGAGGTGAACCGCAGCCTGAGCTTCTCTAAAGTCTGCAGATTTCTACCTCCTTTTTCCTTTCTGTCCCGCTCCTAGCTCAGACTCTCTTCACATGACAAGGTATAATGTCATTTAGCCTTTAAAGCACAATCTCACAAACTCTTACATGAGTAATTTGATTTCAGGAGAGCTCCTCCAGGACAAAGTAAAGCATTGCAGAATTAGGAAGATGGGCAATTGCTGAGGCCCCAAAGACACTTCTCATAACTTTATTTTACATGTAAAGTGCAGTGTATTTCATACAGCAATATATTTATACAGTCTTTGATCATTTATCCTTCTCAGGCCTTGGTAATTTTCAATTTAACCACTTCATTCTTTACTACACATGGCCTCATTTAATTTCGTTATATCTGCAGAGGAGGAATTAGACAGGCCCAGAGTACATCAAACAGCCCTGAATTTGGGTCATTATCCAAAAAGCATCCCAAGACACTCTGCCAGTGTGTAAGGGTTGCTTCATAGCAGCCATTTCATCTGAACACCTAAACATGTGCAGTTTTAAGCACATTGAACGTACCCAACTGGTTTAAACTAACTACTACGTATATCCTTAAATACTCCAGTAAACCAATGCTAGAGCAGCTTATCTGTATCTTTAAAAACAAACAAACAAACACTGCCTCCCTTCCTCCTTCCTTTTTCTAAGTACAGGCCTGGAACACTGAACACCAGCTTTAGTCCTGTTAATCTCCTTTTGTTACCATTAGTTTTCCATATTTTGATTTGAAAATGCTCAATTTCAACTTAATACAGGACATTGTATCATTCTTCTGAATCAGTTTTTGTGTCCCCATTTCACTCAATATCCATCAAACAGAAAACACACGGTCCTTGCTTTTGTTTGCGACTGGTATTTGCATGTACTAGTCAATAAGAAAAGTTATTTATTCCATCTGATTGATTTTTAAAGTTTGTCTATAGGATAAAGGACTAAAATATTATTGTTACATTTTGATTTGTGAATAGATCCTGAAACAGGACAGAAACTGAAAGAAACACTGACGTTTAAACACTTAGTATACAATAACTGCAGCATTGGGGTTCATAGCACAAAAAAAATGTAAGTTCTGGCAAGCAATAGCTCAGATACTGTTTATTGCAATCATGAAGCCTATTACAGACATTTTTTGTTTACCTCATCACGAGTAAACATTCATGAGGAAATATTGTGGAAAAATGCATTTCTGGTCGGATAGCTCATTAGCACAAGGTAAGAGCACCCCAGAGTTAAGCTGCCCATCTACTTTCTCAAGGGAAGTGGTGAACTGTATCTAAATTAGAAGTGCTCTCCTCCCCTTCATCTGTGCATTTTCAAAACCACGATTTCACTTTTGCTTACTAACCCATGTCTGACTGATCTGACCTAACAAAGAACACAGAAATACAGGAATAAACCTGGAGAGTGTATTTTGTTGGAACACTTATAGTAAATCAATCAGCTTCTATAGAATCTATGTCATCACACACGGTCTGGATTTAAGTCTAGAGCAACCAGTGAAAAATAACTAAAGGGACACATAAGAAACAATGAAAGCTTGCTATTTACAACAAAGTCATTTTTTTTTCAGAAAAACAAGGAATCCTGACACCAAATATGCAGTCTGTACCTTCCTATGTCCACATGCATCTTTACACTGCTATTATAATATTCTAATAGACTGTCTTTCCAGGCAAGGTTATAAAAATGTGGTTTATTAGGGTACTGCTACCATAAACTTACAATTGTTCCTCGGGTTGGATTTATATCTAGCTATCAAAATGCATTACTACATTCCAGTCACTTATTTCTTTTCCTTGCAAATTAACATATACACCTTTGGTTACTTTAAAATTGGAGGGGGTAGTGTGTAGAATATCTACCCTGTATTCAAACCAACAGCTCTGTATTTTCTACTATACCTCCTTTTTTTATTTTTTAAGGCCACAATGCGTATGTGGGCAATTGCCAACGATGAAACCGCAGCCACCTTATAAACTACCTTATTAAAAATTAAGGATTGTAATTAAGACACTGAAACCCAAGAAAATTATTGTTCCTTTTTCCATAGTCTTACATCTTGTGCACAGCGTTGGCTGCGACCCTCAGACAAAGGCTTATCTTATAAAACTAATGTGTAATCTGTTCCCCAGACAGGGAAATGTCTCGGGGTGAGTGCCCAGAGCATCGAGGATGGCGAAGGGACTGGAGCAGAAGCCCTGTGAGGAGCAGCTGAGGGACCTGGGGGTGTTTAGTCTGCAGGAGGCTCAGGGGGGACCTTATCGCTCTCTACAACTCCCTGAAAGTAGGTTATAGTAAGGTGGGGGTCGGTCTCTTCTCCCAGGCAACCGGTGACAGAACAAGAGCACACAGTCTTAAGCTACACCAGGGGAATTTTAGGCTGGACGTTTGGAGGCAAATTCTTCACAGAAAGAGTGACAGGGCATTGGAATGGTCTGCCCAGGGGGATGATGGAGTCACCATCCCTGGAAGTGTTTAAAAAGAGACTGGACGTGGCACTTGGTGCCATGGTTTAGTTGATGAGATGATGTTAGTTAGTAGGTTGGACTTGATTTGATGATCTCAAACGTCTTTTGCAATCTGTTTACTTCCATGACGCTGTGATTTATAAAAGATCCTGAAGCCTGGGGTGCAAGTCCCGGACAGGTACCGACCCCGCTGCGACCTGCGCCCAAATCCATCCCCACACCTGTCCCACCGCGAATCGCCGACTTTCCACAGCGTCCGTCATCGCACACGACCCGGACCTCACCCCAGGGCCACCCGTGAAAAGTCAATGGACACACGAAATTTGCCATTTGCAATGACACCGGTGTTTTCAGAAAACCACGCGGCGAACCCCAAGCGCGCCTCACTGCGGAACTGATCTATAATAATTTTTATTACAATTACACGTACGCCAAGAAAACCCAAACCGTTTAGGGGAGCAGGGAGCGGAAAGCCCGGGCTCGGCCACCCCCGCGAGGGCTGCGGGCGCCCGGGACGCTCCGAGAGCGGCCAAAGATAAAAAAAGACACCCCTCATGGAGCTGCTGCCGCTGCCCCATCCCGGCCGGTGACTCCTCCAGCGGGACAGGCAGCCCCAGCCCCGCAGCACCCCCGTCCCTCCGCCCTCCCGGCCCGCGGGGCGGGAGCAGCGCCGAGCCCCGGCCCCGTCCCGCCCCTCGGCNTGGCACGGCGAGGGGGCGGGAGCCGGGCCCCGGCCATCCCCGTCCGCGGGGGAGGGAGGAGAGGGACGGCATCGCTCGTCGGTAGCGAGGGAACAGAACAGGCCCGGGGGAGTTGCTGGGGCCCAGAGGGAACAGGGACGGGAGCCGTGCCGGGGTGCGGGATCCTGGGCCAGGCGCCGGGAGCCGCCGGCCCGTCACCGCTTGGCCCTTGGCTCTGCTCGGCTCTGAAAACAAGCTGGTCCTGATGTCTTCGCAGCCAGCCCGTCATGAGAACACTGAAACTTAAGCAGAAGTGACGCCCTCCAAAGTAAAGCCAGAAAAGGTCTCTTACCTGCCTGCAGCCCTCCACGTCGCTGCGGCTCGGGGCAGAGCTGGCCCGGGGCCGGGGGACCCCAGGTGTGGCTTGTCTGGCATGTTGGGTACCCGCTGTCACAGCTGGTGGCATGTTGGGTACCCGCTGTCACAGCTGGTGGCATGTTGGGTACCCGCTGTCACAGCTGGTGGTCGGCGTTTGAAAAGGGCTCGCCAAAAATGACGCTGCGTGTCAACCAATTGTGTGTCTCCGGCGGGGAACACGTCGGGTTCCCACTTGTCTCTTCCCATTTTTGGTGCGACACCCGGAGCGGGGATAGGGGGGGTTGGCACTAAGCTTCCATGACCCAGGCAGGTAGGAGGAGAGGGAGATGGCACAAAGCTTCTGTGACCAAGGCCAGCTGTAGGAGCCAGGTCAAGCCCTTTTGTGGGATGTCTGTTGTCCAACCCGTTTTAAGGAACGGAGGTGCTCCCTCCTCGCCCTGGCGTGTGACGCACAGGAGAGAGCCTGTTGGCAAAAGGCTGGCTCGGGAATACTCCGTCATCTTCTGTCTACTCAAGTAAAGCCAGGAATTTGCTTCGGTTATCAGAGAGAAACAAGAACCAAGTTCTCATCTTGGCCTTCACTTCTAAAAACAAATGAAAGGTCCTGGAACTGCAGATAGTGGTTGTTTTCAGTTTATTGCTGTCCATAGGTTGAGCCACTACATGAGATCAGAAACCACAGAAAAAAGCGTCATGGTCACACTTACTGTCTCCTGACTTAAATACAGTTCTCTTTTTTTGCTGTCTTGAAGTTCTTACCTCTCAGGCTTTCTATGCTAAGAGATGTTTTCAGCATTTAGTGTAGTTAGAAAAGCCAGCCTGATATGTAGCTGTTAAGCTTTAATTTTTGCAACTGCAGCTGTGCAAGTAATATACATTTATCTACTTTCAAAATTACTTGCCTGTAGCTTTGTTTTCAGAATAATTTCCATTGCTGCTTTGTCCATGTGAAGAAGAGGATTACATTCCATGTCATCCTTCAGTTCTTTGTACTGTGTATTGAAAAAAGTCTGCGTTTCCTGAAGATGTCTTTTGTGTAGTACTCAGAGCAGCAGCAGCACTGTAAAAATAGGTGTCTTTTCCACAACATTTGTTTGGAATAGGAATTGCCCAATTTAGTTGGAGAACTCAGTGTATATTCTGTCTTTAAAATGCTACTGAAGGTTGTTTTTTTTTCCTGATTCAAACCTATTCATGCTGAAATAATTCCAGCAATGGATGTTGTACGGTATTTCTGAATGTAGGAATGAAGAACATGAATTCTTCTTTCAGTTTGTAGAAAAATTGTCCCAAGCCTTAAAAACTGAAAAGGGTGGCCTGTGGTTCTAGAACTTACCCTTCATGCTTTTGTTTCTGTGATTATCTCTGCCTGCATGTTTTTATTTTCATGTTCTTCAGACTTTGTAAGTACAATATCAATACCTTACCATGATATTACTTCTGTGGATTAGATGAAAGAGCTCCAAACAAAGTTTAGGTGACAGTCTGCTCCTTTCAAACTCACCCAGAGTTATCCAGTGTCATGTAGACACGCACATTAACAGTAGTGGAATCTCTCCTAAATGCACCAACTTCTTTCCTCTCCAAAGGTCAGAGGATGCTGAGTCAGATGCAGACCTACCTCTCTGCCTTTGCCCAGGTGAATCACACCTCAGCAGGCATTGGAATTCCTAACAAGTTAATTGCAATGATGACATCATTGAGAGTCAATTCTTGCTTTAATAAGAGGATGTCACCAGGAAATGATTTTGTAATAGTACAGTGGACAAAACTCCTACAAAGGAGGGTATGTTTTTACTTGTCAGTGTTCAAGCTTCTACTGCCTATGCCAGTTGTCAGGAGACTTAAATTTCCTGTAAAGGCATCCAGCTTTCCTATCTTAATATTCTTAAGTATCTGCTAATGGAGAAGGTTCAAACAGTAGTGCTTTATAGTGTGATGTGAAGTTGGGCTGCACAGACAAGATGCATTTGTGGAGGAGAGGAAGGTCCATGAGACCAGAATGAGGATGGACAAAGCACAGGATCCAGAACTTGTATCTCGGAGTATCTTCGATTTTTTTAGTTGACCAGAGAACTCAACTGCTCAGAGATGTTGTACATCAGGTTTCGTCAACTGCTCTGCCTGTTGCAGTAGGGCCTGACTGGTTCAAAAGCAGTGGGCTGACAGTGAAGGTGTTATTGCTGAGTTAGTGTTGAACTTGCAGAAGAGTGTGCGTACAGAACTCTTACTGTGGGGTTAAGGCTCTTGCCATGGTTACAGTGCAAAGAAACATGCCAAGTAAAGCAGCTCTTACTATTTATTTGTTTATTTATGTTACAGGATATGGCCTCTGCTGCTGAAACATAATCATGTTGTATCCATAAAATTGTATTTTTGTAACACTTCATCTATCTGAAATGCTGACAGTGCTCTGCTAGCTGACAATTCACTCTGAACAAAGAGAGCCTGTCAGACATGCTTCGTGTCTGCAGGGTGCTTAGCAGATGTTTATGGAGTATTGAAAACTATTCCCTATAAATATTTTCTTTCCAGATATAATAAAGGAGCAAAATCGAGAGTTAAGAGGTACACAGAGGGCTATAACCAGAGACAGAGCAGCACTTGAAAAACAGGAAAAACAACTGGTAAGTAGAGCAGGGAACTTTATTCCGCTCTTTAAAACAAACACACATAAAAACTTGTAAAGTGTTAAAGATAAAACTCATTGTACAATAATTTAATCCTTAAAAAAGTTATTGTCCCCCTTTTCAGTTTTTGGCTATTCAATTTTTTCCAGCACAATTTTTAAATGTAAAAGTGATTCTCAGTCTTTGACATAGGAAAATCCCGAAACAACGTGTTTAGATAAAATAACCACATTGGGTTTTCCTTGCAGTTCTTGGCATTCTCTATCCTTCAGAATGGTTTTTTTTCTAAAAGACTTGTAAATCAGTGGTAGAGAAACTCAAAGAAGTGCCAGTGCCAGCTAGTGTATGTGACCATGACTCCAGTGGGAGAGAGTACCACATTACCATGACTCTCCAGTGGGAGAGTTCTTGAAAAACCAGAGGATATTGTGAATAGGGTTGTTATTTTCATTCACACAGAACTTCCCTAAAAAATAGCTAACAACAGTGAGACTATTTGCCTAAATTAAGATCTATTTCAAGTATTCAGTGAACGAATGCTGCACCTGAGTGGCAGTATAATTGGATAAATGGATGTGACAGATGGTGGGGTTTGATGCATGCAGACATGCTCAGACTGTTGGAAAAGCTGTGCGGATCCAGGCAGTGTCAGTGGCTGTCGAGGTGGTGTTTCATGGCAGAGGGTTGTGGGAATACCAAACAATATGTGGGAATAATAAACTAAAAGACACAGGAGAAATTGTTTCTGAAAACCTTAAAAAATATAAGATACAATAGGTTATTCATAGATACGGCATTTGTCAGTATGAAATATTCCCACCTTAATTTTCATGAATACTCAAGTTGAAGTTTTGATTACTACAGTAAAATGTTTCTGAAACGTTGGATTTCTGAGGTGAGGAAGAAAGAAGCAGTAAAATATGTCTTAGGAAAAAAGTTAAAATTTGTTCCTGCATAATAAATATTAATTTTCAGTGTCAGCTCAGGTGAGGACCCAAGGGCTTGACAGTCCATCTCAGAACATTTCGTTATGTACTTTTCTCAGAAAGACTTTTTTTCCCCCTTAACTTTAAGGTGCTATTCTGAGAAAACCCAGTTATATTAATTCTGTGTATAAAAATAACTTAAAGGATGCAGACATTTCTGTTTCAGTTCAGTAACCTGATATGATTATATGAATTTCTTTTGTTTTTTCCAGAACATAACTGACTTCAATAAACTTGCCCCAAACCTCTGAAAAGCAAATAATATACCCCAATTTTACCCAAATACTTACTAACTAAGAATAAAAATCAGCCATATATAAGGTTTGGTTTCTGCAGCTCGATTATCTGCAGTGACTTAGCAATGGTTGGTGTAGGTTGGTATTTTGCTTTGAAAATCAGGTTATAATAATTGCTATGGAGGTCTTTCAGCGAGAAAATCGCTATTTGCGATCGGTGGCTGTTAAAACCAGGGGATACAAACCAGTGTTTGCCAGTGTGCAAACAAATCCCTCCTGCCCTTCACAACACTTCAGGTATGGAAAAAAGAGATAATATCTCAGTGTGTTATAGAAATTCAGCTTTGTGGCCTCTGTGAGCCACTTACCAAGAGGACAGTTTACTTCTTTTTCAGGCCTTAATGTTTGAACAGTCTCATGCTTCTTCCATGCCAATCTGTACTTTCTTGGATTAAAAATAGTGGCTATGACACACCCTTTAGAAATTATGAATTTACAGAGAAGAGCTTGTGCCAGTGCTTTCTCTATAGTAAACTTAATGATGAGCTTTCCTAGTACTCAAGGTAATGCAGTTGATCTGAGGATTTCAGTGAGGTAGATACAGATGTAGAAATTTAGGGATTTTAGTGAAACAAGCTAAAAAGTTTGGATTTTAGAAGAATTATGTAGTAGATGTGAGAAGCATCCACTAGGCCTGAAAGTTAAGTTCGGATAATAAGGGTAGAAAACCTAATTTCTCAGCACAAATCTGGAAGCAGAACAGGGTTTTAGTCCAAACATAGGGTAAAGGATTGCAGAACATCAGAGTGGACTGGTCAAAAGGCTTACAGCAAAGTAAGACCCTGTGACATAATGCCAAAGGTGTTTTGCATATGCATTAGCCATAAACATTTAAATGTGGAGAGACCTGGGCTGGGGCGCTTCTTGCCTTTGGTTTCTGGCCTTTTGGCACTTGGGAGGGCAAGGGGACAATTTCACAGGTCAAAGTTGTTTTTAAATTGTTCCTGAGGCCAAAAATAAGTATTTTCTGTAGCATGCATGCCAGACTTTGAGCTCAACCTATTTTTCCTTAAATCACAGTGGGTCAGTTTATTCTTGCCTTTAAATGTGACTATTTTGCATATTCTGGTGACAGTATTTATCTCTTCATGTATTCTTACAAGTGCAGTTTTCTGGATTACCAGTGCACACAAAGCAAAGCAACAGCATTCCTGTAGTGGATATATTCTGAGGGATCACAGGGAAAAGCTGGACTTTAAAGGCTGCTTTTACTTAATGGTTAAAAATCAAAATGTTTGAATGGGCATATACAGAAAACTGAGGTAATATGGCAAGACCTCCTTAAAAAGGCTGTAAAGGAAAAAGTGACAAATCAGAAGGCACACTTTGAAGAATCCCAGCTGACAAGATTATTTGTGCCAGACTTTTTCCTGGTACCTCTGGGCTAAATAGCTTGTTATTTCTCTTTGAACTGACAGATTGGGGCTTTTTTGTAAGCCAGAACTGTCTTTCTTACGGTATAAGCACATGTTGTTATAGACAAATTATACCACTTTTACTATGTTTTAATTTAAGTCCATCTAAATTACGAGGGTGAACAGGTTATGGTTATTGCTCATGTAACTTTATCTACTTGTTCCACTGAAAAGGTTCTGAGATTCTCTCAAGGTTGAAAAAGTGTTGAAAAGAACATGTGAACTCCCTGTTTCTTATGTGTGGTTTGACTGCCTGTGAATACAAGATGGTTGGAGTTATGGCTCTAGTAGTTGACTGGCCATAAGAATTTCTTCATTTTTGAGGGCTTTTATTTACGTGTTGCTCCTTATCCATATGGAACTGTATGTGCACATATAAGTGAATGAGACATCATGCAGTTGAAGTCTTTGGCAGAACTGTGGGCTACCACACTGTAATTCAATTTTGTTGTGTGTACCAGCATTATTCTGCTAAATAGCCTTGGTGGAAAAGCAAAGAACTATTTATATCATTTTAAATGTCTTGAAAAAATTCCAGAGGATAGTTAACTTTTGGAATTTAATTGTTAGTGCTAAGGATTATAGTCTTTGAATTAAAGTTCTGAAGATTTAATTTTATACCTTTTTTTAACAGGAACTGGAAATAAAGAAAATGGCTAAGACTGGTAACAAAGAAGCCTGTAAAGTGCTGGCAAAACAGCTGGTGCAGCTGCGGAAGCAGAAGAATCGGACATACGCTGTTAGTTCCAAAGTCACTTCCATGTCGACTCAAACAAAGGTCATGAACTCCCAGATGAAGATGGCAGGAGCTATGTCAACTACGGCCAAAGTAAGGCATCACAAGACATTCTTTTACATTAAAATGCGGCATATGATTGCAAAAATTTAAGTTGTGTTATTTTGTAGAAGATAGTTGAAGGGATAAAACTTACTGCTTACTGCTCCAAATGATCCTGAGGACACAGTAGGGAAATTTAATTTGATTTGTAGTATTGAATTTTTGTTTAGTCAATCCATCCACTTAGCACCTAACTAAGCATAGAAAATATGCATAGAAAAATTAGCTTAGACATCTGTCAGAAGTTTACATGATAAAAATAAAGTAATGACAGTGAAAGAACTCTTTTAGTGCATAAAAAAAAAAAAAAACCCAAACAATGCTGCTACAGAGTCTTGCCTGTATCTGTTGTCACAAGCAGTGTTTACTGGGGAAAAAGTAGGGCATGGCTTGTCCAGAAATCAAGGCAGTGTGTCACAATAGCTTTATGGCTTGGGCAAGAAGTAGGTTATTGCTTTGGATCTTAAGTTCCTAAAGAAATCTAATCTGGAGTTCTCTGTCATTCTCTCTGTGCCCTCTGAGGAGACAGTATTGCATTAAGCTGTCTCACAAATCTCATCTCATAGAAGAGGTGAAAAATCTCAGTTATCTGTGCCGTGAACTTCTCCCTATTTCCCTGAACTGATAAATAGAGACTTTGCTTTTGGCAGGAAAGATTGTTCAGCTTGAGGTGTAGGAAACACAGTTAGTACACACCACTGCAGACCAAGCTGGGCTTTTATCCTAGTCCAATTTAAATCCAGTTACCTGCCAGTTCAACACTGCAAGGCAATGCAACCTAGTGCAGAAAGTAATTACTGCTAAGGCTTGGCTGTCAGGTGACTTTTAGAAGAACTTTGTGGGCACATTCCAGCTGTTCTGTAACACAAAGTTGTGACTCTGTAGCAAAGTTACACAATGGGACTTGTCTCAGCTGATCAATTTCAACTTTGTCTTACTTTTTAATTATTACGTGGTTTGGCTTGTTTTTATCTATGATACATCTTGGATTAAATTTCTGCAGAGTGTCACTAGATTAGTTATGAAGATTAGGTCAGGGGAAAAAAGAAACAACCCAACAGCATTGAAAAGAAGAAATTACCCAGCATCCAGAAAAAAGTACGGGTTTTGAAACACAAGCAGGGTAAATATATGAATGTAAAGATTTCAGAGACATTTCAGTATACTTTTTAGGATGTATGGCACTAATTTAGGGCACAGTAAAGTCCAGTGAAGTTTAATCATGCATGTGACCCTTATTTTCTGAAGATAAACAAATTCAGAATTAGTGCAATTATTTTTGATGTCCATCTATAACACTTGTAAAAGAATTCTAAAGAACCAACACCTCTAAGTCCTGAACAACATTTTGAATTCAAACAGTGTGACTGCAAAGACGGTCTTTGAAATTCAGAGAACAGCAGAAACGTAATAAATTATCACTTTGAGCAAAGTCAGACATGAAGGCAGAAAACCTTCTGTGAAGCCAATAGTGTCTGTAGTAGCTCAATACCATCCCTTTTAATTAACCAACTCTTTTAACTTCTCAAAAATGGTTAAATTTTACTTTTGCATTGCTCCTGTCTGTATTTAGGCTCTGACATCCTGTGAGAGATACAGTAACTTGCTTCTTAGGAAAGAGGAACGTGTTTCATACCAGTGCTGCATACTTGTAGTAAAATCAGTGGAATTTATTACACTGTTACAGCGAGACCTCTACCCATCACAAAACTCCACCCTAAGCTAGTATATACTTCTCAACACTTCAATATTTGGTTTTCAGAGAAAAGTAATTTTTCCCCATTGAATTATACCTAACATAAAGAAGGAATTTAAGGCCTGTCCTCTGGTGGTGGCTCTAAGAAATGTTCCTAGAACCTGCAGCCATTTACTTCTTTAAAGTGTGGAGCCTTCAACCTAGTAAATAGTCTCCCATTCTTTTCATTCAGATCAGCCAACTTTTCCTAGTTTAAGGCCAGGAGAGGGTCATGGTGCAAGAAAGGTGCAGAACTTGAGAAGTCTATCTATTAGGGTAGTACATGGCAATATTTCTTGCTAGGTGCAGACTGTACTGTTGCTCTGTCATGTACCAACAGTTCTCATGGGTTGTAAAGGGACAAGAAAAGATAGAAAACTCTCATGAATATATTGGTATTAATAATGTCTCTTTGTGTGATTAAGAGTTTTTTCCATATTAATAGACAATGCAAGCAGTTAATAAGAAAATGGATCCCCAAAAGACACTACAAACTATGCAGAATTTCCAGAAGGAAAACATGAAGATGGAAATGACTGAAGAAATGAGTAAGTTGTGCATTGTAGGAACAGCTAGCTGCTCTTGGAAGGGTGGAGCCAGTTTGGAAATAGTGATGCTTCAGTTAATGAGACTGACAGCAAAAATAAAGGACAAACAGAACAAAAAAATATATGTCTGAGCGAGGAGACTGAAGCTGAGGATTTTTAGAAGCTGTAGGTATTAAATCTAGAATCCATTCCTTCCCGTCTTCCTGCAAAACATTCATCGTACTGGAGGGGAAGAGGGTTTGAGACCGGTTCAAAACCTTGTTTGAATAACTGGTTGGGGGTCTTGAAAAATGGCCTCTTCTGTAGCTGATAGTTCTGTATGGGCTTTTTCTTCTCTGACTGGACACTTAATTTGTGTCCAGATATGGATCTCAGCCTCACATTTTTGGTGCTATGGCACGGTTTTGCCGCCTTTTTGGTTTTTTTAAGCCATAAAGCAACTTCTTGGGGAGGCAGCAATTTTCTTGTTCCTGACAGTATGTGTCCACCGTCAACTAAATAATATCCGACTTTCTGGTGTTGTTAGCACAGTCTTCTCCCTATTCCTGCCACTCAAACCAATATTGTTGACTAAGGTGTGAACACCCCAACTGCACAGAAAAGTTACCTGAGCAGTTAACAACTTTGCAACTTACTTGGGGGAAGAAGAGAAAAGGGATTTTTATGAAACCAGGAAAGATGTTTTCCAGAAATGTTAAAGTCTAGGGGGGGGGGAGAAATACAGCAGCTGAACTATTTTGGGGGAATGAAATATTTTTATAAAAGCAGTCGTGCCTTACCCTGTCGCTGCTCTGGCTGTGCTCACAGGCTTTGCAAGGCAAAGGTAAGAAAGATTCCCCAACATCCAGGAGCTTCCTGTTGGTGTCTTACACAGTGGTGCTATTTCTGGGAGTGGAACTACCACTGATGTTATTACTCTACAGTGGTGTTACTACTCCTGTAAGGGTAGAAGGATGATACTAGGTTATGTTAGTTACCTTTTTGCTTAATGTGGATTTTTTTTCTTTCTTGTAAGTTAATGATACTCTGGATGATATTTTTGATGCTTCTGATGAAGAGGAAGAAAGCCAAGATATTGTTAATCAAGTGCTTGATGAGATTGGAATTGAAATCTCTGGCAAGGTATGGCTATTTTCACTCAGTTCGTGTGGGTTTTCCCCTTCATTCTTTTTTTCTTTTTCTTTCAGGAGTTAATTCTAGCAGCATTTGTTTTGCAGTTTTATTCTAAAAGCTGATCATAATGTATTATTTTGGCTAAAGAAAATTTCTGTCTTCTCTTCTAGATGGCCAAAGCTCCATCAGCTGCCAGAGGTTTGCCATCTGCATCAACATCAAATGCTGCCACCATATCAGACGAAGAGATCGAACGACAGCTCAAAGCTTTGGGAGTTGATTAGCTTGATGGCAATTTAGACTCTGCCTTCTAATTATTCAGCTGTAGACAGATGTACAGAGTGCAAATATTCTTTCAATGCAACTGATTTCTAGGAAAACATTGACGCTTCAGAAATGGCAACTTGAAGGAGGAAGGAGTGGGGGAGAATATTTTAAATCAATTTACAGAGAGAAGTACATTTGGTGTGTCCATTGCATGGAGTCTTTTTGACTCTTGACCAACCAGGGGTGTAGTTCTAATGAGAAATTCATTTATACCTGATCCAAATCTGTCCTCTGAATTCCAAGGTTTCTTCTCTCTCAGTTCCTGATCTATCTCAGGAACTGGCTATTCTGTGACTGGTGATGCCACCTCCAACAACAGCACCTATTTAGTATTTATCATTTTTACAAAACTATCACCATATAAACATTCTAAATCTGTCATCTTAGCATGAATGAAGTTTCACCTTTGCTCTTAGTTGGAAATTATTTTTTCCATGAGAAATAGCTTTGAAAGTCTAGCAAATTTAGGCAGAAACAAAAAGCATTTTATATAATGCTTTCAAATTCCTGTAGCACCTTTTGAATTGATCGAATAATAACTGGCTGTTCCTCCTATGAGAAGGGAAGGATGCAGCCCTTGTGCAGTTCATTTTTCTGGAAGAGGACTTACATTTATTAGTGAACTTCATTGCATGAAAGGCACTGATTGAACTCTACTATACTGTAACATTGCTGGTTTCAACAGAACTGCTGTGCCTTTATGTATATAAATCTTGTACTTTTGTGATTTTCCTTCAGAATGAGTCTTTGAAAGGTGAGTAAACTTGAATTAAGAGGGTTTCACGAAATACTATGGTGAGACCTTTCTGTACACTTGATGGGACTCAGTGCTGGAGTTGAGAAATGCACTTGTGCAGAAATGTGACTTGTGCACTTTCAAAAAGGACATTTACCTGCATCAACATTTGTATATATTTTACAGTATTTCTTAATGGAAGATAACTGTGCATAACTGTATTGTTTGCTGAGATACAATTGATCACATTGATAAGCTAAATCTAAATTTTGGTTTTGAGGACACTTTTAGTTCATAAATTATAATTATTTGTCTAAACACTATAATAACAACGTTCTGGTTCTGTGAAGGTTTTTCTATGGTCTCTGAACTGCATCAACATGATTCTGGCCTTAAGTGGAATATGCCTTGGGCTAATGAAGTAAGAACTGTTGATACTTGAAATAGATGACAAAGCCTGAGAATGGTGTGATAATCCTCAGCACTGATTCTCTTGGAGATGTTTTGCCCCTTGGTTTTGCTGATTTAGAGGGGCTGTCCATTGAACAGAAACAACAATCATCCTGGCTTTAAAAAGAGAAAAGCAAAATACCTCCCAATATAATTGTGGGACGGCAAGCTTCCTAAAGAGAATTTGCTGCTAGAGAAAGTGTAGCAGCAAACCTCAATGAATCTACTGCTGTCACACCATCTGGTGCTTAGGCTTGAAGGCAGAAGAGAAAGACAGTTCATAGGAGAGCCTTCCTTGAGTTTTTGGCATAGAAATGCAGGTATTCTTTCTTTTTCAAGAAGATAATGGGCAAACTATGAATCTGTCAGTTAGTGGGTAGGAATGTGTATTATATCCAATATGAGGTGATTTTTTTTTTACAAGGTATTTTGTAAAAATCTAATAAAAGGCTTTTTATTCCACAATGACTTTGTCCTCTGTAGGGTCAGACTGCCACCTCTGTCTCTTTGTGGGATTTCTTTGTACTCCTGTTAGTTCTGATAAATATTCCTTTGACTTGAGCTATAAAGCACCATAATATTTATTGTAGTTTTGCTTGTGGGCCTTTAACTTAAACCTAACATCCAGTAACCACTTGTTCAAGTTTGCATTCCCTTGTCTGTAACTGGGTGCCCAAGTACTGCACTTAGGCACTGAAGGAGAAATCATAATGGAAACAGGTATAAAGTGTTATTGATTAATAGCAATTTGGTTGAACACTAAGGCTTTTGTCCTTTCTGAATGAAATCTGCACTTACCTTTTTAATAACTGTCAAAATTGGATGTAATTCTATTGCAAGTTCTTTGTGAGTATTTTATGAACAAGGATAAAGGAGTGACTAGGACTGTTGAATGAAGGCTACTGTCCATGTCAAGCTGGTGTTATGTTAGAAGTTACATTTCAAATTCCACAACTTTAATCTGTTTAAAAATCCTTTGGTAACAGACTGTTGTAAGTTTGCAGACTTCCTTTGATTTTTTTAGTTATATCTGCAACAAAATCACACACCCCCTACATAGAAACAATTTTTTTAAATCATTAAAACAAGAAAAAAAGAGCAACCACTCACTCCTTAAACTCCTTTATCCTTGCTAACACCTTAATAGGAACTGAAAGTCCTCCATCCAAGAACAGCAATGCTTTTGTACACACACCTAAGAACAGCTCTGCGCGGCCACCCAAAGTGCATCTCACCCAGAATCCTACTCCACAAGTGCCTAGGAAAGCAATGAGAACATGGTGAACATAGATAATGCTTTGTCACCAAACACTCTTCCAATCTCCGATCTATTTTCAACATAGAGCACTTTCAGAACTGTGTGCAAGTTCTACACATAACAGCTTTGAGTGTATTTTCATCTGAGAACTTGTCCATCTCAATAAACTTCTGGCACCCACATGATTTAGTAGAGAAGTGCCACAGATTATTTTTTCCCCCCCAGCCGTGTTAAGAAACACCACTTCTTTTTGGTTAAGCTTCTTTTGAGCTTCACATATTTACTCTCAGTTCTTACATTAGGCAAAAGGGTGAGCAGCCTGCCTCCATCCCGCCCTTCAGTACGGCTCCTACTTCAGTAGACATCTCTAACATTCAGCGCCCGCACACACTAAGTCTGGCAGAGACAGTAGTTCAACAGTTACCTTTGATCAGCATCTTGGCCTGTGTAGGGGCCTTGACTAGGTCTGGTTTGTCCTCCAGATGAGGGGACAGCATGTTCCATGGTACTCTGGAGACAGGTGAGCTGCAGATTTATACGTTGTGGTAACACCTCGTTTTGCCCTCTGCGGTGGTTTTCACACCCTGTCTAAAGTTACCATTAAGAGCAAGGAAAAAAACTCACAAATACCTCAAAGAAATAGTAGAGCCCATCTTAGCTGAGCAGCCAACTAAACTCTTGCAGATTTATAAAGCTACTCCTCAGAAGTCATATAAGGTGTTTTTTCTGCAGTTAAGAACGATTGATAGCAATTAAGGTGTTCCTACAAAAAAAAAAAGCCACTTTCGGTAAGTAATGGCTGCAGCTGCAATTGATTTCATCCAGCTTTTCTTTAAACCATTCTGCACTAATTTTTTTATATTTCTGTGGCAACAATTACATGTACGTATTTAAATCGTGGCGGCTTCTCCCATTTGACCTTTTGTCATGCTTTAGCAAGAAAATGGTGTTATATGTCACCCACCTTTATTTTATTTTGCTCTGTTTCTGCAATTAGCCTTCACTTGTGAGACTTTTTGTAGGACAAGAAACCATCATATTATGGCTGCTCTTGAAGGAATTATGCATTTTAATGTATAAGCACCTCACCTGATACACAAGTAAAAAGAGTAAAATGTTGCAAAGCAGAACTACAAACCTGGAGTGCCAAATGTATAAGAATACTTTATTGGATGAGGAATTGGGAAGTACAGGCTTATAGCTTTTCTAAGAAGCCTCTTATAATTAAGAAAATAATTTAAAATATAAATAAAGTTTACAAAGAATAGTATTTTCAACATACATAACATGAGATCACATAACATGAAAGGTACATGAATGCATGCCACCACTTTCACTAAGTGCCAATATTCTCAACTGTACTTATCTTTCAGACTCTTGGGATGTCCATGGGGTTACAGAGATAGTATTTCAACATACATAACATTAGAAAAGTACACGGTGTGGATCAAGTCTAAGCTTGGTCTTTCTCTGCTGTAGTGGGTGAGCTGTGCCAGTGATGAGAACAGCCTGAAGGCAGTGCAGAGCACAGTTTATCCCCTTTGAGTTATGAAATTTTTTCTTCTAAATTAAGTGGTGAATTCATCCATAAAATGTATTCTTTTAAAAAATCCAGGAGCCTGATTTACATACATAAATATGCCTATGGTCACTGTAATAAGTATCAGAGATAATTTAACGTACACTAGAGAGCGAGCACTTGTACATCCTGCTTCTAAGTGGCCTTGAACATTAAGCTGCTTTTGCTTTCTGTGGGCCTATTATCTAGACATTTTCTAAATCATCAGGTCTGTTTTATGGAAAAATAAAACGTATCTGGCCAGTACTACTTGTGTGTACTCACTTAATTTCAGTCCTGGGAAAACAGTCAAAAATACATACATGGTAATGGGCTAATTTCAGTAACAATGAGCAGAGCTGATGAGATGGCTGGATAATCTATCCCTGGTGAGTACTAGAGTCATTAATTCAGTTGTCTCAGTGCCTGTCTGATAGGTGGAGCTCTGGCACTGGTATTTTTTTTTTCCCTGATTATCTCTCTGGGCGAGAGGATGACAAATTAGGGATTATTTTCAATTAGGGGGGTGTAAGAGAGTGGGAACGTGCAATGCAATAAATGCTTTGCATGGATATTTACTTCAGAGTTTTTAGCTTAACACACTAACTGGTGTGTGTCCACACGTGGTTTTAATCAGAAAAAAGTACAACACAGAGAAAAGCCCCATGTAATAATTATTTTTTCCCTCTCAGGTCACCAAGTCTTAAGATTAAGTACATTGAATTCCCATTTTTATAGCTAAGCCTATCCAAATCAAACTTTAAGGCATATAACAGTATGAGGTTTAACAAGACTAAGTGCCGGGTTCTTCACTTTGGCCACAACAACCCCATGCACCGCTATCGGCTGGGGGAGGAGTGGCTCGAGACTAGTGAAGTGGAGAGAGACTTAGGTGTACTGATCGATAGGAAACTCAATATGAGCCAGCAGTGTGCCCAGGTGGCTAAGAAGGCCAATGGCATCCTGGCCTGCATCAGGAACAGTGTGGTCAGTCGGTCCAGGGAGGTTGTCCTCCCCCTGTACACAGCGCTGGTCAGACCTCATCTTGNCATGAATTACCTTTGCTAACAAGTATTAAACAGTTACTCCAACTTGGCACCCATTTAAGGCCTCAAAGAGACAAAGCACACAGGAACAGTATTGTCACCTCTGTACTGGTAAACTTATCCCACCATAACTACTGACAGCAATTATGGCTTTAAATGTATGTTGTAGGATCTAATTTGTTTCCAATATTTTACATTAAAACTGGGTCTTCCACAAACACACTACATCTGAAACTGCCTAACTTGTAAGAGATAGGTAGATCTTTTACTCATTTTTCTCTTTTTTTCTTTCTTTTTTTTTTTTAAACAACATACTATTTATAATATTTACAAAAAGCAAAACAGAAATCCACATCCAAACATGGAAAAACTTCACCGGCATTCATGGTGCTCCTTGATAATAGAAGTAAAGGTGTTCTGATGTAAACTTGTCTTCACTCTTTTCTCCCTTTGTCTTCTGTTGCAAAACCAAACTCTTACAACTTCTTTCTCAAGATTGAGCCCCTCAGCCATCCTCATAATTTCTTGAGAAGAAGGTTTACTTTGTTCTCCAAAATGCCTCTCTAGGGCTTCTTTGGCAGCGATACTGGATAAAGGGATAAAATTTCACTTTTAGAAACTTTTCTGGGCATTCAGGCTTTCACCACTTAATCCAACCCTAACTAGTCATGAATGGGGTCACAGGAACTGGAACTGGCCTGAACACCCCCATTCAGCAGTCACGGCACTGCCATGGGGGTCCAGCAAATGCATATCACTGGGGTTACCTGGTTCACAGGTCATCCCGAGTTGGAAGGGATCCACAAGCATCATCTAGTCCAACCCCCAAGTGACTCCCACACAGGGATCAAACCCACACCCCGGGAGCCATGGGCACCACGCATGGTGAATCATTTGGGTTTACAGAAGGGAAAAGCTCCATCGTTTACCGTTTGGGGAACACTGCATGTTGTATCAAGTTCTGCATCTCGTTTTGCTGTAGAGAGAGCACTAGAGTATTTCCAGAAGTCAGAGATGACGGCAAGCTCTTTCAGCAATCACCACATTTTCCAAAAGTCTGCCTTAATCTATTTCTGATTCAGCAGTGACCAAAGTTTAGTGGTTCACTAAACGAAATAATTTAATACTATTAATTTTTCTTATTTTGAGGTAGAATTTGCTTCCTGTTTGTTACATATTCTTAGAAACATGGAGCATCTGTGCTATACTTTTGTGTCATCGGGATGTATCCAGAACAGCTTCAGCAGTAGCTGTAATTTCTTTAGACACAAGAGGGCACTTCGTGCATTGTTCTGAAAGTGAGGATAAGGTATTTTCTGCTACACAAATGTACATGGTATCTGCTGGACTTCTAATTATTTCATTACTTCAACTGTGCTATGTTGTTAGTAATTTCAGTTATTGGTCAATTTTGCAATATTTACTAATGTTACCAAAATTAGCTTATTAATAGCACAGTGTTCTGCACACAGAAGTATAGAAACATCAGTGTTTTTGACTAACAGTTCCTTAGGCTTTGAGCAAAGTATAAAATAAAATCATTTCCACAAATGCAAATTAAGTAGCTTTTACTCTGGGTATGACTAATCTAATTTAGTTACTCTGACTTTTGTTTTACCATTAGTTTGCCTTCAAACATCCATTAAAATGACTAAGAGTAAGGCTGTAGAGTTCAGTTAAAGCCCATCTCCCTGACTAGTTCCATGTCTTCAAACTGAGGTCCTATATGCCTTCAAAGGAATAATTAATATTTTTTTACTCTATAGGATTTGGTCCTGAACGTCTCAATTATCTGTGCCCTTGACAACCTGACATATTTGATATTCCCACCACAGCAGAGTTAGATGTAGGAATAATTTAAAAATGTTTAATCTGATTTTATCAATAGCTGTTAAAAAAACACCAGCCCTCAATTCTCTGGCAAATTTTTGTGGTTTTTAGTTGTATCAAAATTTATATGTATGTTTATTATACCAAAATAATGCAATTTATTTTGGTATAATGTAGAATCTGTCAAAATGAAAACAAGGGTGCTCTGATACCTTACTACATAATTTTGACAGAATTGGAACAAAATAGCTTTTCTCATTTAAGTGTGTTGTTGAATTTGATTGGGGAAAATAGTATCTTTGGAATAATTTGAGATCTGGATGTTTATTTTACATTGGTATGTTGCCAAATAGTGAAACTTCTAGAAGTACTAGATGCAGATATTCATTAATAGTAAACAGCACTTCGGTTTTGAACAGAAGAAAAAGAAGCATCTTAGCCAAGGTGGTTTTCGACCCGAAAAGCCCTAAATATTTATTACCTTATGGTGGTTCTACGCTTCCTCTTCCGCTCATTGACTCCAACTTTTTCATTGTATATAGCTGTATTTAAAACCAAACAAACAAACCAAAACAAAACAGAACCTGGTAGTTACATTGTACAACTAATGGAAAACAAGCACAATCATCTCCAAAAAAATAGTCACTGTCTTTAAGGAGAAAAGACGTAACAGAAAATGCAGCTGAATAAAAGGAACATCACACATAGGATCTTGTCTTTAAGATGGTCGGTCATTGTTTTACCTCCAGCTATAACTGGTTACAAGCAAAACTGTTGTGGTACCAGTAAAGCTGCAACAGCACTGGCTCTGCTCCTGTGCACCTGTGGAGCTGTAATTCTGTCCCTTCCTCTGACATATCCTCTTCCTCCTGCTCTGCAGGCCACAGTCTAGGCAGAAGGAGTCCATTTCCTTACCCTTGGCCATCTCATCCTCCTTCTTCAGAAACACAGCTTTGGCCCCCAACCCCATTTATTTATCTGCCACTTCCACCCCTCCTGAAGGACAAGTCCCCTCCCTCTCTTCTCAGAGGCCGCAGTCTGCACACATGGTCCTGCCTCGGGCAGTCAGCAGCTGCCACCCACCGTAGCCCCTCACAAGCCATTCTGGCCATGGAGCAGCCACAGTAGGGGAGCCTCTGATTTCTAGCGCAGTTACAGGGGAGGGAAGCTTTCTACATTTGGTTCAAAGGAAACTGAGGTGTGTGGCAGAATAACAATGTTTCCTACTGTTGAATACAATGCCAGATCCAAAAAGTAGCATTAAGACCATGTTCTCTTTGTTCCCATGCTTAGTGAGTGCTGCAGAATGGTCGTACTTTCGCTGTCACCTCCAGGCACAACGCTTCTCAGCATCACAATTCATCCAGCTGAACAGGCTGTTCTTTAAGGCAATTATTCCCTTTAAGTCAGCCAGCCTGTCCTAAAGTACCCTTTCCCCCGTGACTTTTCCTGCAACTGGAAATTAACTGGGCAAAAGAAGGGGCATCTTCTAGAAGCAAAAAGGTCACAACAAAAAAACTCTATGACCTGCTATTCTTCTTCAGGGTTTAAAGCCCACTGCTGCGGCTGAACTCAAATCCTTTTCCCCATGGTCGTATCTCATGTGCCAAAGATCAGAAGAAAGGCTCCTTTGGTAGTGAAAAATCCATGTACGCTGCTAAAGGATCTGTCCTGCAGATCCTGATAACAGCTCTGACCTATGTTACAGGACTGGAGTTACCTTGCTGGGATGGGCCTGAAAGAAATTTCTCCCAGCAGTACCAGTGATATTTCTGCTATTCTCTATCCTCCATGCATTTCAGTTTTCCCCTCCTTGCTCACCCAAAAGAAGATAACAAGAATTCGATACAAGCACACCTCAGCATCTAATGGAGGTAAAAAGAAAAAGACACATTCTAGTCCTTTAGCATATAAATGGAATTCTAATTTAAATGCAAATCAATATTTAGAGGATTTATGTTCCCTACCTCCTACTTGCTCAGCTTCCTCCAGCCACTTGGACAGTATGGATTTCAGTTTGCACGCGTTCTTGAAACTCAGCTGCAAGTTTTCAAACCGGCAAATAGTTGTTTGGCTGAATTCAGAGCCATGCACAGCAGCCAGTGCTTCTCCAACGTTGGTTTGTGTATAACCTGTCAAAAGAAAAGTAAAAAAAAAAAGTAACTTTGAAGCTTCTGACTCTTTGTGGACAGTGTGTGCCTGCAGTGCCCTCAGGATGGGCTTTCTGGAGAGGTCTCTGTGGCTGACTGAGCTCACCTTGGAGACATGTTCAGTCTCCTGTTGGTTTCAGTGGAGTTTTACACTCCAAGACTGGGGATTTGAGAAGGATTCCAGCACCCATGCAAAGACGATAAACTAATCCCCAGAGGCCCCATCGGTGTCTTGTTATTTGTTGCAACAACTAAGTTGAAGCAATCAGAGAAATGCTGCAGTTTCCATGCAGACACTGACTTGCTGTCAGCAGTTCCTTGTTCAGTGCTCTGAATGTGTATCTGCCATGTTCAGGGGGCTGGATCATTATCCCTCCTTTCTACCTCTGTGCCAGAACAGGCGGGATCTCTTTAGATGCTGAAAGTCTCATGAGGTGGCTTTTTACCTCCATTTCGATTGCACTAAGTCTGTGTCTCTCAGTCTCAGACTTACAGTCCATATTAAATCTGTCTTCTCTAGTAAAGCTCAACCTCAGATTAGTTTTCCTGTGCACATTGCATTTCTCCCATCAGAGCACTGAACACCCAGGATGCATGTCATTTGCCTGCACCAAAGGAAGGTTTGTTCCCTCAAAAATTCAACATGAAGGTGCAGGGATGAACAATGTGGGGTCTTAGCAAATGCTTTCCATTGCTGTGGCTGACATCAAGTACACGATATACAGGAAAATCAATGAGGTTGCAACTATTTTTAAACCCTAATTTATTTTTATTTCAGTTTAAAATGAGAATGGAACACATTAGCTTCATACATGTTAAGATATTTCATAGATACCTCTAACCACCTTATATTTTTTTTAGATTTACAAAACCAGAAGGATCCCCTAAGATTGTAATGTAATGAGTGATAATGTCAAAATTGCAACACTTCAGAGTACCCAGTATTCATAAGTGGGCTGAATCTGCAGGCTGGATGTTTGGGTTTGGGGTTTTTTTCATTACAGTTCAAGCAAGGGTGAGACAGGCTTTTACATGGTTATGTACCTCTATTTCCTAGAAGTGAGAAAGACAGGGCTCAGTCCACCTTTTTCCTCAGCCAACATTTCCTAGTGAAAGACAAGCAGCTCACTGGAGACTCTCTAATGTGATCCATCTCACATGAATCCCAGTAGTTATCAGACAGCAATAAAGATATCAGTTGCTCCTCTACCTGTGTCTTGGCACAAGAAATAAATCATGAAGGGAAGCTTCCTACTGCAGTGAAAGATTTCCTGTGGATGTTACCCATTGTATACTGAAATGACATTACACCCTCAGATGAAACTCTTCAAGGGGAAGAGGAAGGGTATGAGAGGTTAGGGCATGTGCTGCCCTAAGTTGCAGATAATTTGGAGCTGTACAAAATATTGCATCTGCTACTAAATGTAATTTATCCAACAGCAGGATTTTCCTCTGCACTTAAGACACATAATTTAAGGGCAGGAAAGTTTAAAGTCCCTTCCTGCAATACTAAGTTGCAAAAAAGCTGAAGTTCATTAATTCCATGCAAGTCTTCTAGGAATGGAGAAAGTTTGGCAGTGCAAGGCAGGATTAGAGTTATGATCACGCAACTGCAGAGGCCAGACCATAAAACACTCAAATAATTGGGCTTTCACTGGAATTTTGCAGCCTTTTCTTCACAGACATAAAGAACATACCCAGCTTAATTCTCCGCAGCTTAAATTCATTAGCAAATTTCTCCAGTTCCCTGATTTCAGGGGAGTCCATGTCAACGGGGTCTTCGACAGACTTGCTTTTTCTGCGGAACTCCTGCTTGAAGTCTGTGGCAGTGGAATCATCTGTGAGGAGGGACTGGTGCATGGGGGTGAAGCCGTGGCCCAGGGCACAGGAGCCGGCACCGAGAGTGTGCTCCGGGAATTTATAAAGGCAAGGGGTCAGACTACCTGAACAACACCAAACAGAAAACTCAGTACAGTTATTCTCTACCACTGCACAATAAAAATCTCCCTTAACCATCTCATAACCCATGCCTGTAATATTCATTATACTATAAGACACCGAAGTATCCAAGAGGATCACCTAGGAGATACAATCTCTTGTCCCAACGCATGAACATTAAACAACAGCCACTTCCACCAGCCACAGCCATCCTATTACTGTGTAAACAGAAGAACTTAAATAAGATGATAAATGGTCTAAATGTAATCAAATGAAGTTCAAGTTCTAAGCTGGAATTAAGAAGCACAACTAAATTGATGGATCTATGACATTTTGAGTCACCTATAATTTGCCAGTCTCTACCTTGTGGTATAAAAAATATTTCCATGTAAATACCACATGATGCTCAGACAGCTGTCCTAGCTTCAGCATAGAATTTCTTTGAGAAAGGTACACAGGTAAGAGCTCAAAGGAACCACCACCCACCCCCCCAAAAAAACCAAACCACCAAACCCAACAACACAAAATAACCAAAACCCAGAACACATTCAGTGATCCTTCTGACTCAGTTTTGTCCTTGAGCAATTTTTTCTATCTTGCATTACTTTTTGTTCACAAATAACAGACTTAACAAGGAGATTTAATAAAGAGTGAAGGCTGTTTTTTCTCTAGATATTGTACATAAAGCTAAAGAATCTCTGACCTGAAAGAGGAGTGGGGCGAACCATTGGAGAAATACTAACACTCTTCAGTGTATCTGGAGCAGCCAGTAAATTCCAGGTTCTCAGAACATCCTTCCCAATTTTCTAAATTCCATAAAACTTTGTAGAAGAACTTAGAACTTCATTAACTCCCCACTCCCCCCTTCTTCCTCTATTTATTAGGGTTAGGGTTGTCTTCACTGCCCTGATTGCTCTCACCAGCACCGGAGGATCTAAACCACAGGATTATTTCATATGCTTCACACAGGATAACCACCAAAATAAAAAAGGAAAAAATATTTTCTCAAATAAAGAAAAGTACTTAAAAAGAGGAAGACTTGCTTTGCAATGTGCTGACACCATTTACCACATTGGGATGGGGCATGCTACACGTCTGTAAGATGCGAGTCTGGGAGAGACTTGCTGATAACATCTCTGGAGTTGCAGGCTTGATGCCTAAAAAAAAAAAGGTAAGGATAAAAGGAAGAACTGAGAAGAATAAAGATGTATTTATTATGGAATGAAACAAAATTATCTTGTGAGCAATATATTTTATTTAACACCTATTAATATTTCCCAGGAGTCTTAACAGTGCCAAAACTGCAACAGACACATAAATGCACAATGAAAGAGGAGCACTTGAACATTTGCATACCATGAAGAAACTCTACACTGTCCCTATGCAGATTTATTAATCTATGCTGATTTACTCTAGTATTTCCTTAATTCTTAAATAAATAAAATGCTGAGTTTGATTTTGGATTTTTTCCAAGTCACAATTATCTCCTGGGAATTATATTAATTTGGTTCATGTAATTATCTCATTGACTGCTGCTTAAACTTGCATAGAATAATAGTTCCTCTTCCTTACTGAGCCTGGGAGATGGGAAAATGAGCAGGATGCTAGCACGCATTCATGAGTGTATGATCTGCCTGCTGAATTCAGGTATCCTTACATTATGCCACGGTTTTACTTTATAGCTTCAGTCAGGGCTTTGTCAGCCCAGGTACTGGTAATACACGGATACATACATTGAGTGTGTCTCTCCTGATCCCTCAAAAGTGATGATCACCAGGGGAAGTGGACATAGCTGAGCAAAACCAGCAGCACTTTCCCAGGTTTGCAGAGAGAAACAAGCTACAGGGTGATTTCACAAGAGATGCAGAGTTTTGAGGGAACTAGGCTCTGACCCTTAAATTCCGAGCCCTTTTTTCTAGTGCTTTAATTCAATACCATCCTCTTTAAACAACTGGTCTCTCTAAAGAAAAACTGACTAAAATCAACATGCTTATAGCTCCCTCAGTTGAGGGTTGGTCTCTTACCTGCCATCACCCCGTAGGTAGACGGTTGGTTCCCATAATGACAGGAGGGCACAGAGTAATGAAGGCCTGCCAAAGTGTGTCCCAGTGTTGTCATGGCAGCACGAATACATGAGAATATACGAGTTTAGACCAAAGACAAAACAGATGGGACTGGTAAGAAAACATGTGAGGATTCAAGACACAGCCTTTAAGTTCAGAGGCAGACAGTGCCCTTGTGCAGTTTCAGCGCGCATTCAGCAAGTATCACAGTATCACAGTGTTGATAAGGTTGGAAAAGACCTTGAAGATCATCAAGTCCAACCTACAATCCAACTAAAACTTAACAGCTATAACATTTATATCGTGGCCCTCAACACCTCATCCAGTCTACCCTTAAAGACCTCCAGGGATGGCAATTCAACCACCTCCATGGGCGACCCATTCAAAGGCCAGATCACTCTTTCAGTGAAAAACGTTTTCCTAATGTCAAGTCTAAACCTCCCTTGTTGGAGCCAAAGTGCAGAACCTGACATTTTTTTAACTCTGTGTTTAACCTGTTTAACTCTGAGCCATAACCATCAGGTAACACCGTGGGAAGTCCAGACAGTTGGCCAGGGTGCAGCAGGTAAAGCTGCCAGCATAAATAGTGAGGTATCCTCTGAGCCAAGACTAGAAATTGTCATGCTATGCGCTTGATGCAGTTTTTAACATAACCTACAAGCATTGCCCAGTTTATATATACTGCTGAACAAAAAAAGCACTCAAGGAGGGGACTGGTTCCTCTCCTCACACAACTTCTCCACACTGTTTCATTCAATCTTACATAAAACCCAATTCTGTGTTCCCAGAAAATTGCTTGCCTTCACTGTCATGCAAACCCCACAGTGAACTATACAGCAGGGATGGCAGTATTTTATGAATGTCTAAGACCTGGGTTTCCAAAGGCAGAAATCTGGGACATTTCCTTTGAGGCATCCCAAAATCACAATTTTTTACATGTCAAGCCACAAAAACCATTTCAGAGTGCTTTGGCAAGGTGGTAGAGGAACAGGATGGTAGGTCCTGGGCTCTTCTAAAAATCTGGGCCTAAATAATCATTTTTCATCACTAGCACCAACAAGCACACAATTTCTCTCTTGTGTTTCCACAGGGGTATTTCAGATCTGTGCTCAGTAACAGACACTGCCTGAAGAATGAGACCCTTTTTTTGCTGAATGTGAAATGAGAACTATAGCTCTTTAAAGTAGGAATAAAAATGCATGTAATGTCTGCTCTAACAACTGCTATAAAATATACGTAATATTAAAAATTAATGTTCGTGAACATTCAGATATGTAAAACCACATTTTAGAGACCACACTGCAGTTGTTCAAAACAGTATAATTAGAGATCAGAATGTATGTTTTTTGAAACAGTAAACATAACAGTAAAACATTTTGTTTAGATACACTTATATAAAATCTACTAAGACAAACACACTTATACTAATAAATGCACTGAAAATAAAGACTGCATTAATAATTCTAAGGCATGTAGAATGATGCAAATTTTCTGCTGTGATAAGATCTAAGTGTTTTTTCTATTATTCTATAATCCATATACAAATTTTATGCACAAAAATGCAGTTTTCAATTTCCTAATAAAGATTAAGAATTGAACAGTGAGTATGATACTATTTAAATTATCACAATTAAAATGTTAAGGATACTGCAGAACATCAGGCAATGTTCATGACCGTATTTGAACATGACAGTATTTGAACATACATTAATTCACTTTCCTCTTATGATGCAGAATTGATGCATCAATTTTTTTAAAAATTTACTCTTAAGTGATTATTCAAAATTCTTCCACTGTTCTACTGTGTACAAATTCTCCTTACATGCGTTCATCAGATTTGCATTGCTTATTACAATTTCTGAATCTATGTATGAAATTTATAAACCTTTACTCATTATAGTTAGCACTTTCTGTCACTGCTTTCACAGGGTGACTCTGTTTTTACAAGGTCATCTGTTAGATATGATTCTACAATCAACATTTCCCTGGACTGCAGTGGCATTTGTTGTTGGGTGGCAACTGCAAAATACTGAAATCCAAACCTGAAGTAGGCAAGAAAATGCTTTTGGCTGTCTGTCTTCATGTACTTTTTTATTAAAAGTCAGATGAATCTAGAAGCTACTACTGTGATACAAATAAATAAATCTGACCTCATACAAAATTTAGATACTCCTATTCCCTAGTACTTTTGCTAACCAACAGCCCTATTAGGATATTTTGAGCCTCCTGCTTAAGGATCCTGTTATCTATTACCAATGATCAGTTTTCAGTTCTAACATGTTTTTTCTTTTCATTAAAATGTTTTATTATCAATGCATTTCAACAGAAAGCTAGTTTCTTATTAAGTCTCCAAATAAAATTCTAACCTTAATGCCATTTCAAATAAATCGAACTATTTCTTCTGTTGTTGAAACCTTTCCCTCAGCAATTCCTGTACACCAGAATCCCACTTCTACAGTATTAAAGCTGTGACAAAACTCTTTTTCTTTGTGTCTCAGTTCAGGTGACTACACAGTCCTGATGTTTCAATGCATCTAACTGGACTACACAGACACATATAAAAAATTAAAAAATATTGACAAGGTTTCTACTACCAATGTCGAACGTCCCACAAAATCTTGATTCAGTAAGCAATATTCCCTGAAAATGTATGTTTTTCCTTCTTTAAAGTTTCTTCAATGGATATTTAGATCTGAGCTGTTTTAAACGTTTCCCATACAAAAAATGTTATATTATTTTAATTTTGGTGATATAATAAACAAATGTTCAATTAATTTATATGACAGTTATCACTGAAGACTGTATACTCATAGCAACAGTGACAGTGTTTGAACCTGTTCTAAGTAAGTGCACTGGCATCAAACATGAACTTATCTTGTAACAAACTTACAGAAAGCTATATACTTAGCTAAAACACAAACATTTGTGATTTTTCTCTGTTCACTCATACGCAGAGTTTTGTGAAATTACTTCTACTTTAACATAGTCCTAGTCGCACATAACATTGATATAGAACACTAAATGTTGCAGAGCCTGATGAACACATACCATCCAGACGCATCACAAGGAAGAGTTACCAACAGCAAGATTATTTCTAAAAAGTACCTGTAGATACAACATTGGTGGCGTGGTTAGAAACCTGCAGGCACTCTGCGGCGCTGTGATGCATTATCAGAGGCAGAGAGGGAGAAGAGTCAGAATTCAGGGGTACAAAGGTGTCAGCTGAGCTGAATGCCTGGCAACTCATACCCTCCAACAGGCAAGAGAGCCGCTTGTCCCCTGGCTTCTAAAATAACAGATCCTGCGCGATTAATGGCAGCTCAAACTCTCTTCCAGGCTTTTCACCTGCATATGCATATACAGGAGGGCTCCAGAGCACAGGGAGGTCATGTGCAGGTATTTATACCACTAGGAAATCCCTTTATCCATTTTAATGTTCTTTCCCCAGCAATATTGCTATACTGCTATAGAGCCTCCTTCCTTCCCACACAAACACAATACGTGTGCAATTAATGGGGGGGGCAGGGGAAGAAGAGGGAAACCAGAGACATGATTTGACAGATATTTTCAATTAGGTCTTTTGTAAAGGACAATGACCAGGAAAAAAAAAAAACCACAAATATTGTCTCTGAAGTCGGTAGCAACCGACAAGTTTAATACCAAGTAAGTTTCCACAGTTAACACCTGCTCCAAGATCTCATCCAGGCAATTGTCTGGAAGGCAACCTGTCTGAGAGCTCAATCAGAAGTCTGCAATAGTCAAGAATCTGTAGCAAAATAATCTGAATTAACCTAATTCCTAGCAGTTGCACAGTGATCATTTGTGTTAACCGGTACTAGTATAAATCAGAGATGTGTAATGTAGGGCAGGTGTATCCAGGAGGAAATTTTTGAATAGATGGCTTTACATAAGCATGATGTGCTAAATGTTTGTCTAAGATGAGCTCTTGAGAGAGCCCAGTGTCACAAAAAATTAATTCCTCCTATTAATTTATACTACCACAGCATCTGCAGCCCTCTCCAGAAGATCTAAATAAACAGGATCTTTTCTCAAAGTAAAGGATTGCATAAGTAAAGGATTATCTCAGAGCACTAAAGAACATACAGACTACCCTAAAACGATGAAAATTGCTGCAGTACACCATAGTCACATATCCTATGTATTTGCAATAAAGGTGAAGTGTTCACTGTTTGGGGGGGTTTCAGTTTAGTTTGTTTTGTTTGTGACTGAAGATGGTTGGTCTTATTTCATGGGAAGATGATGCTACTTTTTGTGTGTTTGGTATTCCTAACTGGTTCAAGTGTCAGAACTCAAATTTTAACTACAAACTTCAGATAAGTGAGACGGAAGCAATCATACATGTTATTGCACTATTTTTCATGTATTATTGCAGAAGAGAGTCATTGCATAGAGCCATTCTGTTAGAGGCCTGGATATTACATGTAAATGTGCCTGATAGATTGGACTTGATAACCCCAGTGGTCTTTTTCAACCTTGTTAATTCTGTGATTCTGGGTTTTGGAGAAAGCTGTGTATGAGATTGTTGAGAAATTTCATAAGAATTACTGCATAAGGAAAATCGCGCAAGTGCTATAACAGTGGCAAGGCTCTACACTCCTGACTAGTATCTATGTGTGCACTTTCATATAGCAACATACACAAAATCTTCAAAATAATTGTTGCAGTAGTATTATGGAAGATAATCTCATCAAATAAATTGCCATCTGCATTGCTTTGGGCTTGGCCAATGGATTCATATTCAAAAATTATTTCAGTGATTTTCGCCTGTAGGGTCTTTTCTTCCTCAGCAAGGGGCATGATACATCTACCAGAGGCTTCAGTCCACACACCTACTGAGGTTTTAAAGCCATAGGACAAAAAGAAACACTAAAAGAACAATTTTACAGCCCTGTCCTTGACAATTCTTTTTTGTTAAATTACATGTATCACTGTAAACCCATGTTTAGATGCAGAGAAGTTGTACCCTGTTCCCAAGTACAACACAGGAATTGGCATTTCTTCCTAAGGTCAGGAGACCTACCCAGGTTTTGCCAGGTGCTCAGGCTTTCCAGACCTATACAATTCATTAGAGGAGGTGGTATCAGGTTGATGGAGGCTGCTCATCCCAGAAGTTGGGATTGAGAGAGACTGGGAAAGGACATGCAGGCAGCAGTCATGAGGCAATGAACTTTTCTTTGGAGTGCAGTATAAAGCTATTCTGGGACATGATTCCACACATCACCTCAAATGAGTTTTTCATGCCATGGCTATTTAGTGTTGTGTTTTATAGTGCTGAAGGACTTGGATTTCTGCTTTTTTGTGTTTGTGCTGTATCACCTATTTCACACTAAGGTATTCACTACTTTTCATTTTCGTTATGACCAAGCTTCTTTAGTCACACTCAGTTTAAAATAAAGTTGTTTGGCATAAATTTTGAGGATCCTGAATACCTAGACTGTTACCAATATCAATATGTGAATTTTTTCAAATATATCAGATAGAATAATAGAGCTCGTTTCTAATAAGAGTAGCACCTCGTATAAAGCGTTCCATTGATACTGTACAAAGTCTGTCACTAAACCTGTTTTGACTCAGCGGTGAAGCTCTGTCCCACCAGCCACACTCAGCAATTTGGCTTTAGATTTATGGTTTACTTCCTACATTGTAAATGAAAAAGACATTTCCAAGTACATTAGACTGTGCACAGGAAAAAAAGAAACCTTCTTTCTTAGGTAAGACAAATTGATTAACTAACTGTCAGCGTATGCCACGGATAGTTTCGTTCACAACTGATAGGGAGGGAGGGGAGATTAAACATTTTCAAGGAAGACACTTTCCCAGGGACCAGCACAGTGCAATTTGCTTTGAAAAACCTAGAGAAAGCTTATCCAGTCTTGCTGCCAAAGTCTGGCTCATTGGAGTCTGAGTAAAAAACATGTGTAATTGCATTAGAGCAAACAATAGCCTTAAAGCCTGATTTAGACCAAGTGGGACTACTGGATAAAAACCAAAAAGAACGTAAGATTACCTGTTTCTCCAAACCACCTGCCCTTGACTTTAGATCATCTCTGTGGAAAAGAGCCCTCTGAACGCACAGCACGGACATGATCTGTTATCTGCAGCGAAAGGTGATGTTCCCACGGCTCTCAAAGATCAACTTGTGCCTTGTTGTCAGCAGTTCCCCATATAAAGAGCATCATGAAATATGTTTAAACTTATAGATAAGACCTACAAACTTAAATAAAAAAACATGCAAATTCCACTGCTTTTCTTCATGTTCCCAGTCACACTGGTGCTTCTCAAAATGATATAGGTACATTGCAAGAGTAATAGAGAGAGACCCTGACACTTCATAATAGTGGTCCAAGCCCATTCCAGTGTACTTCCGTGAAAAGCTGGAAGTGTAGGATCAGGATGCAAACAGTTATGACAAGGGTCAGTCAGTGGAGCTGTATCAGGCATGAGTTTAGTCAAGTACCTGGGAAAAAACCAAAATTGCACTTATCATCTTTAAAGGATTTACTAAGTGTTACTAATAATGATTTCACAAGTGTTAAAGGCCATGTTTAAAACTCACGTGTTATGACTGACTCATTTTCAGTTAATTCAGAACAGCATAGCAACCTTTTCAGCAGCAAAAGTCTCTTTTCCCTCACGTTTTTTCCTTTGGAAAAGCAGTTTTCCACACAGAAACATTTTCATATACCCAGTTATGAATTCAAATCCACACGATGCTATTTATAACAACCCAACTTTTCTGGGAGTGCTTTTATTCTTTCCAAATTACTTCCTTCAATTTTTTTTCCTGTCATTTCAGAAAGGGCGTCTGTAACCCCAGGAAGCTTTTATGACACAAACACGGGTTATTGCTACAGTAGCCAGACCATTAATTCTTTCCTAGTTTTCCCTTTCATGGTACAAGATAAACACTGCTTTCACAAAGCTTCAGTAAATATTCATATACACAGAATACAATGTAAATGATACTGTGAATCTTGCAAATTCAACATTGCCTGACAACTTCAAAGTACTTGACTTCATTATCTGGCTGCACCTAAACTGGGTTGTCAATTATGAAATAAACCTCTGCAGTCAGAAGTCATATTTCTTGACATCTTCAGATCCAAAAGAGTCCAGCTATAAAATAACCACTTCCATAAGATCAGGTTATCTACCTATATCATATAGGATATGTTTGTTAAAAATTATTTAAAACAACAAAAAAATCAGAGTAATTTGGTAAGGATCAAACATTGTAAAATGGCATCAGCTGCTAAGACTTTCATTTCAAAGTACTTTCTTACAAAGAGAAGAGCTCTCAACAAGGTACCCGACAAACCAGTAACAGTTAACTGGTTTGAGGTTTTTTTGCCTCCTGGATGGTAACGTGGAATATTTTGGAAACTAGCATTGAAAAGTAACTGTGAGTTACATTCACTTGCACTTTAAAGGTCCCTTCATATTAACAAAAATAGATAAAAAACATACACAGTATCACAGCATAGATAAGGCTGGAAAGGACCTTGAAGATCATCTAGTCCAACTTATAGCCCAACTAACCTATCCTCTATATCTAGATCATATCACTCAACACCTCATCCAGCCTCCCCTTGAACACCTCCAGGGTTGACAACTCAACCACCTCTGCGGGCAACCCATTCCACATCCGGATCACTCTTTCAGTAAAAAAACACCCGCTGCTTCTCAGTTTATACTTTCATTAGCAGAACAGTGTTACCCCAAATGCAGTTAGTTAAAAAGTCATGTTTATTTTAGTTAAAAAAAAAGGTTTTAAAAAAGAGACCATCTCCAAATCTGAAATGCTACACAAATGCTCCTTTACACATAACTTGAACTAACACAAAGATGGAAGGAAGAGGGAAATGGTATGAGTGTAAGCGCACCAGAGCAAAAAGTACAGCAAATTAATCAGACCTAAGAGACGCTGCTCACCAGGGTAAATCTGTTAACCCAGATCACTGAGATCACAAATTTGTCCCCAGGAAATGCCTTGGAACCACCCAGATCAGCCATTTGAATATTGACCAAATTAATACTGAAATTCATCAACATTACACATAGCCTAGGACCACATCATCTACCTCTGCAGATCTGCTATGAATTAGTAAATGTACTAGTAAAGTTAACAACATCTGTCAGAAAAGCCAGACTCCAGCCAGCAGTACAAGCTTTCCCCTATATAGGCTGCAAAAATCTACTGAACAGAACAATTTTCTTAGAAACTGGCCTTGCACAATCGAGCAACTGAAGTAAAAAATGACAATGAGTAACCTCCGAAAAAGTATCTTTCACTTCACACCTCCAAAATCAAAATTACTTTTTAATTCTCAGAGAGTTCATGGAATGCCAGCCTCACTATCTTTTGAAAGGATTTCAGAAATTTCCTTCCAGAGGTCAAAAGTCCTGATGGAAGATCCTGATGAAGGATCAGAGTATATTTAAAGGCTGAAAACATTCTTCTGTGGACATTTACCACAGCAAGATGCCTTTGGGATCACAGCCTTTGGCATCCATGAACAACATGCATCTCTATTTTTCCGGGGAAATGGATGTGGGTTTAGGACCAGCTCTTGAGGCCACAGCTAAGCTTCTGCTGTAGCTAAGCAATCCTCCTGAGCATCTTCTTGCTACATATGTGACCTCATCTCCAAGACTTTACGATTAACTCAATTAGAAGGAATACCAAAAAAATATTGAGTGCCTATGCTACCAAAGTAAGCTGCCAGCCACTTCCCATGATTCAGAGATGGAGGCGAATGTGTGCCTCACATGCCCAAGTCTCTCCAGAGAACTGTGAGAGGCATGTGAGAGGCAGCAACCAAAATAAGGTTGTGAGACTGATTAATACTTTTGCCCATTTTTTCAACTTCATTGGAAACTTGGGACAAGAATATGGTAACATTCACATGAAATGTACTGAGTAATGAGGATTCTCTTTTTTTCCCCCTCCTCCTTACTTCTCTCTCTGGCATGACAATCACCCTCTGATGTGCTCCTGTCTTGTCCTCTGCTATATTCTTCCTGTTCCTCCTCCCCACTCCTCCCTCATTATGTGTCACAAGATAAAGAAACTAGATTAGAAGTTCCCAGTTATATTTGGATATCTGAACAGCAGAGCTCAAACACTTTTCAACCCTAAAATTGTTTCAAAACCAAGTTAAATCTTCAGTTTCTGGCATAAAATAAACGAAACTAAAGCATTTAAATGGAATGTTTCAACTTCAAAGAAAAGTAATTCAGAATTTCAATAACTATATCAAACTTCTAACACTCTGGGTACCTTTCAAAGGCTTTCATAAATTAAATACCTTTTAAAAAAAACCCTAAGGTTATTTTAGAAAAAAATATTTGATTTTTTTTTTGTGCTGAATTATGAATGCTGTATGAAGTAGATAATACAGATAGAACAAACTGTGGGAGGAAAACAAACTTTATATATCCACTCTTGAAATTAATCCAGATTTGTGATAATTTATAGGATTACAATATTATTTAAGATGATTTACAGTAGTAAAGGCATGAGATAAAAAAGAAATCTCTGAATTTTCTTAAATTTAACTGAATCTGAGGTATGGATTTTTACTTTTTTAAAGAACTCTAGTACTTCAGATCACAACTTATACGTATACATTGGTAAAAAAGAGCAAAATGTAACTGTAATGTTCTTACTTCAACCTGAAACTTTAGCTGTATTTCAGGTAAAAGTTCAGTCTAATGAAAATAACAGCAACAATCAAGTAGGAAAAAAGAAACCCACAAAACAACCCCAAAACTAGACTCTGAAATACAGTGAATATATTAGGGTCAGATTTGATATCTCAGTAAGAAGTAAACATTCTCAAAATACTTTGGAAACAGTACTCAGTACAGGTACACCTGACAAGATGTGGGCTGAATGAGACTTCCTAATTTTCTAAAATAATTAGTGATGAGAACTCAATTATTTTTGTATTCATGGAGCTAAGTGATAAACTAATTCTCCTTTCTTTCATCATCCGTGTAAAATAAAGGTCATCAGCTCGCTACAAAGATCAAAACTTAAAATACACTATTACATGAGCTCCCAGAAAATCCTCGTCATCTATATTCATACCTGAACTTTGCCTGCACACAGTGTATTGATGAATATTACTGCATTAGACAGACAAACATCAGCAGCCCAACACGGTCAGCAGTTTTGTGTTTCATTACCAAACAAAACATCTTGCCAGCAAAGTGATTTCATTAGCATATTCAAACCACTGACTGGCTCTGTCTGAAGTTCATTTAAAATTCTTTGAAATACAAGATAAAATTTTAATTCTTAAATCTCACGTAACATTTAAAATGCATTATTCTTCAGAAAGTATCTCATAACTCTCACTGAAAATTTAATCCACACAATTCAATTAATCATTACCAAGCAGTGGTAAAGCTGAAAAGTGCACTTTCTCAGGAAAAGAATAATCATCATGTTATAGCACCACTTTGCCCTTCAATGTCTCTTTTCATCTGAAGATCTCGTTGCTGTCCCCAGAGTTATTGCATCCATTTTATGGGGGGATGAAATTATGTGTTAAGTACTTTGCCCAAGAAAATACAGAATCAGTGGCCAATTAAAGGATAGCAGCCATATATATCAACAACATTTTGATCAATGCTTCACTTATAAAACTATACTGCTTTTAAATATAATTCCTGTGCCATGGGGATAAAGTGAAATGTCTCACTAGGTTAAGGTAAGAACTCAAAAATTTCACTTTCTGGGGTGTGTCCAAGGGCAAAGGAACATTCTTGTCCAGCCTCCAAATTCAGAAGCCACTGTCCAAGATCTCAGCTGATTCAGTCTCAATCCAAGCTGACAGCTGAGGGAGCATTCTCTCATTTCAAATAAAAGTGAGAAGGGAGGGTTACAGAGGTGGGTCTTTGTGACTTTTTTAAAGGTGGGAAGTGAAATGATCTCATTCATCTATGCACCCCTCTTAAAATATTACTCAGGTGAAAGTCAGAATGTGGGAATCTTCCCAGAACAAAATGCAACTCAGCAATAGTGAAGGAACAATTACCACTACAAATTTGCACAAGTCTAGAAGAATTACTTATTTAGGAGTGGATATTTCAGTAATGAATATTTTCAATTATCACCAAGGCAAGTATTTCAGTCCTCCTTCTTGCAATTGTATCTACAGCCCTTTTCACAACATCATTGCTCTGCTGACTCCCTTTGAAGTGCCCAACACACATAGAAACCACAATGAGAGGCAGGCACAACAGGGCTTCAAAATTTCCTTTGAAATCACAGCACTGCATTTTAGTCTGACAGGATATATGGCCTGAAGAAGTAGATATTTAAATAAAACACCATGCCATTTTCCAGGTGTTAAAACAAAAAAGCACAACTCAAACACGTACATGAAAGGGGGAAAAAGGAACAGGGGGAGCCCTTCTGCTTCTTTACAGAGAATCACTCCAGGCTAACGAAATTCTAAGTTTAACTCAACAGCATTCAGACATTTGAAATTCCCCCTTCTTCCCATGCAGGGAAGCACTACAAGGAGAGCAGCAGCAGGATTAGACCTTTGAAATGCCCATTTTTTCCCATGCAGAGAGACCCCACAGGGAGAGCAGCAGCAGCCTGTGGGTAAGGAGCGTGGTTGTCAGCATCAGTCAACTATGGGTGATCTCCTCTGCTTCGTACCATACCGGGAGCTGTCATGCAAAGTGGTGGCCTTCCTACCGCTCTGCCACCATCAGCAAAAGGCACAGTTGGCCAGTTTCCATTTCTCCTCAGGGCTGTTGGCAAGTCTGTAAGGCCGACAGGGAGCCAGGGAGCACCAGTATGAGACACGGCCACCTAAGAACTCACATGTGAGGTGCAGCAATCAAATAACTTACTAAGAATTCCCTTCGAAAGGATCCTTCCAGGCAATGTCCTGTTCTTTCACCATCTGTGGTCATCTCAGGACTGCACATCATTTCAGGAGCTGGGCTTTTTTAAGGAAGTCTCCATTAGGAGACTCACAAAAGATGCATTGATTCAGAGGAGTATGGAGCACAACACACAGTCTAGGCATTTTCACACAGAATCACACAGAATATTATGAGTTGGAAGGGACTCACAAGGATCATCTAGTCCAACTCACCACCTAACACCCGTAGAGAGACCGAGAGCACATCCCAGAGCGTAACACCAACCTAGATCCCTCACAGTCTAGCAGGCCACTTCGAGCCGGTCATCCAGCCCTACACCCCCCAGCTAGACCATGTCACTAAGCTCCTCGTCCAGTCTTCTCTTAAACACCTCCAGGGATGGCGACTCCACCACCTCCCTGGGCAGCCCATTCCAATATGCAATTACTCTCTCTGTGAAAAACCGCTTCCTAACGTTAAGATTGAACCTCCCCTTAAACATGAGTTTTCTCTGTGCACTACTTCCCGTAAGGGAAAAGACTTTACCACAGTGAAATTCCACCTTCTGCCCTTGCAAAACAAGAATGGAGAAAGGAAGGAATAGACCATCATTTCCTACAACTTTTACACCACTTTCCATGATCCAACAGTGGATAAGGGAAAATAAGGAAATTATTGCTAGGAAGACATAAGCCAACCCTTGCAGCAACTTAAGACTTAACACAAACACCTTTCTTCGTGACTGTAAGGTTATTTGGTTTCTTTTACAAAAATAATAACTATCCATGTCTGATGCTAAATTACAAGTCAGTAATACAGAGGATTCTGTGTAGACTGTACACTTCAAAAGGGTTATACACAAGTAAATACTAACCTTTCCTAATTGTGCTCCCCAGAGAAAGGCTGTGCAGATACAGGAATAAAAGGAACTCCTTGTCCACATAACACAGCCTAGGAAGAGCACTAAGATAATTCCCCTTCCCACTTACCCTCTCTTCTTCAGATTAGCATGAATGAGTGTTTTCAGAAGCAAAGGGAAAGGAAGCACAGGGAGGGCACTTGTAAACAGCATCTTTCAGTTTGCTTCAGTTTCAAGGTCTACACTGATTATGGTGCCGTATCCCCACCACTGCGCTATGAAATATAGTTACAGTTGTAGACTTCAACAGGCCAAGAAAATAATAAAAAATAACAATAATCTAAAAAAAAATTAAGGAAAGGGAAAAGGCCAGTTGTTAGTAACCTTTCTGATACATGATCCATCATAAGCCACAAGAAAAACCTCAAGCCAAGCATCTATACGAAGCATGCTACCCTAAAAAATGTAATCCAGTTGAGGGCACCTTCCCAACACCCTTTGGCTGACAAAACAGATACGCTTTTTTTTTTTCCTTTTTTGTTACCTTATTACTTCACTTTGTTGTTTCCTCTTGTTTGCAGGCCCTGCTTTCCCTCCAACTTGTAACTGGCAATAATTGCCTTTTATAAGCTCCCTCCAAATACTCAGTTGACTCATGGTGCAGAATCATTTGCACTGGAGGACATCATATTTTTCATGTTGTCCACTAAAACTTAACATTACAAGTTGAAAAAAAATATACAATATATTATAAAAAGAGTTGACCCGTCCAAAAGAAAGCCAGCATTAACACATTTTGTCCAGAGATAAAATTAACACATTTTGTCCAGTCTAACCTTGTTAGATAATCTGGGAGGTGTATTACTGTTTTCATCAAGAAAAAAAGAAACGAACAAAAAGTCCTTTCACAAAACTGTAGTAAGGGAGGTAACAACCATCATTTCTCTGTCAGTTAATATTTAGTAGAAGCAGATCATAGTAATACAACCACATTCTAATTACTTAATGGACACTAGTTTTTTAAATAAGTTGATTTTTTCCAGAATTTCCTTTTGAATTGTCTCAGACTGACTAAATATCTACTTTTCCCACAGGAGAGAGGTTTCCTGAGATCTGAAGAAACACCAGCTTTTGAATTTCAGTCTTGTTGGAGCAGTTTAAAATACCTGGTGAAGTACCTGACTGCTCCTTTGCAGAGACCACGCAGGTGCCTGCCTCTCTCGTTGCACTCTGCACCCCAATACAGAGAAAAAAGAGCATGAAATCAGATCACTCAGCTCTATTCCAGCACACTGAGACCATGATGACTTTTCAAAATCCCTGGGGGGGAATTCTTTTTAACATCCCCATGCTGATGTGACTCTCAGCTATTGTTATTTATTCTGTTACACAGTTTTCGTGCAGACCATCAGCTGAGCAATCTGAATGATAAATTAAGTCCTCACAACAGAATTCTACCTCTACTCTCAGTGACTGCTCTACATTATCCTGAAATAAATTACCTTTGAGTTCACAAAAACTTGAACAGAAGAGAAAGATAAGTAAGAAGTACGGCATCATAGAAAAAACACATTGCTAGCAATGCCTATGATAACAACCAGACAACAAACACGGTACCTGGGCAGAAGATTTCCACAAAGCCATCTCTTAATCTTTTTCTTAATCCAACACTGAGACTCATCTTCATGTTTGCAAAACATAACCACTTGTTCTTTTTTCCCCTCAAACTGTTGAAAGCATGTCCATATCACCTATGGAATATTCTTCTAAATGAATAGCATGATGTATTCCCAATAGCAAGCCATTTTTCAAGGGGTAACAAACTTTATATAGAGAATAAATAAATTTATAAAATGAATACTTCATATCTAAAGAGAAAACTAATTGATATTACTAAGTGCCTCCACCTGTCAGAGGACTTTATTAATAAATTAGTTTTAAATAATCATTCTTAGGTAAAGATTGCTTGTTTAATTTTTAGTGTTTGCTCAATGGTTATGAATAATATAAACCAGTAAATTACCACAATGGGTGATGTTTGTTTCAAAAATCACCTTTGCAGTGAAAGATACTAGAGTGATATTAGAAAGGAATATCAGAAAGGAGTTATATGCTGACACAAAAATATTTGTCATAAAAGAGGGAAGTAAGACACCATTTTAGTATCCCTGGATTTAAACACAAATAATCCAGAAGGACTTTCCATGTTCTGACATTAAGTTACATGTTAAAAATAAGGCTATTAATCTAATAGCGGTTTTGGAAGCATTCTTTGCTCTCACTGCAGGCCTGCCAACTCTCAGAAGGCAACTTCTGCAAGGTTAGAATTTTTCTACGATCAAGAGTCATCCTGGAAGCATAAGAAGACCACAGGACCAAATGGCAAAAGCCTGCAACATAATTGTTTATATACAAATGCATACACCTATTTTACAGCTTTGCTTTGGACAGAGATAGAGCTAATTGTGTGCTTGTCATACATATAAAGCTGAAATACAGAAGCTGTTCAGTAGGCATACAGCCTCTTTCAAAATTAAGGTAGTTTTTAATTCCATGAAAGGGCACTGTGAACTAATGATTTCATAGTTTTCCTGAACATTAACAATTTTGAGCAAAGCTGAAGAAAGAGATAAATAGGCAAAAATGGCATAGTGGGAGTTATAAAATAAAAATCCTTTGACATGTTATAGCAGTATCTTGAAGCATAGAACATGAAAAGCATACCCTTATACCAGCACATATTAGGGCAGTATGATAACTGATACAGGTTATAAATTATA
>WEKX01002323.1:495-12215 GCA_013390025.1 Pitta sordida
CCCTGTACTCGGCGCTGGTCAGACCACATCTTGAGTACTCTGTGCAGTTCTGGTCTCCCCAGTTTAAGAAGGATGTTGAGCTGCTTGAGAAGGTCCAGAGAAGGGTGACAAGGATGGTGAAAGCACTGGAGGACAAGCCCTATGGGGAGCGACTACGGGTACTGGGGTTGTTCAGCCTGGAGAAGAGGAGGCTCAGAGGTGACCTCATTGCTGTTTACAACTACCTGTGGGGCGGTTGACGCCACGTGGGTGCAGACCTCTTCTTTCAGCCTGATGACACCAGAACAAGAGGACATGGCCCCAAGCTATGCCAAGGGAGGTTTACACTGAATGTTAGGAAGCAGATTTTCACAGAGAGAGTGATTGCACATTGGAATGGACTGCCCAGGGAGGTGGTGGAGTCACCGTCCCTGGGGGTGTTTAAGAGAAGACTCGATGAGGAGCTTAGGGACATGGTCTAGCTGGGGGGTGTAGGGCTGGATGATCCTGTGGATCTCCCCTGGCTTGGAGTGGACTGTGAGCCTGTGAGGGATCTAGGTTTATATTTACTACCCTGGGGTGTGCGTTCGGTCTCTGTACAGGTGTTAGATGGTGAGTTGGACTAGATGATCCTTGAGGGTCCCTTCCAACTCATAATATTCTGTGATTCTGTGATTCTGTGTGATTCTGAGATCATCTCATTCCAAAACCCTGCCATGGGCAGGGACACCTTCCACTATCCCAAGTTGCTCAGAGCAATCTGGCCTTGGACATTTCCAGGGATGGGGAAGTCCTATTATGCTCTTCTCATCTTACCAGGACCAGTTGAATTTAACTAAAAAGAAAAATTAGGAGTCTGCATGCTACCTCAGTCCTGATTTTCCTTTTGCAACAGCTCCTGAACCTCAAGAGACGGTTTTTGTGAGAAAGCAGTGACTCTATTAGAATTATAGAATGAATTAGAACCTTGCAGATCTTTGCAGGGGAGGGAGGGTGGAACATGTTCTCTGTCTATAAACTATATGGTTTAGTTGCATGATAAGGTAAATGAAATGCTAGAATTTATTTGGGAAAAATTCTATGTTCTACTTGCTATTTCACCACTTGGAAGTAATTCGTATTCCCAATGCACTTTATACTCCATCATCAAACTGTCTTATGTTTTCTGTTCATTGTTTCGGGACATATATTCATGAGGAACTTTGGGGAGGTTTTTAAACAAAAAATTCACATTGTCAACGGGCAAGCTAAGGAGTAACATATGTATGTTCACGTTTAACAGGAACTATGGCTGCTTCAAGAGAATGATCCAAACAACAAGACTTGTAGGACAACAATGACAGCAAAGTAAAGTCTTCCTCTGAAGCTTAAAGTGTCAGAAATGTTTTTAACCACTCAAGAAATCCTGCTTCTTCCTCTCTTTCTGATCTCTCTCCTAACTGATAAAAGCTATCAGAGAATTGACCCTGCTTTTCATTCATTAACCAAAAATACCTGATGGCTTCACACAGAACAAAGAGACTGAAACACCTTGATAATAAGTTCTCTATAGAGTCTTCACATCCAGCTTAGTTTGATGTCTGATGAGTTGTAAAATTGACAGAAATTGTTATTTCCTCCAACAACTATAAAATTCACACATCAGTACAAAACATTCAACATTCAACAACAGTACAAAACATGTTTAAATTAAGCCAAGCAAACTAAGTAATTTAGTCTGAATTCCTGTTTGAGCTCAAGTGAAGAACTAACCTTAGCTTCAAGTTTCATACATTAGAGTAATTTTAGAAGAGCTTGAATTGAAACTAGATCCAAACACCATAATAAGATCCATAATTACCTTGGAGTGTCCTTAAGGGAATACACACCTTTAATTACATGCTTGGAATGCAATTGACAGCACTTAGAATGTAATTGACCTGTAGAGTGGGAATACTGGAGAACTGCATCTCAGGGCCTAAAACATTGTACTGCACCCAATATGAAAAGTTTAAACATCAGAAAACACTAATGATCACAAAATTTGATCCCGTATCTCTACAGGTTGGGTTATTCATTTAGTATTAGATTATCTCTAAAATTTGTCCTCATTCTTGAAAAGGCAGAAGTGCAATGACTATGGTTTTGCCAAAAACATAGCATGGGCACTCCAGCCCATTTTTATTACAAACCTACTTGTACATCCCTAGTGCACACTGTCCTCATTCTACTAGGAATACCACAGCTTCTTGCCCAGACAGAGTTTATTGTATGGCCAGAAGCTAGAATTTATGGGAATCCTTCTTGAATTAAATAGCCAAAATACAGATTATTACCCACTATTCTTCCCAAATTCCCTCAGAGTTACAAATTACCAAATCTCTGCCTTTCCACTACCTCTTTTAATTAGAAGAAAGAGCTAGTCAGGAAAAAAAATATAAGTCAAGAGGAAAAATAAAGCAGATTTTATTATCCCTTATTATCTCCTCTGAAAAACAGGATATGCCTGCAAAACACAGGCTTCCCAGATGCACAGCATTGTTTGCATATGTTAAACCAGCTCCCATTTAATATCACTATGAAATATGCATCACAGAATCACACAGAATCACAGAATATTATGAGTTGGAAGGGACCCACAAGGATCATCTAGTCCAACTCACCATCTAACACCCGTACAGAGACCGAGAGCACATCCCAGAGCGTAACACCAACCTAGATCCCTCACAGTCTAGCAGGCCACTCTGAGCCGGAAGGGGCCCAGAATCATCCAGCCCTACACCCCCCAGCTAGACCATGTCACTAAGCTCCTCGTCCAGTCTTCTCTTAAACACCTCCAGGGACGGCACATGCTGCTGGATTATGCTCTGGAATGTTACTTAAAAGCACTGCATCAAAACCCTGAGTCAATCTAAAAGAATATTCTGCTCCAAGCATCATTAACTTGCTTAAGTAACTAAATACCAGCCAGTGCATCAAACACCTTCTTTCCTTCAAAAATTGCTGAGTCAGGACGACCAAAACAAGTTGCCTTTTAAGAATAAAGTTCCTAATTAGAATTAAAGTTACTCTCTACTGCTTTGAACATACGAATTACACTAAATGCCAGCATTAATTTCAGCAATAGTACATAAGGATTTTTATGTTTCATAGCATTAGACAATGATTCATCTAATCCTGTGCCCTGTCTCCACCAGCAATTTCTTTCTACTACTTTACTTGAGGGTGAAATGCAACAAAGTAATTGCTAAATGAGAAAACAGAACAGAAGACACAATTGAAATTCTTTCCTGACTTATGGAAAAGATTCATTCACTAAATTAAAAACTTACTATTTAAGTTGCTGTGCTACAATTCAGCTATTAGCTAGGACACAGACTATATAAAACTATTTAAAAGACTTTTGAAAACATCTTTTTTTGCCAGAATTCAACTTAGCCACTCCAGCCCAAGGTACTGCACATTTTCATGGTGAGCCTCCCTTTAAATGAAGATGAAACATGTGCTATGGAATAAAGGGGCTAAAACACAAGAAAAAAGTAATGCATTTTTTGCAAAGTGGTTTAAAAATTTCAGCTTTATTTTCAACTGTCTGTGGTACAGCAGTCAGGAGCAACATTACATTTTGAATATTTTCATGGGTTTAGCTACATAGCTCAGGTTTACTGGCAGGTGAGTATGAAGGACTTATTTTCCACAAAACATCATTCCCACAGACTCCTGCCAGAAATGAACTGCAAACTCACTCTTAATCAAGCCGTTCTATTGTTGTAATATTTAACACTCCATTTATTGGTCTATAGTCAGAAACACATGCAGAAATTGTTACCAAAAAGGGAGAGATTCCTTGCAATTTTTAGAATTATTTCACATTTTGAAGACGTTTCAATCAACAATAAAATATTCTTTTCTACCCAAGCCTTTGGCAGATTGAGACTTGATTGCACCTTGCTTTTATTGGAATTGTGTGGAGAGACTTTCATAGTAGCATCACTGATGGACATGAGTATTCCTATACTGTAAAAATTACAAGGAATCTGTCCTTTTCCAGCCATCAGCTCTTCATGACAAAACTCAGTGCTGTTTTGTATTCGAGGCTCATTTGAATTCTAGTGTGACTTGCACATGAACAAGCTTAGAAGTTGGAAGTGAAATACAAGCCCTTGCAACAACTTCTGAATTTATCCTTTTATTCATGTGTCAGTACTTTCTGAGCCAGGATGTCAACTTGGAAACTTTATAAACTAAACTGATGTTTTAAAGAGCTGAGAACTGGCCACATTTCAGAGCTTTCCCTCACTAGGGATAAACTATGTCTAAAAAAAGATATCCTGACTGTAGATTAACTTCTTTTGCAATGGAATCTTTTAAAATTTCATTTGTTTATTAGGGGGTAACCTTTCAATTCAGAGGTCTATGATTGACATAAATGGTTTTGAAAGGTAATTTGATGCTCCCCACATATTCCATACTTTGCAAAAGTGTAAATTTGAAAAAAACTCATCACCTAACACTGTAAACTGATAGACAAATCTCTTACTGCAGCAAGGGCTGGAAGGAACTTTGCATCTTGAAGTTAATTTCTATAAAAGGAAACATCTGATTCATTCAAGCTGTCTATTAGAAGACTAATAATTGCATAAAATAATCTAAGGAAATAAAAATCATCAAATAAATACACCTGCCTGTAACCTCATATTCTTTAAAGCTAATATTTGAGGCTGTTTTATGTGGTGAGAAATATAAACAAAACAGATTAAAACTCTTAACTCATCTATTTACAGAACTATGACAATTTCAGAACAAAAGCCTGACTCAAAAGGACTGGAGAAATTCTTATGTTGCTTGTGGTAAATATATTAAAATGTGATCCCACAAGCATAATTTCCAAGACCTACATTTACTTTTCTTTACTGTGGTTAATTACCAGGGATAAAAGTTTAAAAAAATAATTACATGAAAGACAGAAATTAAACAAAATTAGGTAAACATGAGCAGGGGAAACTTGGCCTACACAGAACATTGAGTTAATTTTTAATTGTTTTCCTGTGTTTTTTAATACAAATTTCATGACTGTTATGTTCATGGTTTATTTGTTGAAAGGAAGAAAAGAATGTGAGACGTATAACAATGGCCAAGGCTTTGGGGGGTTTGTGCTACAAAGCATGTCATGGTCTCATGTTATAGATTTCCCAACCAATTATGCAAGTGAATATTCCAAAGACAATTGCAGTAATTCTAAGGGCTTTGGTATATTCAGGTCCTTGAAACTACATTTTCAACTTTGCTGCCTTGTTTAGAAGGATCAGTCACAGCAAGGGGAGGAACTGAGAGGGTTTGGCCTCAACCTGAGTTCCTGGTCTGCCTAGGGATACCATACCGGTGAAAGATTTGTGAGGAGAAATACTGTTCCTTTTACAACAACTCCATAAAATACAGGAAAGTGCCTACCAGAAAGTGTAACCCATTTTCAAGCACAGTAAGATACCCCAACAACAGAAGTCTGCTGCAGTACATCTGCAAGGAGCGCAATTAGGTCTAAATGGAAAAAAAAAAAAAAGTGAGTTTGTGGTCACTAATTGGTAACCTTGTTCACAGAAGTAAAAAAATGGCAAATCTCTTTGCCTTTGTGTGTCAAAGTAAAGGCCGTTTCACAAATCCAGCAGCAGTAACTCTTGCCTAGGCCAGGAATACAGAAAAGGCAAGTCAGTCAACTTTTTGCCACTGCTGTTGTCATCAACTTTCAATACCTCAATTAGAGGATTTAGAGTTTGAGAGATTTGGGGGATTATTTCCTGGGGCTAATGATGAACAGTTACACAGTTACCCTTCAACAACCAATGCTGGGCGCTACATTCAGTCAGCTCTGCCCAGAGACGCATTACATTATAATTGACTGGTATCAGAGAGGTTTAGTCATAATTCCAACAGTCACAACTGCAAGAGAACCTAATTTGGGCCTGAGCAATCCCTTGATTGGAATAATCTGCACCAGTTCATTTTATTAAACCCTAAGGAATGCAAAATAAGTTCATCATAAGCAAGATTTTCCTTCCCATGCCTTTTAAGCAATTCAGTAGACTTGCTTAGGTGAATTTCCACAATCAAGGTAATTTTGGGATTAATTACATAGTACTTACAAAATCTACTGAAAATGGAAATAATTTCTGCATATGAATTGTATGCATTAGTGTTACACAGCCTAAAATCCTAAAGACATATTTCAGCACAAAATTAAATAGGGCTAATCATGAAGAAATTAAGAGAGTCAATGAATCTCACTATTCTGTATTTCACTGAGAGAACTAATCATATTAACATTCTTAAACAAATGCTACATGTAGGACTTCTTATTTGGTTGTCTAACTAATTGCCAACACATCTGAAAAACAGAATAATTCGTAAAGATATAAGCCATTAAAAAGCCTCCAAGATGCAAAATACTACTTTTACGATTACAAATAGACTTTTAACTCCCTTACTTAAGGAAAAACTAAATCTTTAACCCTGTTTCATATTGAAATATTAAGCATGAATTACCATTTTAAAAGCATCCATAATATATTTTCTCAAATAAAACCACACACCAGTCTTGTCTTCAGTGAATTCTCTAATGATTTGCTTCTACTGTTTTTTGGGGGTTTTCTTTGTGAAAGTACATGCTAAAAGGTTACTAAAAAGGTATAAACAACCAACCAAAAAATCCAGTGGGTTTTCTTTAACCTAGCATTCTTTCTTTTTTTTTTTTTTTCTTGAATAAGTCACTGCATGTTTGCAGACAAGGTTGATTGCAGTAATTTACTCTAAGGGTAGTGTATCTGATATTATTTCTCATCAGAGTGTTCAAAATATGGCAACTAACCACATGAGGGAACAGGAAAGCTTCTATGAAGTATATTTATGTCATGGTTCCCTGGTATTAAAGAATGGTTTAAATAACTTGAATATAAACATTCTATGAGAAATAATATACTAAATATAAACATTATTTAGAAACACGGTATTCAATTAATTCCCTATCTTTTGTGCCAAATCATTGAAATTGATAAACATATCTTATTTTCCAGATGGCATATCAGATCTTCCTAGCTGCTGCTGACTGCTAAAGTAGTTTTCAAAATCAATATGGCATCTAAATATCTTCCTTTACTCAACTACACATGAAGAAATTACTCCTTAAAAAGGGTGATATCACCCATGCAAAACTCTTCTTTACACAGAATACACAGAATCTTCTCAGGATCAGTCCAACTCTTAAACGGCACCACCCTAGCGGGAAATGAACCCTGGTCTGCTGCATGAGAGGCGGGGACACTCATCACTGTAATAAAGTGGATCTTCAGTTCACACAAAGGCATTAAAATGGGGAAGAATTATACCTAGAAAACATTCAAAACTTGTATTCATATTATAAAAGTCTTGCATTTCACAATTTCTTTATATTTTTCGAAATACAAAGGTGGAAACGTGAGTAAAACAATTACATAAGTTCACACAGAGAGAGCCAGATATTTTATATACATCTAGCACAAAACGGACAAAGAACAACCTTCAAAGAAGTAAGGGAAAAGAACACAATAACTCTCCTCCAGATGTCAAATGAGGGTGGTAAGAAGTAGGACATCATGAGTGGCCACGCTTAAGTTTTCTCAGGAATGGAAACTTTTGAAGCTTTATTTTGGATAGCTTCCCTTTAGATGAAATTAGAGTTGCATTGATGGAGACAGACATATTTGTGCATTTCTCACTAGATGGTTTCCCAAACAGAACAAAAGACACAGATTTAACTTCCACGGTAAGACGCAGTACTATCATCTTACCAGCCGACAGGAACTAGAAACAATGTGAAAGAAGAATTACAGATTCAGCCTTATTTCACCCGTAACTCCTTCTCTTAGTTCTGAGTAGATAAAAACCTGCTGAATTGCTCTGTGATGCTGCTTTCCTGCAAGTGCAGCTCTTGAGACTGAAGAGATCCAAAATGTGGATTTGTTATAAACAACCCAACCCAAAGTTTACCACAATTGACAGCATTTTTGATTTGCTCTGGTTTTAAGTTCCCTTACTGAAAATGGCTAACAAATTCTAGCTGAAGTTTCCCAAAGGGTAGACTGAGAAAACATGTCATCCAAAATTTCAGACCAAACAATCTAAATTGAGAGCAACAGAAAAGAGTCTTGAAGTGAAGAAAGTTGAGGAACCAGCACAACCAAGGTATAATAATAAGTATGTACTGCCTGCTATCTACTGTTACACTAGCATTATTTGGAAATCGTGTTAGCTTGGCAACTCATTTACCTTGAATTCTTCAACAATAATACTCAAGGCTTCATGTCCAGCTTTTCTCATGTCTTCTAATTCTTGCTTATGCTTTTCCTGTAAAAAAACATGGAAAAGATTACACACAACATAAGCACCCAACACCAACAATTTTCATTAGGAGAGTAAATATCAATTATTTTCCTAATTTTTGGTATCTTTCATGAACAAATACACATAGCTTGACTCTTTAGATATTACATATATGCTAAATTCAAGTAGGTCCCAATATTACACTTATATGTATTTCTTAATTTCACTTTATAAACCCCAGATGATTCTAAATAATTCTCCAATTTTGTTTCTTGGTATAGCTGTGGATGGCAGGACTTCTGAATCACCCTTAGTAAATGTTACTTACTGTCCATACTAATAATGTTGAGATTGATTAGTATCAGATTCAGCATCCTCAGAAGCGCACACCCCTCTTCTGCTCATTACACAGCTCTTTTTTTTAGCTTTTAATTTATTCTTAAGGTTCCCATGGAAAGTGTTTTTGCATAAAACATCCTGAATATGCATTTCAAGTAAGTACTTTTTATTTTAGTAAAAATACTATGCAAAAATAACGCGGAGAAGAACATTCTAATAGATTTGCCTTTAAATAAAAATGTGAACATCTCATGAGACTTCTCAAAAGCATTTCACACTTATCAACAAGCAGCATCACTTTTTCCAATCACCAATTGGATCCAAAATATTCCCTCCACCCTCATTGTTTGCTTTAGAGATATTTTTAAATTAGCACAATATAGCTGCTATAAATCACTTTAGATTTAAAATAATTTTTGGATTTTTTGCAGAAAGACATTAATCACAAGTGTTCCGTTGCAGTGGTTATAGGGTAAAACCATACACAACTTACACCATATAAAGATTGCATTGGGGATGGAATGAAAGTTTAAAATAGATAATAAAAATCCATGTTCTCCATGTTTGAAATAAGCAAAACCTAGTGTCTACCAAAGCATGTTTGATTTTGTTATGGAACAACATATAACACTTAAATTAATCAGTCTGTAACTAGATTTGATTAGAATTTTCTGCTCTGTCATTCAATTCCTTTCTCCTGAAAGAGCCATCTTAGCAAGAGGTGGGAAATTATAGCTATACAAACTTCTTATCACAACCTCAAATATAAAAAGAAATTCAGATTCTCTTGAATAGAACTGGGGGTTTTCTTGTGAAATCCTGCAACAACAGCTGATACAAGGCACAAGAATTGAAGATGGAAATATTACGATGCTATTGCTCATTTATTATTCAAACAGAAAAAACCTCAAACCAACAAAACCAAAAGCGAAGAGCAAGCATTCTGTGTTAAGAAAAGCCTTTGAATGAAAAGAATTAAACCAGCAAGATTTCCATCTAAGATCTGTCAGAACCACCATGAACACAACAATGAGACAGAGTGGATCAAGCGTGTCGACTGAGGAAGCAAGAGATCCCATCCTTGTACAAAGAACAATGCCTGTCACCAGCATTACCAGGCAAAGAAGGTCACAAAGCAAAAAATTCAGTTTGTTTAAATTCCACAAGTTTTTTGGAGTAGGTAACTTGTTCCAAGTCATGTCCTAAATGTGGACTGGTAACACAAGTTGAAGTTGCCAATGTGAAGATTCCATCCAACACATTTTAGAGGACTTAAGATAAAAAGTCGTTAATAAAGAACTAATAGTAAGGAATCAGTTTTGCTTGGATTAGATCTAGAAATACATTTCTATCACAGAGGAAGAGGAACATATTTGGAACAGTATTCACTGCTTTACTGTCTATCAATGAAGATGCATCAAAGTTCCTGATTTACAAGATTTGGCTACAAACACAACAGAAACATTTCAAGAACAGAGGTTTACGCATGAACAATAGTCATGGCAACTCTTCACAAATCCTCAGTAGAGTTTTCCATAGGAAGAGTAGTTTAATGAATTTACATAACTTCTCTCAGAATTACTACTCTGCTTGTAATAAAGAGAAAGGATGATCTATGAAAAGTTCTGAATGGTGCAGACCAGAAATTAAAATGTAATATTCACATTTCCTTTCAAAGACAGAAGAATTTTGTGGCTTTCTGGCTCTTATAAAATTCTCCTGCATGGCTTGCATGAATTTGCATAGGTTTTTAAAGAACATTGTTGTGCCTTTACTTAATAAATGCACGTAAGAAAGGAATTAAACACAAGTTGAAACGTTTGAAATTTAGGTAAAATCATCTTCAGAGGACTTTCACTCCCTCATCTTGTGCCTTGTGATGGACAGAATCTCACATCCAAACACTGGTAGTAATTTAACAAACTTAGAAGACGGAGGGGTTTAGATATTCTGTGATCACAGTCTTGGCAATCATTCCAGAGAGCACGAGGCATTTTGTGTGTACAGAGTCAGAAAGCAACAGGCAAATCATTGCTCAATGGTTATCATTGTTTCAAATTTTTTTGATTTGGTGGGTCTTATATGAGAGAACGTTATTGCAAACAGTTGATTCATAAAAACACATGCTTTAATGCTACCAATGCCCCAGTGAACTAAACAACTTTAGAAGCAAATGGATCCAACCAAATGCCTGTTGAGTTTCTGACAGGGGCACTTCCCATGGATACCCTTGGGAAACCCTGTGAAGCATCCATGACAGCAGGAAACGTTACTGGCCACCCTCCCTCCAGCTGCTCGTCACTGCTCGACAACAGCCTTGGCACTTCTAGATCTTTTATCTGAACCATTTTGATTTAAGTGAGCTACAGACATTTAAACATTTCTTAATCAACACTCAACAGAATTTCAACAGACACGTCAGGCATGAGTTTGCATATCCTGGGAAGTGTAGGGGGAACATTTGTAAACAGAACCCGATGCAAGATCAGCAGTTAAAGGGTTTGTGAGCTCTGAGTGGGGAAGAAGAGAGAACAAACCCCTCAAATTTAATTTATTTCACTATATTTACTTGGCCTTAGACAGATGACTTTTTAATTTATTTCACTATATTTACTTGGCCTTAGACAGATGACTTTTTCTGCAACTTCTTAAGAAGCAGACTGTCTGGAATTACTGGGGGGGAATCACAGAATCACAGAATCACAGAATCAGTAAGGTTGGAAAAGACCTTAGAGATCATCGAGTCCAACCTATCACCTATTACCTAACCTAGCTAAACCTGTTACCTAACCTGTTGCCATCCTGCTACCAACACACCATCCTACCTATAACACACTACCCTAATATCTAGGTCATGCCACCAAGTACATCATCCAACCTTTTCTTAAAGACCTCTAGGGACGGTGACTCCACCACCTCTTTGGGCAGCCCATTCCACTGAGAGATCACCCTCTCTGTGAAAAAGTTCCTTCTAATGTCAAGTCTAAATCTCCCCTGACGCAGTTTAAGACTGTGTCCTCTTGTTCTATCACTTGTAGCCAGAGTGAAGAGACCAACACCCAGCTGGCTAC
>WEKX01002323.1:12255-48114 GCA_013390025.1 Pitta sordida
ACCACTCTCTGAGCTCTGTTATCCAACCAACTCCTGATCCAGTCCACTGTAAACCCATCCAAGCCACAAGCCTCCAGCTTCACCAGGAGTTTGTTATGGGGGACAGTGTCAAAGGCTTTACTAAAATCCAGGTACACCACATCAACAGCTCTTCCCTCATCAACCAGGCGGGTCACCTGATCATAGAAGGAAATTAGATTGGTCAGGCAAGACCTTCCTTTCCTGAAGCCATGCTGACTAGGTCTGATCTCCTTACCCTCCTGGAGGTGCAACATCATTTTCCTTAAGATGATTTGCTCCATAATTTTGCCTGGCACCGAGGTCAGGCTAACAGGTCTATAATTTCCTGGGTCCTCCCTCCTACCCTTCTTATGGATAGGTATCACATTGGCCAACTTCCAATCTTTTGGGACCTCCCCAGTAAGCCAAGACCTCTGATAGATGATTGAGAGAGGCATTTCGTGCACAGCCCCTGCACAGATTCTCTGTCAAACTTTTGCTTATGGCGCACACATTGCAACAGCAATAAGTGAAACCCTACACAAGGAAGTAAAAAAGGGTACTCTCCATCTCTCTTCCTCCTCAGCTAATTCAAAGCAGCTTCTTAGAAAAATGACTTTGTGTCAGTGTCCTAAGATGGACCAAAAACAGCAGCAAAGAGGTTTGGTACTGCAAATTAGGGCCAACAATCACAGATACCTTAAAAGAGAGCAAGTGGCTGCACAGCAAAGTATCTTTTGATAATAATCAGCCCACAACAGTAAACACCATAAAAATTCACAATCCCAGTACTATAGCAGGCCTAACTAAAACAAAGGAAAAAACCTCAATGTTTCTAAAGTAACTGAAGAAGGTTATTTAATTTATTACATTCTTCCTTGTGTAATTTTTCCCTCCACTGATTGTTTTTTTGTGATCAGAGCAAAAGAAATTTAATTTAATTTTATTTCTTTTTTATAGGTTATCACCATTTAAAACATTTTGAAAGATCACAGCAGTAATATACAGAAAAAGCAAAAACCATTGTCGCAAAGAACCACTGTGAAATCATGGAATATTCTGAGCTGGAGGGGAACCACAAGGATCATCGAGTCCAACTCTTAAACTGCCTCCCTGGTGGCAATTGAACCTCCAGTCTCCCATGTGAAAGGCAGGGACACTCACCACTGTACTAGAATTCTATTTAGATGGAGGGGGGAAATGATAGAAGAAATAAAACAGAGATCCTAGATTTTCTTCCCACTTTCAGAAAAAATCAAATATACTCCATAAAATAAAACCCTATACTTCGGGGTCAACTGATACAGTATTATGTGCTTTTCATATCTTACATTACTTATTCATAATCCCTATTTAAAATAGAGTTAGCATAACCATGCCAAGAAAATGGTATTTACACAAAGCACCCACGTTTTAACCTGTAAAGGGTCTTACACTCCAGTACTCCTGGGGCAGCTTCAGAAGTAGCTGCAAGTCTGAGCCAACCTCTCTGAGCAATGTACTCTCTTCCCTCCTTATTTCTGTACTCATGCAAAAAGGCAAATTAGTTCCCTGCAGGCAGCTGAAGTAGAAGACACATTTTAAATCCACCTTACACAGTTTTGCTGTGTGCAATGACATCATTAAGACTTTTCACATGGATCTCAGTTTCTCCATTACACTGAGATTTTCCTCCACCAAATCATCTCTTCTTTCTATCAAACCATCTTTAAAAAAATTTGTAAGTAACATTTAGCATGATGATGGTTCTGTTAAGAAATGGGCAAGTTCTCTGTTGAAAATATATGTATTTCCTTCAATCCATGCAAATATAGAGAAAAAAAGAATAATGCTGAATGCAACAAAACTAAATCACTGAAAAATTGAGGTTAAACATGATGACAATCAGTCCTTAATGGCTAATTAATATATACACTAGAGTGTGCTATTGTATACAAAATACAGATAGGTCACTACTTCTATTCGCGTGAAATAAGAACATGAGCTCTTCAGAACTAAAAGACAGGGGTTGTCTCCAGGTCTCTGGCAAAGCAAGTATTTTCACTTTGGTCATATCATCAACATCCTGATGAAAGATACAACTAAGAACCTAAAGATAAGGACCTAAGATAAAGATAGAAAGGAGAGAACTATTCCAGATTTCCCTGTACAACTGAAACCCATGACAACCTTAAGATCACCACAGAAACCAAGGAGATACTAGAATTTACTTTATACATGTAAATATCATTTATACCTGGAGTATAAAAATAGTAGATTTTGAAGTGAATAAGGGAGTGAGATAGCAAACAAACTTTCACGAGCAACTGCCTCACACAGTGGGAAGGACATTCCCCGCTGAGTTAGAACTGAGTTGAGCCAGAGTTGAGTGAGTGTGAACACACCAGTCTGCTGGGAGATGTTGTGACTGATTAAATGTGAAAAACTATGCAAAGGAAATAGTATGGAAGAGCCTGTACATGCCCCAAAGTGAAACATAATTATAGTTCCCATCCCACTCTTCAAGTATTTTCAGTGTGTAACAGGGATCTCTACCCTGTCATATTTAAGACATTAATATTCTGTGAAGAACAATTAAAGTCTGTATCTGCTCGTTTTTTCTACAGGATGTGAACACAGAGACTTCCCACTGCAGATGACATTAAACTGTGAGGAGTGGCTGATAAACCAGACAAGCTGCCAACCAGAAGGATCTGGACAGGATCTGGCAGGAACCTTGCTCAGTTCAACAAGGAGAGATGCAAAGTCCTTCACCTGGGGAAGAAAAACTCCATGCACTTGAATATCCTGGGGTCACCCAACTGGAAAACAGCTTTGCAGAAAAGGGCCTGAGGGATCCCTTGGACAAGAAGTTGAACAGGAAGCCAACAATCTTGGGCTGCATTAGGCAAAGTACTGCCCTCAGGTCAAGAGAGGAGATCATATCCTTCTACTCAGCACTGGTGAGGCCACTCCTGGAGTGCTGTGTCCAGTTCTGGGCTCCCTAGTACTAAAAACACATGGACACACTGGAGAGAGTCCAACAAAGGGACACAAAAATGATGATGGGTCTGGATCATCTCTTGTATAAAGACAGAGCCGGGACTGGAGAAGGCTCAGGGGGATCATATATCAATGGCTATATCTTGTATCTTTATCAATGGATATAAATATGTGAAGGGAAAGTGCAAAGAGGACAAAGTCAGGCTGTTTTCAGCGGTGGAAATGACAGGACAAAAGGCACAAAGTGAAACACAGAAGGCTCCATGTGAACACCAGGAACTACTTTTTTAGTGAGAGCGATCAAGCACAGGCACATGTTGCCCAGAGAGGTGGTGGAGACTCCCTGGAGACAAAGAAAAGCGGTCTGGACGTGGGCCTGGGAAACTGGCTCTAGGTAGCCCTGCTAAAGCAGGAAGGTTACAGTAAATGACCCCCAGAGGCCTCTTCTGACCTCAATCATTCTGAGAACAATCATATCCACCAAGTCCTAGGCATTAATCCTGAGGCTACTTGTTTTTCCTTAAACTTTTTTACAGAAAGCATGAAAAAGATCTCGTTATTGTATTATAAAGCAAAAAACAGCAGAGTGCTGCATGTTTATGGAGGTGTCACAGGTGGGTTCTTCTAAGGGACCCACCGCCTACAGTTCACTACAGCATATATCTTGCTTTCCAATATTTATTCTGGATAAAATCCTTTATTACTAGTTTCAAACATATGAAACTTCAAACCTCAAAATGAGTAGTACCCAAACCCACAATTTATATCAACAAAACTCTAATTGAACTAGAGATACCTTCTGTGGCAAAAATTGGCAACATTTCCGTCTGCAGCTTTGTTAACCTTTGACAAGTAACCCACATATGCTTTAGAAATATAAGTAATTGAAATAATGTATATTGGATTTTTATAGAGTTTTGTAACTGTTTGTAACACATAATGATGTTCATAGCACATTCCTAGAGGATACCTTCTAGGTACCTCTATTCATGTTTAAAAACATGATACCTCTATTCATGTTTAAAAACCCATTATGACTACAGAGAAACTTGACACTCAGTCCAGTAGATTCAAAAGCATGCAGGCAGATATTTCACTTAAGCATGAATAAAAAGTTTCCAAGATTTAATTCTAGAAGATATAAAACAAGAACTCACAGCATCATTGCATGTAAAGTCTGTAAGATCAACATACCTTTGAAATTCTTCCAATGTAATAAAAGAATGTTTTCTTCCTTCCTCGGTTTTGCAGTTTAGAAAATTAGTTTAAATATAATATAAACAAACCTATTGAGCACAAAACCAACACCAAGGGAAGTTACATATTTACATCTGCATCTCCTTTTCATTTCCAATTTCTGAACTGCTTTCTTTGTCTGCCTCTTGATACAAAACTCCAGAAGCAAACAGTCGTGATATATTTACCTCTCCTTGCAATCTTAAATCCTTTTCTGATTTGCAAATAGATTTTGGAACATTAAAAACATTCCAAAGCAGACATGATATCTGAACACTAGAAGATCAAGAGCTATTTTCCCATCAATATTCTAGCAAAGCACCGTCAACACGAAGTGGCTGCCATAGTTATTCAGGGTCACAAATGCTTATTTGGTTGTTTCCCATAAAGAATGGATGATGTGCAAGTTGAACAAAACTGATAGAACTTGCAGGACGACCAGAGACGCAAGTAACTATGTTTTTGTCAGGTTGCTGTACTTGTTTCATTAGAAAGGTGACAAGAAAAACAGCTACTGAAGAAGATGACAACACAGACGAAGATCTGCAAGACAAGCTTCTCTTGACCTCGTTGTTCAAGAGAAAAGAGGGATATGAAATACAGTCAAACACTTGTCAGTCAGACTATATGGCCCAAACCAGAACACAAACTATGTCTGCAAGTGAACTCCCAACGTTTTCCTTGTACCAGAGAACTGCTATTAAACTGTAAATTTCAAGATGACCTTGTCGGTTATTTGTTTTACTTACCTGACAAATTTGTAAATAATCTAAGCCTGTAGGGAAAAAAAAAATAATCCAAAGAGATAGAAGTTACACCTTCACAGAGACAACAAAGAAGTTATGCAAGAAAACAGCAGAACTACTACTTCTCACTTAAAGATACCACTATGGTTTCTGCCGAGTGTTTTGCCTAATCTCATCCGCAATCACAGATCCATACATTTTATAAGAAGTCCTTCTCACTTCTACTGTATCTTACAGAATAATACACATTCTGGATGACTACATTTTGCTTACTGCAAAACCTCACCCCAAACATAGATAGGTTTCCTAGTACAAGTTCCTCTTCGAACATGGCAGATATATTTAAAACCACCAAAAATGTTATATTCCATACAACAGTGATTTAGGTTTACAGGAACTGATTTTCTCACTGGTTTAACATTTCAAATACCACATTAATCAGATTTTTGGTTCAGGCATTCCTGACCCTGCCCTTAATTGGCAACGAGGTAGGCCAGTCTGGAGTAAAACATTCCAAATAATTCAGCCTGGGGAATATCCCCTGGATTGGAGTTATGACTTTAGTGACTAGGAGTAGGCTATTTATTTTCCCCAGTTTATGACCAAAGTATTAAATCACAAAATCACACAATCATTCAGGTTGGAAGGGACCTCTGGAGGTCTTGTTTAACCTCCTGCTGAAAGCAAGATCAACACTGAATTCAAACCAGATTGTTCAGATTCTCGTCCAGTTAGATCTTGAAAAACTCCAAAGATGGAGATTTCACAACCTTGCTGGCTAAGACATCCCAAAGATTATCTTCATCATTAAATACTTTTCCCTTATACTGAACTGCAACTTCCCATATTTGAATTTATCACCATCTCCTGACACCCATCTCTACAGAGTCTGCCCAGCTGCAGTTTTATGACAACTTTGCAGGCACTGGACATCTGCTCCTAGGTTCCCTCTAAGGTTTCTCTTATTTAGGTTGAGATCAAGCTATCTGATGTACACTGCTTTGCTCTCACCCACATCTAGTTGTTTCATCACAAAAGGCAATCAAGTTGGTCAGGCATAATTCATCTTCTGCTAAATCCATGCTGGTTATTCCAAATCACATTGTTTATGTTCCCAGAAACAGCTGCCAAGGCCATGATATTCCCAAAGACCAAAAGGCTGGCATGCCTGGATTCATCCATTATCCTTTTCTTTTTTCACTAATTAGAGACTTCCCTCAGTCTCTGAGTTGATACAGAACTCTCTCAGAGTGACAGCCTCTCATCCCTCCTGAACTCTGTGATCTGAGCTGCTTGTTTTAATAAATAACCTTCTTTTCTTCCATGCTTTTCCAATGATACTCCTCATCCATGCTACAGATCCAGCCACAAAATGTTCTCCCAACACCCCACAGTTATTTATTTCAACAATACCATAATTCAGCCTCTGCACATGAAGCTCCAGCTCCTCCTCGCCAAGTTGATATGGGCCCCTGAAATCAACTCAGTGTTGTGTTGATTGATGCATCAGAGTCCAGTCTGAGATATTTCTTTTACTACTTCCCACCTCTCAGGTGACTAAATACTTCTTATAAAGAATTACTCTTAAACTCTCAGGTGAGTGAAGATAGTCTTGCTTGACTTCTTTTCAAGCAACACATAAGATGGACCAATCAAGATGACAGTATTTAATTCTTAAGTCTATGTTTAAGAACTTTGACTTCATTAGCAAAGGTGATGACAACATTTAGTTGCCTGTCACCAAGAAAGTTCCAATTCTACAGCATTTGTAGCAATCAAACAACACACTGAATTCTCCTCCACAACCTCCCCTTCATACTTTGGAGATTAGACATGAACCTGCACATCATTCCCATGCGAAATCTCTAACATGCATTTATTTATTTCTCTGGTTTGCTTACAGCAAAACATGAATGCTACTGAACTAAAAGCAAAACTATTTATTCCAGAGTAGAAAAGTTATGTTTCTAGGGGTGGGGTAGGTGGAAAATCTAACCAATCTTTTAAAGAGGCAGCAATTATTGATAACACTTGAAGTTATTCAGAGATAACTAAAAGTTACATTGGGTTTTAATTTGGTTTTGGTGCTTTAATTTGTGGTTTGCGTTTGGTTTTTTTTTTTAATTGCAATTTAAAAACCAGACTTGTCAGATTAAAAAAATTACAGATCATTAAACTATGTCATCTAATCTGTTTTTAAGAAGTACACATTACTATTGACAACAAAAAGTAAAGGGAATAATTCAAACAAATATTTAGAATTGCAGTTACAGTGAAAATAACAAAAACATATATACCTGTGCTTTGTCACTCTAAGAGGAATTAAACTCAAGATTCTTGAGTGATGTGGCTGTTTCTTTTATACACTCCATTTAGTTCTTGACCTTGATGACAATAACACTTACAAAAAGGAACTGTAAGAAATGTCCTTCAACAAATGCACAGATTTGAGGCAAGGGCTGACCCTTCCATCACTGTATGTAACACTCATTCACTCCCAAGACCTTTTCCACGTTGCCATTACACCACTGCCAGAACACACTCACTCCTCTCTCTCCTCCTCCCTCCAACCATGGTAAAACCACATTTCTCATCTTTGAATTTTTTGAGCAACAGTAATTCCATAGCTTCCTCTTTAATCTACTCAATATGCTGCAGTTAAAAAGAAAAAAAAAAAAAAGGCAATCTTCCCTTCTCCCCCTCCAAAAAACCAAACCAAACAAAAAAACCACCAAATAGCTCACAGGTGAAAAAAATCTTTCCCCTAGATAAGAACCCTCTTGTTGCTGAAAGAGTGTGAGGGAGAAGCAGATGGATCCTAATTTTGACACAATTATTATTTCCTCCAACTCTACAAACCAAGACCATACAAATGCCACCCCTTTCAAGAGTCTCTTGGTTCCTTTCCATCCAAGCCAGCTGGCAAGGATGCAGAAACAAGCTCAGCCTTTCTTTGTTTTATGTGAGAAATTAAAATGTAAATACATTTTAAAAGGCCGTGGCATTAAGACTAAATTTGACAGAAAGCTTTAGCTGGATTTTAACTTGGTTTGAAACTTCTTGGTATTTTACACAACGTCAGACCTCCCACAAATTGGCTAATCCAGATGAGAAAAATCATGATTAAGACACGTTCTTGTTCTGAGCAGCTCCCCTCTTCAGAGGGGCACAAACATGGCTTACAGTAAGGCTCTTGGCTGAAAGTCTTTTCAAGAAGGAAAAGCAAATCCTGCTGGAATATCGCCCTCTTCAACGGGATATATGCAGATTTATTAAGCATATGTAATGGTATTTAAAGGACTAGAGGCCACATTTAAAAACGTAAAGTAGTGCAGCAGCAATTAAAAATGCAATACACATATTAAAAAAACACCCAAATAAACATCTGATTATTCCTTAAAAAATTCTACTGGGTTTCTGTTGTGCAATGGAAGATTGAGAGGGTCCAGAGAAGGGCAACGAGGATGGTGAAAGGNAGGGCAGTGATTGGTATATGGTAAGATAATTTAATCGGTGGTGACAGAACAGGAATGTGTTGAAAGCTGATAAAATACTGTCACAGGAATTTGCAACACGTCTCAAAGAGCTGCTATTTTTATTTAATAAATAATCATTTCTCAAAAGAATGTGCAAGTAAAGACAGACAAACTCGATGCAAGAAAGGATGGCAAGTGCCACCAGACCCTCATCCATGTGAGAAATCTCTAATGAAAATATTATGGGAAATATGAGATATCTTCAGACTGTTCCTGTAGTCTTTGTTAGCTACAGTATCCTCTTTCTGCCTGCATGTGAGGTGTCCACTGCATTTTTGGATGAATACGTACTATAAAGGCCTGAAACACTTGCCTCAGTTAAACAACTGTCACTGTATTTATAATAAACAACAAAAGTATACGATATGTAGGACATTTTAATCTATTTTAAAACAATAACAGTGAATGTGTTAAAGTGATGCAGAGATAAAATGCAGCTTTATAAGCAACAAATCCAAGTCCCATGAGTTAAGGAGCTTCTCACCACTCCAGCTGAAATTCAGTCTTCTAACTGATCCCCAGGGGATTCTGCACAAGTAATGGAACTTCCAGTATGATCACACTTCATATAAAACCCTGGAATTGTCCTCTCCAGGGACTATTAAACAAAATATTTCACAAATCAGTGTCACAAAAGCAGCATCAAGCACTGTCTGAAATTCTGGTTTAGGTCAGAAAGATGAAAATGGATTCTCCCTCTCACCTTATCACTAAAAAGAAGTCTGTAATCATAAAAAACACATTTGAATATAAATGAGGTTCACAATATTTTCCATTATTTGTTGCCTATGAACTCAAACGATTTTTTCCTTTTGAGCTTCCCTGAAGTAATCGAGCCTTATTTCAAATTTTCTACCTATCAGATCAAAGGAAATTTGTTTTTCAATGACACACTCACTTCTTACTTCCCCCGAAAGTTATACTCGAAACTCAGTACTTGGAAAACGTAGCACAGAAATTTGGTTTATTCTGCCTGCATAAAAAGGATATATATTAGGTGAAGATTTACATAATACATAATACGTACATGAAGAAATTCAAACTTTCTCTCAGTCCTTTATCACAGTACCTTAGATTAGTTTTTAGGCATTACTCTGACTTCCGTCTGCATAATTTCATGATTATATTTATTTCTGGAAATTAATGTTGATCATCCTAAACAATTACTTGCCCAAGAATGCTTAAATTTGAAACAAGATGTTCTATCAGTTTAGCAATACCTTGAAGTAGTAGTTTTATTCTTAATGAACTAGGAAAGTCTGTTTTATTTCAATATCCTTCATTTATAAGAACAGATGTTCAAGTTTTCATTAATATCAGTTTTCTTTCAGTGATAAAACTTTTGCCAATAATAGTAAAAAAGTTCTCATTAGTTTAAGCACATGATTATTTTAAATGTCCCATGCTGTTCTGGACCCTTTAAGCCTTTAATGAGGAAAAAAACGTTATAAAACAGCAAAACCTTGTTTATTTATTAATTTAAGAGCAGCAACAGTAAAGTACCTAAAAGTAATTTGTGCCACTATGACTATCTATAAACAAACCCAAAAATAATCAGTGAAAGAATATCCACTAGAAAACAGCTTTGACCTTATAAACACATATTTTTATTTCAAGAAAGGAAAAAAAAAAGGAACAGCAGTTTAGTTATGTTGATACATGACTAGAACTGACTTATACCTTCCCTTATCTATTTAATTTCCCAAATATTATTTTATTGCTCTCATTAAAGCTTTTCATAATCAGATGATAGTTTTAAAACCTTGATGATCATCCATTTATATTCTTCTGTGCTTACTGCAATAAGTAACATTTTACCACTGGAACTGCTTTCTCAATATCAGGAGCTATAGAGAAATGACCTTTGCAGTAGTTTAAATTACCAGTTATTTGTTGGTATTTTGCCTCTCTATTACCACTTTGGCAGTTTACTCAAGTAAAAAGAGCCCCAAACTTAAAGACATAATTACTGAGGAAGTTTCCCAGGTAACTGAGAACACATTAGTAAATTTTAATTTGATATATAATCACAAGAGTTTCTTGGTTGCATGATAACTTCCAGGGTGTGACTTGGATTAGAATACATTTATACAAGCAATTTTGCTTAATACGTACTTGGCAAATTATACATTTCAACAGATCGCCCTGTTTCAACACCAAGTGTGTACCATAATAAATAAAATTTAATACATATTGAAGAAGTAAATTTAAAGGTGTAATGGGTTAATTAGGCAATAAAATGTTCAGCACTGCAGTTTGCTGCATTCTGCAGCCATTCATCGTTTATTAATGAACTATGAACCAAATCAGATCATTTAACAGTTCATGGGCAACGAAGGGACAATGTGTCAAAATTCTTCCCAAAATATCAAACTAAAAATTTCCTCTGCATCTTACTTCTCCCAAGTGTCTATACCTGAAATGCAAAAGTGCTGTTGAAAGTGTTGACTATTTTTGACTAATATTGGCTAAGGTTTGCTATTTTGACAGTGAGCAATGGTCAAGTACTCAATAATTACAGTCTCAGATGCTTTACAGTGAATACAAACAGAACTTGAGTGAATCCAGGGACATGGAATTACTTTGGCACTGTTATTGACATTTTTCAAGTAAGTTTAAACCAAGTAACAGGTAATTGGCCTACAAGCATTATCTTAACAGTATCATGATCCAAGTTCTACTTGACTCAGATCTCTTAAAATTTGAGTAAATTTTGCATATTTTCATTAGCCCCCCCAAATCCAACTATATACTATTCCTAGAAAAGCCAGATCCAGTGAAAATCTTGATGAGACAAGCTTGGTGGCAAAGAACTCCAAGTGAACATTGTTAAATATATTTGGACATTTCACAACTGTCTTAAATAGAATTTCCACATTAAATAGAAGCAGAAGAAAAAAGATTAATCATCCTGAACACACTCTCTGTGAATGTGCAAATGGAGATGTGCAGTAGCTGTTACACACTGAACTTAAATTAGTAAATGCCTTCAAATAAATCGAGGATACATTGGCATAAAACAGGTCAGGGCAGGTAGAAAGCAGTCAGGACACAAAACTTGGTTCCAAAAAAAATGTTTTCCCAACACCTACTCGCACACCAGGAAAATCAAAGTTGTTTAAGCACAATTTCTTGAATATCTTTAAAATCAAGGAGCCAAAAGAGGTAAAAGTCTACATGCTCTCTGACTAACTAAATACTAGATTATAAGGCAAGTCAGTCATCTCAAAGCTGTTCAGTAATAGCACAACATCATAAGAGAGGTATATTTGAACACAGAATATTTTAAAAACAAAATTGCTATGCTTAGTCTCAAAACCAATCTTCTAAATAATAAGCCTGAATAAAAGAAAAATTCAGGTTTAAGAGGAAAACATAAAGGCAAGAGAGCAGAATCTTTTCCTAACAGAAATGAAGTTATTTTTCCTCATACTTGGAAAAATAATTTACGGGAAAGAGGACATCAAAACTGGGGGGGAAAAACAGGCCAAAAGATAAACAGCTCTGAAATTATTAATAAATAAAGACTTTGAATTAAAATGAGTGTCTGAAAGAAAAGTACATAGAGTAATAGTAAAGAAAATTAAAGGTGAATAAATAAACGTAAGGTATCTGGCACTCACATGAAAAAGAGGTGGGCAAGGGATTGTTGCCATATCCATAAATACCTTTCACAGTTCAGCAAAGAGATGCACTGCTATCTGTTAAAGTGTCTTTTCTGAAATTCCCCCTTTTTTCTCTGTTCCATGATTTTAAACCCTGCTGTGACCCGTGAAATTTCCTGGAATCTCATTTATAAATTTGTTTGCAGGTACAGTACATAAACTTTTTTTTCACACCTATTTTTTGTTATTAGCATTCTGTCTCCTCTATGTCTGCACCTAAAACCAACCTAAATATTTTCTTAGAAGATGGTGTTTAACAGGATGTAAGTCATATATTAGTTTTGTAAGAAAACATACATTTTCTAGTACTCCAGCCATAAAAACCACCTACCTCCAAGACCTGTTTCCAATCTCCTGCAAGAACACCTTTTCCAGAATCATAAATGGAAAGGTCTTTTTGGAAGGAAAGATCGGGAACGCTACATGAGGTGTTGCCTCTTTTCTGAGAGAGAGGTTGGAATGTATGGAGCTCTGTTTTGGGGTATGGGATCCAGGAAGAAACTTAGGGGTCAGGAAGGAGCCTCACATTCAGGGGTTCTGGTCCTCATGAGGAATGTTATCAACTCTGGAATCTGCTGAGGGGACAACACAGCAATCCAGGAGATTCCCGGGGCACACTAGTACCAGCTTCCTAACAGAGGAGACTAGGGAGCAATCTCCAAGGCTTTATGTTGGACCTGATCCTTGAAAACATGTAATGTGAAGACAGATGGCAGCCTACTTGGCTGCAGTGACCATGAGATGGTGGAGTCCAGGAGAGGGGAAAGAGCAGGGCAGAAACCAGGATCTCAACTTTGGATTTCAGGACAGAAGGCTTTGGTCTCCCTGGGGGACTGTTTGGGAAATGGGACACAATCCTACAAAGAAGGCTCGAAAAGAGCTGGTTCCTACTCAAGGATTATCTCCTCCAAACTCAGGAATGGTCTATTGTGACAAGAGGTCATGTGAAGGCAGCAGGTGGCCTGCATGGATGAAGATGAATCTAAACTCTGACACAAAAAGGATGTGCAAGCACCATCTTCAAAAACAAGGAGGCAGACACAGCCAAATATGCTTCCTGGTTTGTATGAACTTGTGTGACATATGGGTCTAATATATCAAAAAAAGCCCAAAATAACAGGCAATATTAATCACAATAAAGTCATCCCTCAGAATTAAGAGGGAAGAAACAAGCCCAACACCTCAAGTTTACCTCTTCTTGTCTTTAAGCAACTGCACTTCAAATCTTTTCCTTATAATTTGAAGCCGTGTAATTCAAACGGGACACTTGTACAGCTACTCAACTGCAAAGTTCCTCAAACACCAACAAGTCACAGAAACAAATAAATGTAACAACACCCAAAACAGCCACAATTTTACTTAAATTATCATTCCTTTTAATCCCAGCTAGGTGTTACTGCATGACCTAGTGAAATTTCTTTGGATCATCATGTGCTGATCTATCAATGTTTGCTTCAGTATAAACTTCCTCTTACCTTTCTAAAACTACTTAACCAAGGAGCCTGACTTGCTTTCTTACACACAAAAATGTTATTAATGTGAAATTACAATACTTGTAATTTCATTCACAATTTCACTCCTAATTAATTTCCAATCACGACTCTTTGCAATAACCGTAATGTTGCTAAGTAAAATAAGCACATTAAAGTCAGTTTCTCAATAAAAATGAAAAAATATGCTCCCTAAAAGGCAGGACAGAAACAAAGGTTTCCAAAAGAAAACATTTTGGGCGTTTTCAGAACAACTATAGATTTGTTGAGTTAGAACAGAAGCCAGTTTCCAAAAGAAAAAATAGTTTATTTCAAAAAGAAGGATCACATCACATCAACTATATTGTTCATTAACAAAACAGTCCTGCTTAAGATCCAGAAAGGGATGATGATGGGAAAAAATGTCAATAACCACAACTAGGATTTTCCAATAACAATGCCGTATTACTTCAAATGTGACTGTGTGGAAAATCAGAGAATTAGCAGAGGAAAACTATGATCCAGTTCTTAGTGAATCACCAAAACCAGTGGTCTGCAGATAGACCAAACATCCGAAGTGTTATCAGCTAAACAATCTGCCCAAAGAATCAAGTTCCTACTCAGAGCACCAGAACTCCGGTGCTATTTTCCCTCCTCAAATTAAGTGTTCCCTCCCTGATTTGCAAATACGGGAACATCAGCTACTAAACGGGAATGTTCATTTTGCTGTTCATGGGTTTTCACTGTATCACAAACTGGGCTTTGGTAGTTTTAAAATGCCACCTTTTTTATTTCTACCACATACTGTAACGTGGCTACAGCAAAATTTTAGCCTTAAATGAACACTAATCCTGCATTATAGTAAAAAAACCATATACTATTACCTACTAGCACTTGAAAGTATGCAGCACCTCACATCTAGAGGAGCTAAGGTGTTAAAAGTTGAGAATATGTGATCTGAAAAGGGAAAAATACAAGACTGGCATACCAACAGAGAAAATACAAGAGTCAAATAAGACACATATTTGCACCTGTTTCTATCCTGTCTAAAACAAGCAAGGAATTATAAGGCTAACATTGCAACTTTATGGTTGCAACACTGCACACAAGTCAAAAACCCTAAAATTACACTTCCCACAGACATTTTAACTCAACTCCAATTTGTAAGCAAAGAAGTTAGAAATAAAGCGTGTTATTCTGCTGCTTAAATACTACAAACGCTGAAGCAGGAATGTGGGATTCATAACTCTAATTTTATTAGCTTGTATGAATTAAAGATCTCAAAGAGACCATTGCATTAAATATCCAAATAACTCTATAATATCAATTAATAGCATTTTGTTTATTCTATTTATGAACACACTGCTGCCCGTTTAATGTCTCTGGTTGTTATAGTACCATATGGAAACAACATTAAGAGTGTGAAAATACTACATGGTCTGTTCAATCTTGATATTTTAATTTGATTTAGATAAAACACAAGTCTTTTTAGTTTTACACAAAGTGGAAACACTCCACTGTCATCAATTGCTCAAATGGTAACACTATGCCAAAGACTTGGAATTCAGCTTCCCATGATTACAAATACTAAACGCTTCCCTTCAATTCTTCCAACTCAAGCCATTCTCTGATTCTCTATCAAAAAACACACTAGAAATATATTTTATTGCAGCAATTTTGTGACAAAAAAACTGCAAAAATGTAATTGTCACCCTTGACTGAGGCAGAAATCCACAGGAAAAGGTGAAAAAATGACTGGCTTAGTTAATGAGGATTAATGAAATCTCTCAGAACTAGGCACAATAACCTCTTAAAAAAAGATAAGAGTCTTATCTAAATATCACCTTGTTAAAAATCCCATTAACTGACTGGCTCTATTACCTCCAGCTTTTGAGAATTCCCTATGTCACAAGTGCCAGAAGTCAGTTAATTAGTAAATAAAAAGGTGCACAAAATAATGCAAGTTCATGTAAAAGCCAGTTGGAACCATCTCCTGAGGTGCTTGTTTCATACACTTCACTCAAATATTAACAGAGCAATTTCATTTAAAAGGAATTAAGTCAACGCAAACCTCCAGCTTTGGATGCCAGAATCAGGTCTGTTAGAAACCTCATCCTGAGCATTCCCAAAGCTATGCCAGAGTCACCACTGTAGTCTGCTTTCGAGCTTTTCAAGTCAACAGCACTAATAACCAGCTGTTTCTACTGGAAAAGGGAAAGCCAGGGAGACAGACATCTGTACTCAGGAGCTGCCAGATCTGCTCCGTGTGTGGCCACAGGTGTCGACCCTCGTGTTGCAGCAGCCAAAGGACAAGGACAAAAAAACCTCAGAGCTGTACTAAAAGAAGGCATCCAATATTCAGGTCTCATGAAAGTAATTTTAACAGTCAGCTTGTAGAAGCAGGACTCACTTTTCTGCTCTGATTTGATTCTGGTTGCATCCGGAAGGCAACAAGAGGAAAGCCATGAGCAACTCTACAGAGAAAGTTAAAGGTTATGACTCTTTTACTGCCATTTTTGAAAGTTGTACGGAGTACCTGACTCACAAAGTTACAACAGACTGATAACTGTAAACCCCAGTAGCATTTCCACTTCTGCTTGAATGAAGAGCATCGTGAAATATTAAAACATAAAATCCACTCATTGGTCACAATGATACATAACTTTAGCCAGTATGATACTCCAAATCAGGAGGTTTTTAAGCAAAATTTATACCATAGCTAAGCAAGCATTTCTTTCCTTGAGTAAAATGCTGCACATATAAAATGAAAAACCAGATGATTACATTACTGTAAATCCTAGGATGTACTGCCACTAGGAATTCAAGACATTATTACAGCAACCCTTAAATACAAATAGGAAACAATGCAGTAGCTACCAAAAACCATCCAGAGCAGCAAAAAGGAAATATTAAGTGAAGCTGAATTACCAACACAAACTTCTGAAATGTTGAAATTTAGTCTGCCCTGCTATAACACCGGGAGATGACTGAAAACTTCAACAGAAAATCTGCCTTGTATGCGAGACTTCCCACATGTATTTAATGACTGATGTTATTTTTTTTACAGTGGAAGCAATTTTAATTACATTGTCTAGCATCTAATTAAACTTCACATTTTTATTACGCAACACAACTAGTCCATGTTCAAATTAGCTGACACAGCACAAGTAATTCGCCATAGTCATGCTGTTGAACAGATTCACCATGAAAAGTGTTTTTCTTTTTATCTGTTCTATGAAGTAGATCATATCAAGGGTGAGTGATCTGAGTTGCAATAATGTCACTAGGCAAGTGGGATAATAAACCTACACTCCTGCTAATGCCAAAAATCAGTCTCTGATCCAAAAACCCTAGAAATTCTTCAAATTCAAAAGGCTTTGGAGCAGGCCTATAGATAGATACTTAAACGATATTTGTTGGACAAAAACATACTCTACACAAAACCCTCCTGAAAAACAAAGTAAGATGCTACAAAACAGAAATTACCTGGAGTGTCTTATAATGATCTTGGTGAGGAAGTGCTTTTTCCTTTTTTTCCTTCAAGAAATCCAATTCTAGAACATTATGTTTTTCCAGCAAATATTCTAATTCCTATGAAGTGTACAAAACAAAATACGTGAAATGACAAACATTTGAGAGTTGTGAAAATACAGATTCAGGTAGTAATTCCAACTATAATTTCTGAACACTAAGACATTTGCTATTTTAATTTACACAAAGATAAAGGGTTGTGCAAGAAAACTCTGAAGTCTTTAGATTGAGATAGTATTTTAAAGAAGCATAAGGTATTTAAAATCCAAGGAATGTCCTCTGTATGAGGAATGTCTCATGTGAAGCAGACAAGGTCACTGGGTTTGTCTGTTTTGGAGAGAAGGAGATTGAGGGGGGTCCTCCTTGCTTTCCACCGTTTCCTGAGAAGAGGAAGTGCAGAAGGAGGTGCTGGCCTTTCCTTCCTGCTATCCATTGACAGGATGCATGGGAATGGCTCAAAACCATGTCAAGGGAGTTTCAGACTGAACATTATGAAGCATTTCTAGACCAAGAGGGTGGTCAGACAGTGGAACAGGCTTCCAGAGAGGCGGTTGATGCCCCAAACCTGTCACTGTTTCAGAGGCATTTGGACAATGTCCTTGACGTGCTTTAAATTTTGGTGAGCCCTCAAAGGTTCAGGCAGCTGGACCTGTCGTTACTGATCCCTTCCAACTCCAGCTATTCTATTTTGTTCCAATTACTTCCACATTTTTAATACGTTGCTCCGTCTTTCTGCACTTCAAAATCAGCTTATCAAATGCACTGTGAGCAAACATTTTCATTAAAAAGGCAGAAATCCTATGACATTCTTACAGGGCTGTCCATCTACATCTCCATAGTGAAAAAAATCTTAAAATATTCTGGGATCTTGCAGGGAGCCAGTCTGGAAGCCTGCCCATCATGAACCAATAGAGAAGAGAGAGAGTAACACTACTGACAATAAATTCCAAAATTATTTGCTATACAAAGAGCGAAAGATTTTTAGTTTTCTTTAATGCAGCCGTTGCTCCTACAAAACTCATTCCTATTCTACATAACCTGTTGGCACTCTTTCAGTTGCTCAAGAACAACTATTTTTTGAAGCCATGCAGGAAGCCAGTTGAGAAACAAATGACCTGCCAGATCACTGCACAGCTATTCAAACAAAGGCACAACCAAGAGGGTCATGAAGAGGACAAAGAGAGCAGGTCTGCTTAGTTAAACCCTGCTTTTGAACGAAACAGTGAAAACAGCTCACGAGATTATAAGTCTTTGATTCCACTGCAGAAACAGAATCTAGTTCTCAACCCATCTCATTTTACAGTCTGTATTCATGCCTCCCTTCCAACCTTTCTTCTATACACTTCATTCCTGGCAAAACCAGCCTGCTGCAGATCTCCTCATCTTTGGCTTGAGTTACTCAACCTCATTTTCATTTCCAACAAGCTGTTTCCTCCTTCCCCAGCACACCTGGAGAGCTATCAACACACAGTACTAAGAATGGTAGAAATTAAACTCACCCTCCTATGGCTCAGTGACCTTTTGCTACCTCAGATGCCTCACGCATAACCCTTCTTGGTGCTTTTATCATATTTAGGTCAGAAGGAATATGAAGAATGTAGCTACCAGAGCTCTCAGGAAAAAAAATCAAAACAAAACCACATGGCTCCATGTTAAGAAAACTTGTCTTTTTCTTTTATTTTTTTACCCCTCAAAGGAAAACACTACTTTTTCCCAGAAACTTTAGAAAAATTTAATCTAAAATAGACAGTAGGCATGAGAGAAAAAAAAAATAATTTTTGGCTAAATTGAGTTCTGTGTCCAGAGAAGGGTAATGGAGTTGGGGAAGGGTCTGGAGCACAAGTCTGATGAAGAGCAGCTGAGAGGAGTTCAGGCTGGAGAAAAGGAGGCTCAGGGGGGACCTTGTCACTCTACAATTCCGTGACAGGAGGGTGTAGCCAGGTGGGTGATCAGGTTTTCTTCCCAGGGAACCAGTGACAGGACAAGAGGAAACAGCCTCAAGCTGTGCCAGGAGAGGTTCAGGTTGGACATCAGGAAGAATTTCTTCACTGAAGGGGTGGTCAGGCTTTGTAAGGGGCTGCCCAGGGAGGTGGTGGAGTCCACAAGCCCTGCAGGTGTTCAAGAAATGACTGGATGTGGTACTCAGTGCCCTGGGCTAGGTGGCAAGGTGGTGCGTGGTTAAAGGTGGGACCAAATGATAGTGGAGATCTTCTCCAACTTGAATAATTCCATGTTTACATGATTCTAAATTTGGTCAATTTCTCTTAAATTCTAAAAAAAAATTAATTTCACAGAATCACAGAATATTCCGAGTTGGAAGGGACCCACAAGGATTATCGAGTCCAACTCCCAAGTGAATGCCCACATAGGGATCGAATCCACTACCCTGGTGCCATGACCACCATGTTGTATCCATCTGAGCCAATCTCAGGGTCATGTCATCATCGTTTTGTTTTTTTTTTATAACCAACTCTCCATCCCATTATCTAGACCATGTCAATAAGTTCCTCATCCAGACTTTCAAATCTCTGCCAGCTCCAACTACATTTAAATCCTAGATACATAATTACCAAATGTTTTAATTAAAAAAACCTGTCCATACCTTTCTAAGTTTTAATTTTTCTTCTTCAGCAGTGCAGAGTTTGATTTCCAGGTTTGCCACAGTTTGTTGAAGGCAGCTCTTCTGTTCATTTGTTCTCTGTGTCTCAGCATCAACCAAAGCACTGGTTGATGTGACTGAAGTCTTGTCTTCAGTAACATTTGAAGAGGCAGCTGGAATATCTGCTTGAATCTAATTCATAGGAGAAAAGTGAAACTGAATCATCCCTCTCAATACATCAGGCTTAGTATGTACTCCATGCTTTCATCCAATGAGGACTGCAAAAATGAGTCACAGAAAGGGAATGCAAAGGTTTTGTGCTAAAAGAAATATCTCGACGATAAATTAACAGAATAAGAGTAATTTGGGCACGTTTGCAACATTTAGTTAATGTTATCTCACTAAACTGAAACAAGGTTTTTAGAATCCAATATGGAAAACAGAGGAAACACTGATAATGAGCCCACATTTTCAGAAAAGAAAAAAATAAACTATGTGAGGTTTAAGAACATCTTACAGTATAATTAATAAAAGCCAAAGGGTTTTTTTTCCCCCATCTTAAAAAAAATAAATAAATAAAAGGAGGAGGCAAACATTTGTTTATTTTGCGTCCAAGGAACTTAAAAGGAAAAAGCCGGTAGATGAATTCAGTTCCCACTTTCTCTACAATTTGAAAGCCAAGAACACTTCAGCTTTGGGTAAAGGTGATGAAAGGAACATCACAATCTGTTTGACTGATTTGATATAATCCACTCCCCTACCAGCTTTTATTCCAAACATACACTCAGGCAATGAATTGATTTTTCAATAAATAAGTATCTCTCATAGGATTCAAAGAAAGTAACCAACGAAATCAGCTGAGATCTTGACTGTACATGAAAACGCCAGAAAAAACAGCCAGGAAGAAAACTGCAGTTTGTCTCTGAATTCTCCTTCTGTAAGAAGTACAGAAAAGTCACACGTGCTAATTCTATTTCTGAGTTCTAGTCAAGATTAGAGCTTGGCACTGCCAAAAATTGTGAGTGTGGTACATAAAATAGTGACCATTTTTTTACACAAAATCTCAAGAGGTTTTTGAGATACAATTATACAAGTATACAATTATAGTTTCATGTCCACCATTTACCTTTAGTTTGACCCTAAGTGCAAAGTCTGATCTACAAACTAATGTTGAAGGACCTGCTCTCAACTCCTTTCCTCTCTTCCATAAAACTTGCTAATCTATTTTTTAGTTTGTACCTTTTCCTGCACTAAAAAGAGTTTATGGAGCCATGGGTGTGTCAGTAGCTGAACAGAAGACGAGAAAAACTGAAACATGATTTTGCACAAACAGTCAGAAGTAACAAAGTATGTTTCTTATTTTTCCTTAAGATTACTTAACTAAATGAATGTTTACTTTTAAAAAATACACCTAAACCTCAGTATTCTGGAATATCCCAAGAGCTCTTTCCAGAGAACACAAATGCTGAAATTGCTGACCAAGTTCAAAACAAGAAAGGATGCAGGTCATTCCCCGTCAGTCAAAATCCAAAAGGGTAAGATCTGTCATGACTAAAGGGAAGAATATCTTGATCACTCTTCCAGTAATACAGATTTAGTTATCAAAGCCCCATCAGAGAGGCAGAAGAAGAGCCTTTAACACAGAAAATGACCATGCCCCCAAATTACAATAAACACTTCTCCCTCTCAAGAAAAAAACTCTAAACTTTTGGATGTCTAAGAAAATTTCTTAAATATCATTTGCATCTGGGCACATCTTGTCATTTTTTATGGGCTTTCCATAGAACATTAGGCTGGGAACAATAGAAAAGGGTAACTAATTCATTCCTAAAACTGAAAGATTGGAGCTGTGCCAGCTACAGACTTCTGGAAACGCAAATACACAGATACTCCTCCAAGGGAAAAATAAAAAAAGACTCCATTTAAGCAAAACAACTATTTTGTACAAGTTGTTTATCCAGCTCTAACAAAATGCTTCTAAATGGTCAGATAATGGAAATCTGACTCAATGGTGAATTTCAGTTTTCACCATGAGTAGTCCTAGACTTGATGAGACTACTTGAAGAATAAGAAACCAAGGAAGAGTTGCAAAGTAGCCCAAAATATTGATTGGTACACAATGAGGCAAGAGCACTTCCCAATTCCAATCTTCTCATCCCGAGAAAAGGTTAACCTTCGGCAGGGGAGGTTTAGACTTGATATTAGGAAAAGGTTTTTCACTGAAAGAGCGATACAGTTTTGGAATGGTTTGCCCACAGAGGTGGTTGAGCTGCCAGCCATGGAGGTGTTCAAGAGTAGGCTAGACAAGGTGCTGAATGATATGATCTAGATGTAGATGTTAGATTTACTTGGATTATAGGTTAGAGTAGAGGAACTTCAAGGTCTTTTCCAACCTTATCTATACTGTGAATAGGGAAGTTTATAACCAATAAACTTGTTCAAATAGGTGTCACTGCAATCATTGGCAATAAAATATTCCCTAAAAGGGTAAATCCGTTTCATTCTCATCTGCAACAATCCAGCATTCCTGTGCTAGTGCCCAGGCAAAAATTATTTTTCTTTTGTAACTAAACAATTTGGTGATCAAAAAAACGAAACACTTTTACCACCCCCCCCCAGGGAGAGATTTCATTTTGCCTCTTATTTGTACCAATGGAAAACGAATGTGGATTCATCCTGTACTAAAGGCTAATTNACAAGGTCAAACTAGGACCACGTCAGATCTCCAAAAGGAAAAAAAACCTAAAAATCAACTTTAAAAGTAATGGGAGAAAAATAAAATAAAATAAAACAAAACCCAATCAACCTAACCACCAAAAATTAATTTAATTCTAATTAGGTAAAGATAATTCTACAGTCACTTGAGAAAACATACCAGTAGGCATATATTTACAGCTTAAACAGTAATGCATTTCTTGAGAGACTCTTCTTGCTCTTGCTTCCTGTTTCATGTCTAGCACTATTCAAAATGCCTTCAAATTTTAGTAACTCCAACACACTTCTCTCTCTTGCAGTTCATAGCAAAGTAGTGCAGTGTTTCCCAGTTAGAGGTCTTCTGAATAATTTTCAAATGATTTTACTTCAAAGTCTGCATCAAAGAATTCCAAGGGCCTTTTGCCCTCAGAAGGCATTTCAGCCTAAATGTGCACAGAAAAGATACAACACTAAGACATTTAATACATCAAGTTCCCACACTGAAGGTAAAAAATTGTGGGTTTACCTGCTCTTCAAGAACAGCTGGATTTATCCCACTGGTGGCTGTTTGAACAGCTGTTGTCACATTATCACTTGATAAAATGAATGAGTCAGAAGGAACCAGGCAGGAAGAAGGCACAGAGTGCTCGAGAAGAACATCAGATCTATGGACTTCGGGAACTGGGAGTAGAAAACACACACAGCATGAAGAAGCACCCAAAAATCAGTTCTGTTTCTGGAGTCTATGCTTGGCATAAACCCATTGCACTGTCAACAAGTACAGTCATACTGATAGAAGGTTGTGTGCCCTTAAAAATCTAATTGCTCTGAGGAATAATTCCACACAAAGTGCCTGTGGTTTGGAGTAATATCCATTTAAGGACATTCAAAGTTGCAGTCACTCTAAATTAAGACTTTTCATTTACACGGAGGTTTTGAAAGAAAACTGCAATCAAAAGGATCGCACAAACTCTCAGCTTCAGTGTGATCTTTAATCAGTTTTAATCAGTTAAGTCAACATAAACCATATTTATAGTTTCCTAAGTTTCATAAATTTTAAAGTTAAATAAATCCTCAACTGTCTTAGAAGGCATAAACAAACAGCTTATCAGGACACATGATGAAAGCAGCTTTGCATTTTATACGAGACAAAAAGATAAAAAGATAAATAACTCTTAACTAAGAAAAGTTAGGTGGAATTAATACTGGACTGAGAGCTCCTCCATACCAATTTCCAGTCATGCCATAAAAATCCTGAACAGTGGATCATCATCATCAAGCAGCACAACAGAAACTTGAGTGCCCTTATCAAAGAAATATACCAAATAGACAAAATAAACAGAAAGGAGAGAAATATCCAATTGTTTTAGAAAAACAGCTCATATTATCAATACAAACCAGTGCGGCCCAAAGGCATTCAAAAGGAAACACTAATCCACGATTCCAGGCCCCCTTTGTCCCATCTTTTTAGTCTCACAGTTCCAGGATTCAGGTATAACATAGAGGAACAAAAAGTAGAAAGATGATGGACCATGAGGCAGAAAAATACAAGACATATGGCCAAAAAAAGAAAAAATTTTAAAAATCACAGCTCAGCAGAAAAAAGAAACTTGGCCAAAAGGCTAAAAACAGATCTGGGACACAATTGCATCTTTAACAGTAAACCCTTCCTCAACAGTTGGAAATGAGACTTTTTTGGCTTCCTTTATGTGCTATAAGATACCCCATTCCAAACGTCTCCTTTTGAAGGCAGCTTCTTGTAACAATGACTTACAGTGTTAGTTCAAGTGGCAGTGAAGTGACATAGAAGATGATCTTTTTCTTCTGAACCAACAGTGAAGTCTCTGTTTTATGCTATCATTTAATATCCTGAATCCCAGTTTAAAATCAATTTCCATCTGATGGAAAAACAACTAAAATAATGCACCAGGCATTATTTCTGACAAAGAAGGCACATGGTTTTCTTACTAAAACTGTCAACTCACAAGGAAAAACCTGGCATGACACTGATTCCTGTGATATTAGTGCTCATCCTGTGTGAGGATTACCACAGCTCAGGCATAGCTCACATATAAATAATTTATCACAAAAGTAAAAATAGAAACTGAGTCTAGGTAATATGAGGAATGGAGACTCACTAAAATTAAAACTTTAGGTATTCACATTTTTGGGGCTATCCAATACTAGACATAAGACTCAATTTTTTCAGGAAATAAAGAGTTTTACATGGAAACTTCTACAGTCAAATCAAGCTTTCAGGGATTCCAGTTACAGTAATGGATGCTTAGCATCTTGAGGGGGGGAAATAAAAGAAACAAAATCCCCACCTCTTAAGTTGTCAAAATGAAGCCTAGGAAATGAGGAACAACAAGTGGTGACCACTTCTGAACGTTGTGGTTTCAAATTTTCAGCTAAACACATGACCTTGCAGAAGACAAGAAAAGGTGGCAACTCTCCATGGTATCATTCAAACACCTTTTTTACAAAACCTTCTCTTCATTTCTCAGTAATGGTAAATATTCAAAAACTAGACATTCCTAGAATTATACGTGCTGTGTCTGTAATTCAAGCTCTCTTAATTCATTCCTCTTGTGTATATACTGGTGAAATTGCATTACCATTTTAGAACAGCTCAAAATTTGCTTATAAAGGCAACCCCTGAATCATTCCTGCTTTCCACACCTTTGCCACTTCACACCAAACCAGTCCACAACAGAATATGTCAAATAATTTCTAAAACACATAAGTAACAAACACCCAATAAAATTAACCAATCATCTGCTTAATTTATAAAAGAACAACAGAATCTTTTGAAAAATACTCTTTTCTCATGAAGGAAACACCAGAAATTACTAAATGCAAGTAAAAATAACCAAACCATTTTCGGTACTGACACTACTCTTAGCTCAATGTAAATGGATAACTATTCGAAAGGGTTAAAAATGAGTGGAGTGATACATTAATAGATATCAACTGACAGCCAATATGCCCATAGTAAATGTTGTCCCAGCATCCTGTAAAGCTGTAGGCATTTTATAGCTTTCTTAGCAATTTTCCCTTTTTTTAACCCCTTATCAAATTTCCCAAGTTTTTCCTGTAATCACTGCTTTTCCAGCTGTTGGGGAATCAGAATTAGGATCAACAGGTAAATGCCTCCACAATCACAGAATATCCTGAGTTGGAAGTGACCCACATTGATCATCAAGTCCAACTCTCAAATGGCACCACTGCCTCCCTGGTGGGAATTGAACCCGCGTCTCCCGCATGAGAGGCGGGGACACTCACCACTGTACTAAAGTGGATTTCTACTGAAGTTGACAGCAATGTTTGATGACTCTGATGAGTATAAAAATCCTCCTAGGAACAGAAAACACTTTGGCTGCTTCCCTACACAGACCAGTGTACAGTGAAACACCATCATATAGTGAGGAAGACAAACCACTCCAATGTACTTCCAAGATGATTTCTTGGATAGCTCACAGTAGAAAGTTGAATATCTAATATATATATAAGTAACACTGGGCAGAAAACTCAGTTATTTCTGTTAATAAAAACATTAATTTACAAGTCAACGCCTAAGAAGCATTTTGACCAAACCTATTAAAATCTTGCCTATGGCTAGAAATTAATACATTCACAGCAACATTTGCATGAAAAAGTCACATAACGATTTTACAGTAATAAAATATTCTTAAAATACCTTGCTATAACCTACTCTAAGACTTGTGTTACAATCACACAAAAAACTTTTGTGTTATGTATAAATAATTTAAATTCTGCATATCTAATAAGAGTTAAATTAGACTTCCTAAGGCAGACACTGCACAGTTATACTGGATTTAACTTATTAATCACACTCAAACACGCTGCTGAATTTAAGCAGTATTCTTTATAACAGTCAAAATGACAAGACAATTAATAATTTGAAAAATGTATTTTCCTTGTTACTTGTTTTCCTTTATTTCAAAGACAAATAAAGCTAATTATTCTGTAATGGACAAAACCCAGTAGTGACAGAAATAAAATAAAAACATTCTAAGAACATGATTTAAGGAGAGCTCATATTGAAAAGAATCTCTGCCTTATTTTGCATAATTTATTCTGTATAACAATACAATTATGCAGAATCTTTAGTTCCTGACCAACTAACACAATATGTTAGGTCTTTTTTTCCTAGTGTTGCAAAAGTGGTGTCTCTTTTTGTGAAAAAAAAAGAAATCTAGAGCAGAAGAAAATCATCTGCCAATCAGTAAGACCTCCTCAATCTTTTAATTCTACTGATACTGTACATCAGTTAAACTTTTACTAATTTCTTAAAATCCAGACAGGTCCCAGGCAATTGTATGAATTAGTAACAGTAGGTCCAAAATGCTTCTGCTTCTGCTTGAGATAAAGGGTATGCAAGATATTTTCTAACTTTATAATCTGCTCAACTAAAAAAGATCATTCTCATCCATATCTTCTTCCTCAAAGGAAGCAAGAGACTATTTTTATTTTTGCGGGGGTTTTTTTGACAATTTGCAACAGATCTTCCATACTCCAAAGTAAAGAACAGACTTTGAATGAAGATGTATTTGTTTTCAGTTGGATAAACTGTACTTCTCCTCCATTCCTCAAGAAAATTTAACTTTGAGAAGGGCAGCTTCACAAGATAATCCCTCAAGAACATTCTTATGCTCAAGTTCTCGCTTTTGGCTATTCTTTTACTGTGTACACACCCCTCTGGGCACTAAATTTTACAGGGAATACATAAGGACAGCAATACAATATTAAGATTTTTTAGTGATTTTATCAATACCTGTAGGAAATGCTGCCCAAGCAATAGCAGGGGATGTGGTCTGCTTTTCACCATTTCCAAACTCATAACTCTCTGCTGCCTAGGAACAAGAAGAAATTGTTACATATTTTACAAAATCCTATAGATGTCCATAAAAATAATTGAAAATGGAATCCAAATAACATACCTCAAATCCTCCAAAGTCGTCATCATCCATCTTTCAACTGGTACTAGAACATAGAAGAATTCTTGATTAAAAACAGAAAAAAGAAAACCCCACTATGTTGTTATATTCCCTTTATTTAAAAAATAGAAATGGAAACTTTATAAAGCCAAAGGACAGACTCGAGTAAAACAAGTCGCTGTGCTCAAACCCTAAAAGCCCAGCAGTAGGAAGATATAAAATAGAACATTCTACACAAAAGTGGCTCTATTTTACTGCCCAGAGGAATATAAGAGAAATGTGCTGATTTTATGATCAATCAGGAGTCAAAGGACAAAATGCCTCATGTCTTTGTACTTCAGTTACATGACAGATGAAAAAAGATCTCTGCTTGGATCCAACTTGCTCATCTCTGTGCTTTTCACAACCTCATCACCCACTCCCTTAGAGTTGAATATTCTGCCCTTCAACTAAATCTTCATCTCCACACATTACCTGAAGTCTTCATAATTTCAAAGCTCTACAACAGACCAAGGGACCTAAATAAGAACTTCACACAAGGGCTGGAATTGCAAGATCTCACTCAAGAACTTTTTTATTCATCAGGTTACATGCAAAAGATTGAGTGTTTTATGATAGAATTTGACTATCTTCAAGGGAAAGCATAATCACTGCCTATCAACATCATCACACACCTTTTGAAAGCAAAAATGGAGGAAATATTTCTAATACAGGAAAATAGAAAGATGGTACTGTAAGAACTATATCTATTGATATACACAAGTGTATAAATATAAATGTATATATATACGTACAGATATACAGAAGTAGAGCAGTCAAGTCCCCAGTAACTCAATTAATGATACCACACCCAGCAAATAATCTAGTTTGAATATATATATTTTTAAAAAAAAATTAAATGTCCAGGAAGTAGGATTTCCGCCCACCAGATTCCAAAATGAAGGGTTGTCTTCATGCACAATGAAGACAATCCAGTCTAACACAACCATGATCCATCATGTACCTTGTGTGGCTTTGTGTTTATGATTTAAAATGCAAAAATATTTTCCATTCTGAAGTTGCTTTTCCAAATCAGCACTGTGGTTAAATCCAAAAAGATTTCCTGCTTTTCCCATCTCTTCTTAGCTGTCTGGCAACATCAGAACAAACTGCAACTTGGAAAAAGACTGTGGTGAATTTCTGGAAATTTTTCTGCTACCACAGAGGTCCTTCCCTGGGTTCCATGGAGGGGCTGATTTAGATTTTACAAACTGATCAGCATTTTTGACTTGTAGCCCTGAATTCTGTGGCATTTTGATATATTTATAGTTAAACTGCAGTTCCTTTTACAAAAATGCAGGCTAAGTTATTCAGCTAATGAAAGTAACTCAAGATGTACAAAGCTGTTTGAATAGAGGTATATATTTAACAAAATATATATACACACACACACGCACATACATATATATATACATGTATATACACTATAAAATTCTGATACATGACTGAAGGATGATCCAAGAAACCTTTACAGTCTATATATAACATTAAAATGTTTATAAAGCAGATTGACTTCAGTTAAAACAGACTGTAGGCTGAATAAACTTTTATTACTGCAAAAGTACATGGTCAGAAACAGAAGAATTCAAAGGATCCTGATGAAACCTCCAAATGGATATACTATTAGAATGCCAAAGGGGACACTTTGAATTCACATCCACTGCTGGAATTTGCTACCAAGGCTGATTTCAACTCAAACATCTTCCAAAGTTTAATAAATTAATTTCCAAAATCTTATTGATGAACTTAGAAGCCTTTGGTGCGACCTAACTGTGGCCTTGCAGTACCTGAAAAGAGCCCACAGGAAAGATGGAGAGAGACTATTGACAAGGGCCTGAAGTGACAGGACAAGGGGGAATGGCTTCACACTGAGAGAGAGCAGGTTTTGGTTGGATAATAGGAAGAAATGCTCCCCCATGAGGGTTGTGACTCCAAGGAAGTCTCTGTAATATCAATGGCGTTTTCACACCAAAGTGTTAATCCTCCAATTTCCAGTTCTTCAGAGGTCCCTCAGGAATTCTAGGCTAATGGATACTCATCCAGTTAAGTCTGTTTGCTATCTGGGTACATACATATAATATATATGCACATATGTACAAACACCTCTGGTTTCTAGGGTATATGCTTTATTTGCTGTGGGGAAACAAAAAAATTCTAAAAATACCAGAAATTGGCAGACGTGGCATTGTATCACAAACATGCAGGCAGGATTAGGACAGAAGGCATGGATTAAATCTTGAGGGATACTGACATAAAGTAATTTAAAAACCTCTTCATAGAGTGTTCTCTTCATAGAGTGGTAGTCCAAGAGTTCTTACTAGAAGATGTATTTCCAAAAAAATGATATCTTCTTGCACAAAAAGAGTTCCATCTCCAAGGAGAAGGGAAAAGGGCCACACCAATGTTATAAGAACTGTTTAGAAAAAAAGATGAATCAAGACTATTTTTAGACAGGATACTTTCAGAGCCCTCAACATTCACATGCATTTAGCTCTAAAAAATGTTTGAAAAATTCATTATAAATTTAGCTGATAACAATGCTGAAGATACAACCAAATACATAATTTCTCAAATCTACCATGATGGAAATGCATTTCTGATACAAATAAAGAACAGAACTAACACCTCACATCAAAACTGCAACAACTTTGGCAGTGAGTTCTTTTAATCAATCATCTATTCCAAAGTGGATAATGAGCCTTTTTTTTCCTCACAGATTAGGAACATTATTTGTGGCACTGGAATAGGAAAGAATACATTAAGTGCTGACAATCTTCAGGATTCAAAAAATAACAGAAAAAGACAAAACAATCCACACAGTCTTACCATGACTAAATGTGGTCTCTTGAAATATGCCTGATACTGGAACTAAGTAACTGTAAAATTGGGCAACAAGAACTCAACCTCAAAATTACAGTGTCAGAAATTATGGTTGGAAAAGCTACAGTAGGTGACCCAGCCCAGGTCATTTCCTAAACATTACAGTTCTCAGTCAGACATATCCACAAAGACTTGAGATCTCCCGTCACACTCTGTGAAAAGGAGGAAATTTTCCAGGGATAACGAACAGGCAAGCCACTGCATTTTGGGTAGATTCTTATCAACAAGTTTGCATTCATACAATGGAACCATAATTTATGCCAAAACTCAGAGCAGGAGGTCATCCAACCCAAGCTCCTGCTGAAAGCAGGGTCAGCATCGCATTCAGATGAGCTTGCTCAAGACTTTCCCTGCAAGGCTGGTGAGGGTGTATGATGGATGTACTCAGATAGCTGGGCTCGTTTGAGAAGCCTGCAAGCTTTTCTATGCAAAATGCAGTCACTAAAGCCTGACCAGCAGCTCAACAGTCGCCATGAAACCCAACAGACATACGTAAATCATATTTTTATATGCAGTAAGATCAGCAGCTATTCACAAGGAGTAAGACAGAAAAATATAAACTGGGAGGGAAAAAGCCCCTCTTCCCCATTCCAAATCTTAGGGGGAGAAGGAATGCTGTCATCCCACCAGAAATCCCAGTATTCTTAATATCCAAAAGGTAAAAGTGATGGAGACACCAAGTGGTGAATTAAGAAGAAATCATCATCCATGTCTGCCTCTGGGTAGTGGGAATTCAAAGTAATCAAGTCTTGAGCTATGACCTGATAAATCTACATTTGTCTCAGCAATAAAGACAACTGATTTTTGCACGCACAATCAACTGAATGCCACATTACCTGGCCTGTAAGTTTGAGTTGGAGGCAAACTTACATGCAGAATTTTGTACATTTTAAAGAACAACTTACAGAACACGTTGCTTGTTTGTTTTGTCAGAGCAGTGAGTGTGGAGCTGGCTGAGGGTGAAGTTGCTGCATTTCTGGCAACCCCCCCTGGGTGGGTAACCCCTACCTATGACAACTTACTGGTTTTGCTTCCACATCCATGCTTTTTAAATGCCTCATTCAAAGTGTTCAATCTAGGACAGGTTTATTAGCTGTTTCTTCACTGGACATAGCCTAGACCACAGCACCTGAAGAAATCATTGGCCAAAATTGCAGGCTCCAACAAGTCTACCCAAGATAAGTACAAGATTAAAGAAATTCCTTAAAAACAAACAAATAAAATTAAAAAATAAAACAGCAGTAATTTAGAAATCATCTATACTAGCAATACCTCTGCGATAGAAAGCAGAACAGCTGATAAATTTCTATATCACAAGTTCTAACCAGCTCACACCAACACTTCTCGTGGCTCTCAAGCCAAAACTCAAAGCACTCTTTAGAAATTTTAAGACAGGAAAACTTTCTCCTTGTTACTCAGCTGATACAGACTTTTCTCCTGTTCTGTTCCAATTACAGCTTCAGGATAAGCATTTTGCATCTTCAAAACTTGTAACAGCTACTAGATCATTTATTACAACATTTTTATAATATGTATATCTCAAAGGTTACACAGCCCAAGAAAGATGAATGTAGAGCATAATGGAAATTAATGTAAATTGAGAACTGGTCAGCTCCCACAGTGAAAGGCACAATGGGAGGCAGGACCTTGATTTGAACACATGACAGAAGCACGACTGATCACATACTAAATGACGATACTTCAAGGTTTTTGGGGAAAAGAAGACTACACAGAAAAAGTCACAGCATTTTCTTCCTGGGAAATGAGCCTGGAGAGAAGGAAGCTCAGGGGAAACCTTCCCACTCTCTAGAATTCCCTGACAGGAGGTTGCAGCCAGAGGTGATCAGGCTCTTCTCCCAAATAACAAGTGAGAGGACAACAGGAAACAGCCTCAAGTCACCCCAGGGGAGTTTTAGATTGGATATTGGGAAGAATTTCTTCACAGAAAGGGTTGTCAAACACTGGAATGAGCTTGAACGTGGTTAATCACCATCTCTGGAGGTATTTGAAAGGTGTGTAGTGGTGACACTTGGGGACATGGTTTAGTGGTGCCCTTGGTGGTAAGAGGTTAACAGTTGGACTCCATGACCTTAAAGGTCTTTCACAAACACAATTATTCTATTAATTCAATGGCAGTAACTGATTTAATAAACACCTACTAAATTGTAATAATACTAAAAACTTTCTAATAAAATCAAAGAAAGCACAGTCAAACCCACCCATTTTACAGTAGCAGCTGCTTATAGTATTACAATTGATCCAACTGAAAGTTATGATACATTTAAGAAAAATGAATGTCTGGCCCTTTGTAACTAATATGGCTTCACAGCCTAAATAAACCAATACATCCTTCAAGGAATCACAGAATAAATTTAGTTTGGAAAGCACCTAAGGACACACCTCACACAACCCAATCTGAAAGCAAGGCCACCTCAGACACTGTTTAAAGCCACATACAGTCAAGTTTAGAGTATTTCCAAGGATTGTGACTTCAGTCCAACAAGCAACAGTAAACACTAGAGGAAACACCTAGAGGAATTTTTTTGCTATTCACCCTTCTGATCTATTCATTATTTCATTTATTCTGAAGCATCTCCACAAGGTTTCAACATTTAGAAATGAGAACAGTGCAGTAAGGAATGTGACAATAAAAGTCAAGGATTGATTCACACACAGTAGAATGTCTACAGCTAAAACTCTTCTATCAATTCCTACAGTGAATTTAAGAATTAAAAACAAACAAGGAAAACCAAAAAAAAGGAAACAAACAGTAACAAGAATTTTTTTACCACTTAGTACTTTTCTCAAGAAACACCCCCTGGGGACTAAATATCCAGGTTCTATGTAAGATCCATGTAATATTCAATATCCTCTGATGTGATATTCCATACGTAACATCACCAATAATTTTGAAATAATTCTACTTTCACATACCAGTGTTGCAAGTAACAAAACTGTACCAGCAAAAGCTGTAGCATTTGTATCACTTTTCTGTAACAAAACCATTTACACAATCTGCAAGAACTCTAAAACTGCCTTTCCCACTGTTACTCTAAAAAAAGAAAGAATCACAGTATATGATTAAACACTAATAAATATGTACACTTTTCTCTTTAGGTGTATGTAGCCTCAGAATAAAAATATTTTTTACAAATAATATTCTCGTCTGAAAAGTACTGAACCAATATGACAAAAAATGTCAGAAATGCCACAAAAACTGGTACTAAGATAATCTACAAAACCAATTCCACAAAAATTTGTGGTTTAGAATTTGAGGGCACTCTTCTTCAGCTTATACGTATTTTGGGGGTTTTAAAACAGTGCTTAAATCAGGAAAAAACAATAAAGTGCAATTCCAAGTCCATTTCACTTCCATAGTTTGAATAAAGTTATTCAAAACAGAAAGCAAGATTTCCATTTCTAGCCACAAGAGAAAAATGGGTTCTGAGAGCTCCTGCAGAAAAGGCAGGTACTGGTTTTCAACTTCACTTCTGACTTATGAGAAAACGCCCCCAAAACCAACAAAAACACCATCACAGCCTGGATGGAAAACATATTCAAGAACTTCCTCAGACACATCCGAGAAGAAACTCACACTGAAAACTAGAAAAACCATGTTCTGTAAAATCAGTATATATGTTAAATCACCAAATACGTGGTGTCCAATTATGCGTAGGAAAGAATGAGTATAACTTGGGAGAGACTTGCTTTTTCCTGGATCAACAAAAAGGTGTGAACTCTAAGCCAACATCTAAAATACTACTCTGGTTGTGATTCAGAAATAATTGCTGAGGTTGACTTCAGAGGATTTCCTGAGGTAGGAATGTACCGCATGCATGTACCATTTTTGTCTCCACACTAGACCACAGCCCATGGACCACATGGGGATTCCCTGTGTAACAGTGTCATTCAGGAGGAAAGACTTTGCCAGTATCCCAGTGGCACTTTTAGCATGTATTTTCAATTTAAAGGCTGAAGAAAGGAAAAGTTTGTATACTTTGGCTTCCAACATCTTGGTCACTGAGGTCTATCTATGGCCAGGGGTAAGAAACAAAATAGAGTCTCTAACAAGACAAATATGGATTTCATTCCAGACGGTTACCTATTGCCATAAGGAATTAGAGTAACACACATACTTCTTGACTGAGGATTTTTTTTTAAGTTTTGCCCATGATTCTTTGTTGGCTTCACCCAACTTGACGAATCATCTACTTAGAAAATACCGACTTCTTCTTTCTAGATGAGTTCAAATAATACAACTCCAACAGAAGTATTAAAATAGGGTATTATTCAGCATATTTTGTTATCTGGAGAATCCATAGATGCATTCTCAAGACTTGATTCTAACAACTTCAGTAATTCAAGATTATTTATACAGAGTCCTTCCTTGGTCTTCAGTCTTCACCATAATTGGTTTCTTGTGACCAGAATACAGATACTTTTTGCTTCATTATAAAAATAATCACACATTTAACTAATTTTTAAATTTCTATAATGGCCCTCTATAAACTTTCTCTACCATAAGTATCTTTTTACTTCAAAACCCACACATTTTCACAAAAAGTACATAAACTGCACTGGAAATTCTGATGAACCAGATATAATTCATATCATGCTTTGGAGGAAAAAACCCTCCTCTAACAAAGCCTTCTCCCTATCCACCTCCAAAAAACCCTCAGAAAGTAGCTTTAAATTAAACTGGAATTAAACATTTCTGTTATGCACAGTCAGGCAATATCTATAATTAATCAACATCAAGAACCAATCAACAATGTCTGAAATTCTGGTTAAGATTCATAGCAATCAGAAGCCCTGCAAGTTAGTTGTGATTCTACAAAGGTAAGAAAAGAATAAGTTGTCATATGCTCAATAAATCACAGAGATGAGACACCAAAGGCAAATGTCTGAGCAAAAGTGACCAGAGCAGAGTAAAAATTCTCATATTTAAAATATTCTCATTGTTCTAGAAACCATAAATCAAGCACAGTTCACCAGAAGACAGAGCCAAGCTGTTCTCATATCTGCACAGGGTTTAGGACAAAATCCACACAACAGAAGCTGGAATTGTGAAACTTCTGACCAGATATTGGAACAGGTTACCCAAAGACATGGTGGAGTCTTCATTCCTGAACATAATCAGAAAGAATTCAACTGCACAGGGCCCTGATCCACCTGCTCTAACCAGACTTGCTTTAAGTAGAGGTTTGGATTAGAAAACCTCCAAATGTGGTTTATGTTTCAACGCATCCAGTTTTATCCAGAACAGTATCCTTAAAAAAAAAATATCGTTCTTCACATGAACTGCACTAAAACCTGTCCAAGATCTGTCCAAGATCATTAATGACTGCGTTTGCTAATGACAAATGAACCAACTTCAAAAGAGAAGCACGAAATGGAAAGAAGAGCCCCAGAATCCTGTTGTAGGAGGGACAAAAGAAGTAAAAGCCTAGTGAAATGTACCTGAAGGGAGCCTACAACGAAGTTGGAAAGAGACTGTCATGGTTTGATGCTGGCTGGATGC
>WEKX01002324.1:0-25448 GCA_013390025.1 Pitta sordida
CCATGGGGTGTCTTTCACCAAACCGGGATTGATGGACATGGAGGGCAGAATCTATCAAACAGGGGCAAAAGGGTTTTGGCCTGGGGGCTGGCAAGACTCATTGACAGGGCTTTAAACTAGGTTTGAAGGGAGCAAGGGATCCGGCAGTCACTCAAGAGGGCACTGAAACTGGTGAAAATGAGCCACAAACATATTCAGCAGCACAGTTAAAGTGCATCTACACCAATGCATGCAGCCTGGGCAACAAACGGGAAGAACTGGAGGTTATGGTGTATCAGGAGCGATACGATATACTTGCCATCACAGGAACATGGTGGGATGACAAGCACGATTGGAGTGCCGCACTGGAAGGCTACACACTCTTTAGAAGAGACAGGAGAGCATGTAGAGGTGGGGGGGTGGCCCTATATATTAAAGCAACCCTTGATACCATAGAACTTGACATCAAGGATGATCAATTAGAGAGCCTATGGGTCAAGGTAAGAGGGATTCCCAATAAAGCTGAAATTCTACTCAGAGTATGTTAGAGAACGCCAGATCAGGAGGAAGAGGCAGACTGATTGCTCTTTAAGCAACTAGAGACAGCTTCAAGATCAGCTGCTCTAGTTCTTACAGGAGACTTTAATCTGCCTGATATCTGCTGGGAACTTAACACAGCAGAAAGGAGACAGTACAGAGGGTTGTTAGAGATAGTTGATGACTGCTTCTTGATGCAGCAGGTGAGTGAGCGTACCAGGGGAGAGGCTGTGCTCGACCTATTGTTTACAAATAAGGAAGGGTTGGTTAGTGATATTGTGGTTGGAGGAAATCTGGAATGTAGTGACCAAGAGATCATAGTGTTTTCAATTGGCAGTATGATGAGAGAGGGCATGAATCAAATCTCTATGCTCCATTTCCAGAAGGTAGACTTTGGACTGTTAAATAAATTAATTGGGAGGGTAATATGGGAAACAGCCCTTAATGGCAGGGGCGTCCAGGAAGGCTGCACATACTTTAAGAATGAGCTCATGAAGATGCAGGGGCAGGCAGTCCCAATTTGGCGAGAAATGAGTCGGAAGAGCAGAAGAACAGCCTGGATGAGCAAAGAGCTACTGAAAGAACTAGGGGAAAAAAAGGAGGATGTACAGCCTTTGAAAAAACGGGGAAGTAAGCCAGGGTGTGATTCAGGAAGTGGTCAAGTCATGCAGGAGAAAAATTAGAGAGGCAAAATCCCAGATGGAACTCAACCTAGGCATTTCTGTTAAGGACAACAAGAAATGTTTCTATAAATACATCAACAGCAAAAAGAGAGGCTACAACAGCCTCCACTCATTATTGGATGCAAAGGGGAACATAGTAAGTAGAGATGAGGAAAAGGCAGAAATACTTAATAGCTCCTTTGCCTCAGTTTTTAACAGTAAGACAGATTGCCAGCAGGACAACTGGACTTGTGGGCTGACGGAAGGAGTCAGGGTGCAATATAACCCTCTTGTGATCCAGGAGGAGGTAGTCAGAGACTTGCTGAGTGGCTTGGATGCTCACAAGTCCATGGGACCAGATGGGATCCATTCAAGGGTGATGAAAGAACTAGCAGATGAACTCGCCAAGCCATTCTCCATAATTTACCAACAGTCCTGCCTTACTGGTGATGTACCACAAGACCGGAAATTGCCTAATGTGACACCCATCCACAAGAAGGGCAGGAAAGATGATCCGATTAATTACAGACCTGCCAGCCTGACCTCAGTCCCGGGCAGAGTCATAGAACAGAGAGTCCTATGTGCTATTATGCAACAACTGCAAAATGATCACAACATTAGAACTAGTCAGCATGGATTTCAGAGAAGCAGGTTTTGCCTGACCAACCTAATCAAACCTAAACCTTTGACACAGTTTCTCATAATAAGCCTCAGGAGAAACTGGTCTGGATAGAAGCATTTTATGTTGCGTTAGAAACTGGTNCGGCTACAGGAGCTGGGGTTGTTCAGCCTGGATAAGAGGAGACTCAGAGGTGACCTCATTGCTCTTTACAACTACCTGCGGGGAGGTTGCCGCCAGGTGGGTGTGAATCTCATCTCTCAGGCTGATGATACCAGAACAAGAGGACATGGCCTTAAGCTACGCCAGGGGAGGTTTAGACTGAATGTTATGAAGAGGTTTTTCACAGAGAGTGTGATCTCTTATTGGAATTGTCTGCCCAGGGAGGTGGTGGAGTCGCCATCCCTGGAGGTGTTTAAGAGAAGACTCGATGAGGAGCTCAGTGACATGGTGGGAGGCTTGGATGGATGGATGGAGCGTGGTGCCCATGATTCCATGCTGGGTGGTTGTTTGCTTGGGAGTTGGACTAGATGATCCAACTCAGAATATCCGGTGAACCTGTGAACGTCTCTTTCTAGAAGTAATGCATCCAGGTAACAGCATTGTCTCTCTCCCTTTTGTTTGGCTGTGGTACAAGTAACAAGAGCATGAAAAAGTCAATTTAGGCAAAATTGCTGACCCTAATATACACTGACTGTGAGTTCTGACAAATATTATAATTATAACATAATAAAAGACAGTTTCTGGAGGCAAGAAAGAAAAGAAAAAGAGATAGGAAAATAACAGAAGTCAACAAATCTGAGTTCTGAAACTAGGAAGAGCAAAGCAGACATACATTAATACATTAAATGCATGGTAAGGACATTCTCATGATGAATAAAGAACCCAGGTATAGAAGATGAAAGAAAAGGTAGATTTGTCTGGTAAGTTTGTCTGAGTTTTTTATCAGAAAAATGACCTAGGACCTTATATTTTTTCCCAGAAATACTTCCACCATTTTAACTGACCATTCGACACATGTACACAGATAACACTTGACATATCGTATTAACATGCCTGGAAATTGAGAGATAGCTGGCTGGTTTAGGCAGAGCTACATGACTTCAAGGGACTGCAGAGTGGGACTAAGGGCAATGCAGTTATACTGCTACCATTTTCAACACTGATTATACTGCTCTTCCTGCCTTCCCAGCATCAGTTTTATTTATCTCAATATGAGAGATGTGAGAGAGAGAGATTTCCAATACAGCTTTCTATACGTCTGAACAGACACATTCCTTTCCTTCTAGTGAGTGAATTCCTCATAGAATCATAGAAATGACCTGGGTAGGAGGGGTCTTTAAAGAATGTCTAGTTTCAAACTCAGTGCTATCAGTATGGACGCCTCCCTCTAGACCAAGATGACCAGGGTTCCATCCAACCTAGCTTTGAACACTTCCAGGGATAGGGCATCCACAGAGTCTCTGGGCATTCCAGGGTCTCACCATTCTTACAGTAAATATTTTTTTCCTAATATCTAACCTAAACCTACTTTTTTTCAGTTTGAAGCCATTACTCCTTGTCCTATCACTCCATATCCTTGGAAAAAGTCCCTTTCCAGCTTTCTTTTAGAGTCTCTTCATATACTGGAAGGCTGCAATTAGGTCATCTCAAAGCCTTCTCTTCTCCAGGATGAGGAAAACCGATTCTCTCAGCCTTTCCTCATAGGAGAGGTACTCCTTCCCTCTAACTATCTTGGTGGCCCTCTGGACTTGCTCGAACGTATGCATGTCATTCTTGTGTTGGGAACCCCAGAGATGCATGCAGTACTCTAGGTGAGGTCTCATTGGAACAGAGTAGAAAGGCAGAATCACCTCCCTTGACCTGCTAAGCACACTTCTATTGATGCAATCGAGGACATAACTGGCTTTCTAGGCTGCAAGTGCATATTGCCACCTCATGTCCAGCCCCTCATTCATCAGTACTTGCAAGTCCTTCTCAGCAGCGCTACTCTTGATCTGTTCATATTCCAACCTGTATTGACACCGGAGGTTGCCCCTACCCAGGTGCAGCACCTCCCACTTGGTCTTGTTAAACTCTAAAATATTCCTACAGGCCCACTTCTTAAGCATATGGCATCCGAACCTTGAGGTATGAACCTCATCATTCAGCTTGATGAACTGCTAACTTGCTGAGAGTGCACTCGATCGCTTTGTCTATGTCAATAATTAGGATATTAAATAACATTGATCCCAATACAAACTCCTGAGGGACACCACTTGTCACTGATGTGCATTGGGACTCTAAGCCATTGGTCACTACCCTCTGGATGTGATTATCAAATAACTCCTCAAATCCATCTCTCTTCAATTTAGAGAGAAGGATTTTGTGGGGGACCATGTCAAGGGCTTAACAGAAGTGATAAATGAAATATGTAGCCCTTCCCTTGTCCACTGATGAAATCACTCCATCATAGAAGGCCACTGCATTGGTCAGGCAGGACTTGCCCTTGGTGAAGCTGTGCTTGATGTCTCAAATATCCTCCCTGTCCTCCATATGCCTTAACATACCTTTTAGGAACATCTGTTCCATGATCTTCCTAGGCACAGAGGTGAGGCTGACAGGTCAGTCGTTCCCAGGGTCCTCCTTTCTACCTTTTTTAAGACAGGTGAATTGTTTCCTTTTCTTCAGTCACCTAACTGCCATGACTTTTGAAATACCATGAAGAGTGGCTTGACAACAGCATGAGCTAATTCCTTCAGGACTCGGATACATTTCAGGAGGTCCAACAGACTTACGGACATTCAGAATCCTCAGGTGGTCACAAACCTGAACTTTACTTACAGTGGGAGGGACTTTGCTCTCCCAGTCCCCATGTGACGTACATCCACTCGAGAGATGTGCTGCTGGTGACAGAAATCAGTCATTAACTGTTCCTCATTTAGTTGAGGTTGCTTTTTTGAGAAGAAGGAAAGAGTAATTCAGCACCAGTTTAAATAAGAAATAACCCAGGATACAACATGGAGACTGAGGTTGGGGGGGAAAGACAAATTATCTAAATTAACTATTTTTTGCTAGCAATAAAATAGAAAATTATATTCCAAAGACATTTCCAGAACATCAAACACAAATTGGCAATATGACTCATATTCATAGAAATAGGTAGGAAGGCCCTCCAGAGGGACCTTGACAGGCTGGAGAGATGGGCAGGCTCCAACAGCATGAGGTTTAACAAGACTAAGTTCCGGGTTCTTCACTTCGGNTGACATGGTCTAGCTGGGGGATGTAGGGCTGGATGACCCTGGGCCCCTTCCGGCTCGAAGTGGCCTGCTAGGCTGTGAGGCATCTAGGTTGGTGTTACGCTCTGGGATGTGCTCTCGGTCTCTGTACGGGTGTTAGATGGTGAGTTGGACTAGATGATCCTTGTGGGTCCCTTCCAACTCACAATCTTCTGTGTGTGATTCTGTGTGTGTGTGAAATTGGGTATTATTTTCTGCTTTTGAGTCTAAAAGTATCCCCCATGCTTTCAAAAAGTAATGTGAGGGGATCCATAAATTCCATGAGCTGGTGTTGCCAGTCTCAGCATCTTCAGTGGCCATGCACATGAAAGTAACCTACTTGGAGATTAGATACAAAATGGTCTTTTGGAAAAAGCTTTGCATACCCAAAGTCAAAGGGAAGAAAATTACATGGGAAAAAGTCAAGTGAAAACAAGAAGTAAAAAAAAATAAATAAATGTACAAATGCAAGTATAACTCTAGAGCAGAAGAGTGTGTTTGAGACTGAAAACAATGCAATACATTTGGTCTGTGTGGTAGAAAAAGGAAGATTTTCAGACATGTATGAATGTTTACAGACTCCCACGATTTCCTACATGCAGTGTGAACATTTGCACTAATATTTTTCGGTTTTTTTCCTCCTTTCTGGTGGATGCTTCAGGTTTTTTGGACCATCAAGCTACAGAAGCAAAGATAGTAGTGGATGACTCATACAAGACATTAATTTCTAACCTGTTAGTCAGATACTTGTTACGGGAATAAGTATTGATTCTGTGTCTACTTAAATGAAAGATGTGTCTTATGGCTCATGAGGGAAGGTATGTGATATTCAAGGATCGTGGTTTTTCCCAGTAAATGTATGTGTTTTTCCAGACAGACGCTCCCAGACTGTGCTGTATGTACTTTTAGAGCTGTTGGAATGGTTTCAGACCAGTTCTGCACATGATGATCACTTGAATTAAATTTAGGAATCTAGCTTTAGACTGAAACACTGCAGCTTGCTGGAGACAGGAGGGGAAGATCTCAAAGGAATGAAAGAGGTTGAAAACACCCCACTGTATTGTGTGCACCTGATCTGGCAGAGTCATGAGCTATCTCTGTGTAGGAGGTACTTAAGTGAATAAATGGACAACCCCCATTTTGAGGCTCTGACCCCAACCAACTCATTTTTGTTTATTTAAAAGGGACCAGGCACATGCTTGGAATTATGCAAAGGCTGAATTTTTTTCATGAATGAGGACTCAGAATGCTAAATTGTTAATTTCTGTATAGGAATCTAAATTGAGTAAGTCTGTATTCTTTCCTTGGAAGAAAATTGTTTCTCTATTTGCAAGTATATTAAGAAAAAAATGTATGCTTGCTAAGATAGAAAATCAACAACAATTTCTAAGCACAAGTTTACACAATGACCTTATTTGTTTGTTTCCTTTTAATATTTAAGGAAGAAATGAAAGATGTGGGTTATAACTCTGGAAGGTAAAGCTAGGGACACAGTAAAGCTTAAAAAAAAGTATTTTCTGTCTCTAATTTCAAGTTTTCATTTGTTTCAGCATTTGCCTCTCCTGAGTACCTTAGATGTGCCATTTTCTCCTGCTCCATCTTCTTACAGGATCCTCTGCATATATATTAAGAAAATTGTGTTCCGACATGTCAGGCAATTTCTGTTGCAGTGAACATGAACACTTACATCCCACTAATCTCAAGAGACAGACCACTATTTAGCAGAAGCAAGACTTTCATGATGGTTTGAAAGACATCTCTTACCACACTCCACACTGCAAGCTTTGGTTTTCCCAGCAAATTTACATGGATTAATTATCTCATGGACAAAAGCTATTCACATTGCTAAACAAAGTGAGAAAACAGTCCATGGAACGAAATCTTGCAGTCTTCTTTTCTTGGAAGACAAAGATTAAAGCTAACTCTGAGGGAGGAAAAAAGGACTAGAAGAGATTACGTGGATCACTGAGTTCATCCCCTGTCCACAATCAGGCAGAAAAATGTTAGACCAAAGATCTCTACTTTTTCACAGAATCACAGAATCACAGAATATTATGAGTTGGAAGGGACCCACAAGGATCAAATGCACATACCAGAGCGGTAACACAACCTAGTTCCCTCACAGTCTAGCAGGCCACTCCGAGCCGGAAGGGACCCAGGATCATCCAGCCCTACACCCCCGAGCTAGACCATGTCACTAAGCTCCTCATCGAGTCTTTTCTTAAACANGAAGTGAAGAACCCGGCACTTAGTCTTATTAAACCTCATACTGTTAGAGCCTGCCCATCTCTCCAGCCTGTCAAGGTCCCTCTGGAGGGCCTTCCTATCCTTTTCCCACCCTGCAAAACCCTCAGAGTATTTTGCAACATCTTGTAATAATTTCCAGACCTTTACTACAAAACGAGCTGTAGAAAATATTCTTGGCATCTTCTCACATCAGAAATGTACTTTCAATAAACATGAAAAGATCCTTCCTAATCAGAACTAGGAAAAATTCTTTTCCGAGCCCATCATGACAATCAGTCTAACTCTGGTAACAATAGCAAGAGATGGCAGACAGGCATGAGAGAAATACAGTGAACCCTGAAATTTTGCAGGGTTTCTGGTCTCCCTAACTCCAGTGAAGCCTCTTTTCAGCAAAGATAGGCAGGTCATGAATATTTAAATGAGTCCCATTCCCTCCCCACTCCCCCTCAGCCTCAGAGTACTGCAGGGCATTCCCAGGACTGTCCCATGCCCTGTGACTGCTCAGGAGAGTGAAGTCCCATGATTCTTGGCTTTTGCTGTCACCGTGGCTGTTCCCATCGCAGAAACCCCGCAGGAGCTGATGCTGTTTAAACACAGCTCATGGCAGTGCAGGCACTGGAGCAGTCCCGGAAGCCCACAGACACTTGGGGGTCCCACAGGCACAGGAGCTGGAGGGGTCCCAGAGACACACAGGCCTCCGTTAAAAGGTTTAAAGGTGCTTTAATGCTGCCTCACAGGTTGTCCCTGCACCCCCACCAGTGAAGCTGATACAGTGTGTAAAAAGCATACATAAGTCTCTTGGGGCCACTCTGGCTGCTCCTATGCCTGGCATGGGCTCTCAGGGCCACTCTGGTGGCTCATACCTACTGTACAGGCAGCCAGGGTGGCCGGTACCGGGCTCTCTTTCGCCACCCATGTGAGAGTCCCAGTGGGTGGTCCAACAAACCAAGCAACATGAGCTGGTTCCTGCAAGTGGTAGCAGGCAGGGGCATGGTGCTGTGGGAACCGAGGTCCTCCTCAGAATCCATGGAGCCCACAGCCACAGGCGAGCAAATGGTTTCTTGAACCACCTCACTGCGTGGTGCCCAGTTTGTCAGACTGCCACAGCATCTTGGCCATGTTTAAACACGGTTGAGTTGAGTTTGACCACACACACACCACCACCAATCCCAATGAACACTTTCATGGGCACACCAGAGAATAAATACTAGCAAGAAGCTTGGTACTGCTTGGCTCCACTGAGGGAGTGGTTGCTGGCTCCGGGGCTCCCAGCAAAAAGCAGCAAAAGTCTGGAATCCTGGGACTCCCTGGCCAGGAACGGGCAGAAGCCATTCCCTTTGCTCTCCTGAGCCATCACAGGCGATGGGGTGGTTCTGAGAATGCCCTGAAGTGCTCCGAGGCTGAGGGGGCCAAGGTGATGGGCTTATTTGCATATTCATGAGCTGTTTACCACTTTAGTACAGTGGTGAGTGTCCCCGCCTGCCATGCAGGAGACCAGGGTTCGATTCCCGCCAGGGAGGCAGTGGTGTGGTTTAAGAGCTGGACTCAATGATCCTTGTGGGTCCCTTCCAACTCACAATAATCTGTGAATCTTCACAGATCACTCTGTGCATGTGCAGACACAAATCTTCATGGAAAAAGAACTGCGATGTACTGAAACTGTGAGATAAGAACCACAAAGTACTGAGGGTTTACTGTATCTACAGTCCTAGTTATCCTAAATCAATATGAAGAAATGAGAGATGAGAGAGAAAAGAAATCTCTCCTTCTACCCACTAAGTGTTGTTAGGAGGTGAAAGACATGCTTTTTGCCTCTTTGCACTCCATTTTGGAGGGGAAAATATCTCACATGCTTTATTAAGGCCATTTCATACAGGTTCACAGGTTCCTCCGAGTTGGAAGGGACCCTCAGGATCATCTAGTCCAACTCCCCACCAACTAGACCATGTCTCTGAGCTCCTCATCGAGTCTTCTCTTAAACGCCTCCAGGGATGGTGACTCCACCACCTCCCTGGGCAGACCATTCCAATGAGCGATCACTCTCTCTGGGAAAAAACTCTTCCTAACATTCAGTCTAAACCTCCCCTGGTGTAGCTTAAGGCCATGTCCTCTCATTCTGGTGTCATCAGCCTACAGTTTCCAAGAGTATTTCTTCCTGCTGTTTTCTTGTCTCACGCAGTTCTCAGTAATTTCTGATCTTGCCAACATCTTGTGTGTTGCCCTATATTTATCTCTGGAGCAATGTTTCACAGTGCCAGTGAGATTGTCAATGTACCAGTCCTTCAAGCTACAGAGGCATCAATGCCAGGTTCAGGTACCCAACCTCAGTGCTGCTCTGGGAGCCCAAAAGTGGTTAAAAGCTGTCCCAGATCCACTAGGTGGCACTACATGTGGCTATGCCAGCCCTTACAACCCAGGCAGTCTAACCTGAGCATGGCAGCTTCAATCTCAGCTGCGTTCCTCTGATTCTCTGCACAAGTCAATCCGCCTGGAACCTCACTCACCCGTTCTGTCTGTTCAGCAGCTTTCATGTTTCCTCAGTCACAATAAATAAGGCTCTTTCAAATAATTACTAGTATGTTGGTTTGTGGTTGTTTTTTTCTCAAGTAGCTCCATGATTATATTTTTCCAGCTCCTGTATCTTCCTCAATACATTCCAGAGGTTTCAAAAAATATTTAGAAAGTTGTGAAGTCTGAGTGTCCTGTCTGGCTCATGTGCAGTGTGTATGTGAGTGGAAAGGTACAAACTTCAACTAAGCCTTCCAAGAAGTCTGCAGATTACATGAATTTTGTTGTGACCATAACATTTCATCTTGGTCACAGTGGTTTTGCTCTACAGGCTCAGTCTCAATCCCCCAAAAATCGGTTGAGAAAGGATGATTTCTACTGGGATCATGCAGAGTTGGATAGGGACCTCTGTCAGGTGTCCAAACACTGAAAATGAGTGTGCTGAAGTTTGGTAAATCATTCCCCTCCTTTTCTGATCAAGGTTTTTACTCTTACTGTGAGCAGTGTTTAATGGGTTCTGCTCATAGTGAAAATTGATAAGACTGTTGGTAAAACCAATGGGACTGCCATTTGCATTTTGGAGAACAACATTTTTGCCAAGTGCATTTTTCTAATTGAAATGAGAGTTAAAATTTCCTTTTCTTTCTATCACTGCTTCTGTACACTGTTTTCTCATAATCTCCCATCTCTGGCTTTTAAAAGTTTCTCTTGTTCTCTCACATCATTATTTACTCTAAAACTGCACTAGGCATTTTCCAATTGTGATATTTAAGATTCAATCACAAACTAATCTATAAAAAATACACAAATTGAGTAAGTTGAACAAATATCAACAACTCTTGTTGGGTCTTGTGCATTTATCATAGAATCATAAAATAGCTTGCGTTGGAGTAGACCCTTAAAAGTCATCTAGTTCAGTCCCATTGCAGGTTGCTCAGAGAACCATTTAAACCTTACCTTGAAATTTCTAGGGATAGGGCATTTCTCTGGACAACCTGTTCCAGTGTTTCATTACCCTCATAATAAAAAACTTCTTCCTTGTATCTAGTCTAAATTTTCCATCTTTAACTTAAAAACTATCACCCTTGTACTGTTGCAACAGGACCTGCTAAAAAGTCTGTTCCCATATCTCTTATAAACCTGCTTTAGGTACCGAAAGGCCTCAATAACGTCCCTGGAACCTCCTCTCTTCCAGGCCAAACAAGTCCAACTCTTTCAGCACTTGAATCAGTATCTTAGAATGCCCTGCAGCGCTCCAAGGCTGAGGAGCGCTGACTCTATGACTAGATAGTGCCCAGCAACAAAGCCCTGGGAGGAAGGCCAAATACGCTCATCAAGCCCTAACTTGTTAGTTACTGCCTCTCATCTGAAGGGTACAGCCTCCAGACATGGCAGGCACGGTAAGTGACTGTATGAAGGTTCTTAGACCTCTCTCAAGCCCACAGGAGCAGGAGAAAAGCCAGATATCTCTCCAGAGGTATCCCTCTACTTATCAAGGACTTATCTGGAGAAATCCCTACAGATAAAACCCAGATATAAGGTGCAAGTAGCAGAACAATAAGTGAGAAACAACTGTGTGAGACTGGGAACACAGTGCCCAAGACAAAGGGTGACTGTGGGTAGAACTCTAAAAGGGACCAAAAAGAACCCTCCTTTTTATTCCTTTTCCTTTTGTTTGTTTGTCTTATAGGTGACTGTCCCCCTGTTTCTCTGGAACCTGCACAAAATCCAAGTGTCATGATGAACTCTAGAAATATAGAGGTGTATCGGAACACAAATTTTAGTGTTATGGACTATGTCACAGTTTTACACATTATTAAGACTTGCATTTATATTTGCAGGATAAAATAAATAAATTTAAACATTTAAAACAAAAACACAGAACACCAAAAAACCAGTGTATCTAGTCAAGTTTTCAAAGGAAGAATGGTTTGCTGGAAGGGAGTTGTAGCCAGCTGAGTGTTCGGTCTCTTCTCTCAGGCTGCAAGTGATAGAACAAGAGGACACAGTCTTAAACTGCGTCAGGGGAGATTTAGACTGGACATTAGAAGGAACTTCTTCACAGAGAGGATGATCTCTCAGTGGAATGGGCTGCACAAGGAGGTGGTGGAGTCACCGTCCCTCAAGGTCTTTAAGAAAAGGTTGGATGATGTACTTGGTGGCATGACCTTGATATTAGGGTAGTGTGTTATAGGTAGAATGGTGTGTTGGTAGTAGGATGGCAACAGGTTAGGTAAGAGGTTTGGCTAGATTCACACACAGAATATTATGAGTTGGAAGGGACCCACAAGGATCATCTAGTCCAACTCACCATCTAACACCCGTACAGAGACCGAAAGCACATCCCAGAGCGGTAACACAAACCTAGTTCCCTCACAGTCTAGCAGGCCACTCTGAGCCAGAAGGGACCCAAGATCATCCAGCCCTACACCCCCTAGCTAGACCATGTCACTAAGCTCCTCATCGAGTCTTCTCTTAAACACCTCCAGGGACGGTGACTCCACCACCTCCCTGGGCAGTCCATTCCAATGTGCAATCTCTGTGAAAAACCGCTTCCTAACATTAAGTTTAAACCTCCCCTGGATTAGGTAATAGGTGATAGGTTGGACTTGATGATCTCTATGGTCTTTTCCAACCTTACTGATTCTGTGATTCTGTGTAGCTTACGGTAGCTTTAACATGCACAAACTTGTAAAAAAGTACTAAGAGCATTAAATAATAATATATTCTGGATTTTATTTTTCCCATAGGGTAGGATTTACTGTACTGGTGCAGAAGCCAAAATTTTATCCCCATATCTTCCACTACATCCATGTAACAATTTTTGCCATATTTTGAACTTATTCACTTCAAAGATGATGGACATATCTTCCTTCTGTATTTTTCTCTACAGCAAAAAAAAATTATTTTTATGGAAATTTGTTTCTATGTCTTTGCTACTGACACCTTGTTCCTGGCAGCTCTGAAAAAAATTTTTGAGAACTCTGCATCAGAAAAAGGACCGAAAGAATTTGCCTCAGCATTCCTTTAGATTGTGAACTTAATGCCTTCCTGCAGCATTCTATAGTCTGGTTCATAAGCTTCTCTTAAGAGAAAAAAAATAAAAAGGGAACAAAAAATATAAAAATATTTCCATAATAGTCACTAGCTCTTTAAAGAAATCTTTTCACAGAGGCTTACAGCTGCGAATGAATTATTTGTCTTCAAAGACAGAAATGCAAAAATAGAAGCTCTGAAACGTCAGTGGTGGTTTTCTCTAAAATAACTAGTTACATACCTGTGTGTGTACAGTTTGCTCCATGTCTTTTGCCACTATCAATGATTCGTATTTAAACAGCATAGAAAATAATATATATTCACTTCTCTTGTAAGTTCTTGCTTGGTCCTCTAATGAAGTAATTAATGTGAACATGTGACCTTCCCAGGAAAGGTGGCAAATACAAATCAAATAGATTTTTGTTGATAAGCCTTCAGGAATCCTCCCTGAGCTCAATGTGTGCATGAAGGTTTTATAAGCAATTAAACTCTATCCTTTAAAATCCTACCTTCAAAGCATTTTGGATCACCTGTAGAGTTTTATGGTTGGCTGCAAATAAAGAGAGCATAGAAGCTTGTAGGCAAGGTTCAAACCAGGAAAACAAATGTGAAACAAGATCATCTACACTTAACCTCTTCCTTGCTAGAGTGTTACTTTCTATCCTGTATTGATGCTGCTTTAAGCAGATATTGCATTTGAAACTTACTGGCAGGATTATGAAGCAGCACAGGTGGTGTTTTGTCACTTCCCATGTTGCAGAAGAAGTGCTAAACTTTAAGGAATATGGCAAGTGACACAGAATATCCTACAATGGAACAAGATTTCCACTGGATTTTATTTTTTTTAAAACACTATAATATTTAGGTAGTGGCTTTTAGTAGTATAACATATCATCCATGCTTCTTTGCATGTTGCAACCTAACACATGATATCCGTCACTGTTCTGTTCCAGCTTTGGCTCATGGCAGTACAGATATCCCCAAGCTTTCTCTGCTCTTTCTTGCGTGACTCTTTGGCAACAGATTATTGCCCTTTGTGCTCTCCCCCCTAGAAAGGTTCGGCGACTTTACTTGTTGTCAGTAAGACAACTAATGAGTTGCAGCCTCCTGTTGCCATTGCCTGGAACAGTGCATGTTTTGTAAAGTATGACAGCGACTGTCTGTTCCATATTAACATCGTGGCTATATCCAGTCCTGCTGGGCTTTGAACTGGTAGAGACAGGGCACTGGGAAGCTGTTTTTACCCATTTGACATTGTATGCCTGGACATGAGGTCATACAGAAAGCATGTGGAAAAGCCACAATGTGTGGGAAAGGAGTGTTTCGCATCCTCATTTGCCCCTGTGCAGGCACAGAGCTGAAAGTATAGACTGACCCATTGCCCTTTAAATACGGACTTGTCAATTAAACCTGTCAAGACACTATAGGTTTGACTATTCTTTCCTTTACAGCAGCATAACACTGCTAATTCAACAGATCAAGTGAGAAAAATCAGATCCAGCTTGTTTACATTGTTATTTTTCTGTGGCTCCAAGTTTCATTTGTCAGCATGTAAGCATGCCTTTAGCTGGTGTTTGTAATGGCAATGTGGCCTGTTTCAAGAGGTATGTATATCACAATCACCATTGAATATTCACCAGCACAAAGATGCTGCTGGGAGATACGAGCTGGTCAGCAGCAATTACATTATATGATTAAGTCAGTCTCTTCTGAACTGCTTCTCACTGCAGTTTATCTTCACCTGTGTGAGGGGAAGGTTCTTGCAGAGGAGATTTTTGCAGCCATGCTTTGTATGTCCTGTCCTGACCACAAACCAAGCAAGCATATGATTTTTGTAGCGCCACTAACCTTGCTAGTCCCTTCATTCCTGTGCAGCACAGCATTCTGAGAGCACTGAAAGCAACTGCTCCTTAACCGGTAGGAGAATATATCACTGCTGAGCCAGCTGCCTGGAAATGTTAGTGCTGCTCTGTGGTTTCTTCAGGACTCTAGGCCAGCATTTACCTCATCAGATGTATCTTTACTTTGCTCCCCTATCCCAGTCTGGGCTTTATTCTCAGTGCAATCTATTTTCCATGAGTGACAGGCCTATGGGGTTCCCAAAGGTACTTCAAGAAAAGCAGGATGCAAAATTAAATATGGAGAGGATATGGGAAGAAAGCAGAGAAAGAAAGAAAAAAATACACTCATGGCTGACATGAAAAATCCTACCTCAGGGATGGAGAGCAGACACAAAGACTGGGAAAGAAGCACAGCAGGACCAATAAGGAGGTCTAGGGAGGTGAAAATGTGAAGATTGCAATTCCAGCTGAAGCTGATAAGACTGCAGAAAAGCAGAAGATGAATAAATTTACAGAATCTACAAAAACAAAAATACAGCCCTGTAGTATTTTTTTTTTCCAAAGAGACTATTATCATCCTTGTTTCGCAAGTGGAGAAAAAAAACATTTAAGTGATTTGATTTTGGCAGGTTTGAAGTCCAGGTCTCTCTAGCCCTCAGGCACAGACACAATCAAGAATTTTCTGTTACATGTATTACCTTCAGGTGACTTGGAGAACATTGATTAAAGTGACTTTAACTAGGCAAGACTCAAAATTCAGATACTGGATAGGGACTGGGGAGGAAGTCTCTTTGGATCAAATTTGGCTTTGATCTTCACCTTGCTTTCTTGCTTCCTTTAAAAAAATAAAAGCAGTGCCAAACATGTATGAAAGGAAGAAGAAGGAGGCTAGTCCTAGCTATTTCCCTTTATGTATGTAGTTTTTGGCCTGGTGTTATTAGTCCCATCCTGTGAATCAGTTGAAGGGTCAATAAATCTAGAGCTCACTGGGATTACCTGCACATTACCTCCGCTCTGTGGTTTCTGGTTGATGCACTCACTAGTTACCACTTCTGTCAGCATGTACTTTGCCTTCAGCATTGAAAAACACTGAGGCTAGCTCTCAACCTGTCAGCCTGATCCTCCTGCTTGGTTGGACGGTCTTTGATGCTTGCACATGACAGCCTGCTCCTTCATGGGGCACATCCCATTTCCTGCTCCCTTGTGACAAAACATGTGCAGGTAGTAAACTTCCCATTTATAATCCAACACAACTAGTTGATGTGGTTAATCAGCTGACTAACCTTCTCCATTTCTAATTTTGTAGAATCTGTGGTAGGTACTGCTTAGGCTTTCCCGCTGCACAAACAGCAGAGACTAATCTGGTGTAAACAGACAGGTAGTGTCAGATATGTTACAAAGTAGAAAAGAGTTGCATACAGTCTGAAGCAAATTCTATTTCACTGCCTTTTCATTATATGCTCATACTTTTGTGCCACTGTAATGGTGCCTTGAAAATGGACCTTAATGTCATAGTTATATATGACATTAGTCCAAGAAACCATGACTGTGCCTGGTAAGCATCTATTTGAAAACGGAAAAGATAAATAGTCCTTTCAGTCGTTATGCCTCAAAGGGTTTTTTCTTCCTTCTCCAAAAGAGAATCAGTTTCAAAATACATCTTAAATATTTCAACTGTGTATTAGTAATGGTGTATCGATTACATCCTCCTTTACCTTTCCACAGTAGGTTTCCAAGGAGGTAGCTATCTAGAACTTAGTATACAACTACATTTTTGTTGAATATCTAGAAAGAAATAGAAATGCATTATGTGGTTTTTAAAGTCGTGTGAGTTGTGGAAAAGAGATGTAATGTTTCTGCTGAAAACTGCCATCGTAATTATCTGTATGTTTTTTATTTCACTCCAAGAATTTTCAAAAATTAATGTCTTTCTTGGGACCTCATAAATAACTAAATAATGGGCAGCATCACTGTTATGAAATGCATTTATAAATCATCTTATTACTACACAGGTGCTCTGAATACTGCATTTATTACTCATAAATAATTAACTTTCCAACTCTGACAGGTGTATTTATAAATTTTTTTGAAAGAATAGTGTTGGTTTGAGGGTCTTTTTGGTTTTTGTCTTTTTTTTTGAGATAATCATTCTAAAGCATTCTACAGACATCTTTGGTCTTGTGCAACATAATGCACCATATGTGTGTACTTTTCAGAACTATTCCAGACACAGAAAGGAATCAATGTGGAGTGGCCATTGCCTTGGGAGTTTGATCCGCATCATAGACACCTCAGTTTTATTACCCTTCACTTTCCACTGATCATGCATTGGTTTCCTTTAGACCATTTTTCTCACACTTGCCTACTCACATCAGAACTGATTCTCTTTGGTAATTACACTCATCTTTAGATTCCCTCCAAGATCATAAAAACATTTGCCTTACTTTCGCCTTTCAGTTCATTGCCTGCTTTGGACAAAGCTGAGTATAGAAGTATTAAAATACCAGGGAAAGCCTGTTGTCACAATGAGTTTGATGCAAACTTCTTTGAAGTAATTCATAAACAGTGATTCCCAATTTCTGCTTTAGGGCTTTGAATCCGCCCAGGCCTTTCTACTCCAGCAAGAAGCATAAGTATTAAGAAGTTTTCAAAAGATTTATCTGATGGGATTATTGGTTTGATTTTTTGAATAATACTCTCTGAAGATTCAGATAAGCATGTCACCACTTGAAAGCTCACCCTAACACCTCAGGCTGAGATGAAAGGTTCTCGTCAGCCACGGTGCTCAAAGTTTCACAAACACGGGATAATTTTGGGCTTACAACTGAGCTGTTCTTTGGTCTTGCACAGACGAGAAGGAATACACTTTCTTGATTCTAACACTAGAATCATCATCTGCTTTTAAAAACATAGTCTTCACTATTGGAATGATTTGAATTCCTGCGCAGTACTAGAAAAGTCGTTGGCATCATTTTGTGCTTCTGCAGGGGTTCTAGAATATCTGTTCATTTGTTATTGCCATCTGCTTTTTCAAAACCAGCGTTTCTTCCTTTTTAGTCATATTGTTTGTATTTGAAACATATCATCTTAAGGGTGGTCCTAAATTTTGTATCCAGTCATGACCAGCAGTGACAGCTCATCTCGTAGAAAGAACACCTATAGCAGGTAGACACAGGTACATATACGACATATGAAACCACTTACACAGCCAGTTTCTTTTTCCATAAGGTTAAGACCCTCTAAGATATTTGACTCTAAAAACTTCAATTGTTTTTGAGTAATGTTTAGAGGACTAGAGGCTTCTGTAAATGATCCTTTAATATTTAGTTCTGATTCTGAGGCTGTTACCATCTGAGGAGAATTTTGGTTTTCTTGATGAGAATCTACACTCTTTTACTCATGCCTCAGTAGGTAAAATTCAGGTAGAGTACCCCACAGTGATGTATTCTGTATCAGACTCAATTTTAAAACTGAACATTAGGAATTTCTACACTGAGTCTGCAGGGCATACAGGAATACATTGCAATGAATAGAGTAAGATTAATTAACAGGATAGAACCCAAGTGCTTTGCTGATCTGATGCAATCAAGGAGCAAACACCAATCTCTTCACTCTCATGACTTGTGACAGGACTTGAGGAAAAGCACGAAGTTGTGTTAAGGGAAGTTTAGGCTGGATATCAGGAAGAACATTTTTCATCCAGAAGGTGGTTGAGAACTAGAACAGACTGTCCAGGGAGTGGGTCACAGCATCAAGCCTGAGTTTCAGGCACAGAATAGGATTCTTGGGGTTTCTTGCACAGGGTCAGGAGTTGGACTCTATGATCCTGATCGGTCTTTTCCAACTCAGCATATTCTATGATCCTATAATAAGATATATTACTATATCAGGCAGAGCAAGAAGGCAGGAACCATGGGCAGTCCCCTGTGCAATTGCAATGCCAAATCTGTACACACTGTAGATTCCCCTAGTAGAATGCCCACCCAGTTGCTGACATTACCTGGGACTTTGAATAAGAGAATGTAAAACCAAACTACAGTTTGGTTGAAAAAGAAAACAAGTCTCTTGTCTCTGCACAGACATAAACAGCCACAGACGCACAATGGTTATTCTTGTTCACCAAGATGTCTGCTCTTCAAATAGCTGCTCCCATCCTCTCCAAAAGAGAGGTGGGAACAGGATGAGAGCACCCTGCAGTCTGGGACCAAACAAGGGCTACTAAGTGTAATACCACCTAGTGGTTGTCATCTAGTCTTTAAAATTTTGTAAAAATAATCATGAAAGAGTTTCCAAAATATTTTAAATGACAGGATGTTTTGATCAGTCTACTGTTTTCTTTAGCAATTAAAAATTAACAATTGAAAATTTCCACAAAAGAAGAAAAATTATCTGAGTTGCATTACAGTCTTGTCTTTTGATGAGGCAGGAAAAAACTGAAACAACTTTACAGAATTAGCAACTCTGCCTTAGAAATCAATAGTTACAGAAGAACAATGAAGTTGTGTTTGGCTGGAGGCCTCTATGCCACCTGTAACCATGCATATGGGTAACCATCACTCAGTAAATGCAATGTGAGAAGGATGTATTTTATGTCTTTAAGCAATTATGAGGTCCCTTGTAAGGCACGGGTTAAGTTTAGTGTCACGGATGCTACATTAATTTTTCCCAAAATAGAAACTTTTTTTCCTATTAAATATTCTTAGCATTCTCAGTACAATTATACCCCCTCATTTGCGAGNCTGACCAGCTAGTCTAGCAAATGGTTGAATCAAAACTGCGAGAAAATTGCCTCGCAAATGGGCGGGGTCGTAATGTAGAGGTCGCAATGTACCGGGGATTCACTGTATTTTATTCTTTGGACACGATAAATGAAACTGTATAATCAGCAGCACTAATTAAGACACTGTATAATCAAATAGGGTTATTTCCCCTCAGTGGCATTGCAATTTTGCTTGTTGAGCCATTCTTTTCCTTAAAATTACTTTAGAAAATCTCTACTTGTCTTTTTTACCAATACCACAGAACATAAATGTCATCCAAACCAATCAGTTGCCTCAACAAAATAGANTCCCCAACCCCAGTGACCATGCCATGGGGGCTGCCGGCGTGGGGGCTGCTGGTGTGGGGGCTGCTGGAGTGGGCACGATCACTGGGGTTGGAGAGGGGGAAGGGGTGTGGGGTTTGGGCTGTGGGAGCGCAGTCGCAGCAGCCCAGAGAAGCCCATAGGCTGGCGGGGGTGGGGGGGTTGGGTCAGTATCGGAGTTTCTTTCCCTTTAACATCCACTGGTCCCGGGAGAGGCAGCGCTGCCCGTTCAGTCCCAGAGGGTGGGGAAACAGAAGCCTCCTCCTGGCGCAGTGCCAGCTGCCCCCTCCCAGCACACAACACTTGCCCGACCTCGCTTGCCTCACTTTCGTGGCGCTGTTTCCCCCACGGGCACCGCAGCACTGCCCCTTGGCAGAGCAGAGGCACTGCGCACGCACTGACCAGCTAGTCTAGCAAATGGTTGAATCAAAACTGCGAGAAAATTGCCTCGCAAATGGGCGGGGTCGTAATGTAGAGGTCGCAATGTACCGGGGATTCACTGTATTTTATTCTTTGGACACGATAAATGAAACTGTATAATCAGCAGCACTAATTAAGACACTGTATAATCAAATAGGGTTATTTCCCCTCAGTGGCATTGCAATTTTGCTTGTTGAGCCATTCTTTTCCTTAAAATTACTTTAGAAAATCTCTACTTGTCTTTTTTACCAATACCACAGAACATAAATGTCATCCAAACCAATCAGTTGCCTCAACAAAATAGAGCAAACAAGTTGTTGTTAGTTAATAACACTGGTGAGTGATTCATCAAAGGAGCAGAATTTAAACTCCTGGCTTGTCTTGATTAGAGTGTTCAAGTTTAATTCAGCATACCACTATTTCCTTCTGGTTGTTTCTCTTCATCAGTAACAAACACTACTTAGGAGCTGTTGAGACTGAACACATGGACTCAGTTAAATCTGTAATGAAATTTACTTATTCGAAGTTTCAGCCCTGATGTGGTCAGCGATCTATTCACCAAAATGTTTCCATTTACTGAAGGACTTTTTTAATTGCAGTGGAACCCTGAAGTGAAGAACTGAATGACCACAAAGTGAACAAATTGGGCCGTAAACTCTGCTGTGATGGAGACCCCATTTGGCATTTCAGGCACTTAAACAACTATGACCTCGCTATGATGCTGTGACTTATTTTGTTCATTCTTGAACATTTGTTAAATACTTCTCTTTGTATAATCTTTTATATTAAATGTGCATCTACATATACATAATATTGACCAAAGGTACACCAACCAGAGTTCCTGAGAAATTAAACTAACAGAAAACAACTGTAAAATCTGGTCTTTATTACTGTCACATTTCATTTGGTTATCCTTTTACCTTTGAGCAGACTGTACCTCCAGTGTAGTTGGCTGAGATAATTTTCATCATAGTAGCTCTTGTGTAGCTGGTCTGGATTTGTGATGAAAGTAGTGTTGATAGCACAAGAATGTTTTGCTATTGCTGAGCAGTTCTTGCACAGAGTCAAGGCCTTTCTGCCCATCACACCACCTTGCCGGTACTGAGGGATTGTGCCAGAAGGTGGAGGGTGACTGAATTGGGACAGATGACTCCAACTGACCAAAGAGATATTTATATCACATGACATCAGCAATAAAAACGGAGTGGAAAATTTGCTAGGGCTGCCACTGCTTGACGACTGGTTGGTAATCAGTTAGCTGGTGGGGAGCAATTTTGGTCTGGGGATTTTTTGCCTTAAAACCAACAAACTGGCATTCATATTGCTCCTTAACGAGAGGAGCAACAGTAGAAACACGTGGGTAGATGAGGGATCACACAGAGATAAAACTGATTGATGTTAATTTTATTGGAAGTGGTGTTGGCAAACACACTATGCTTGTGGACAAAGACACTTTACTGAGGTAGCAGAAGCCCTCCAGTTAGAAAGTGCAGGGCTAATGCAAATGACATTTGTCTTGACTCAAGCATCCACACAGTGGTCAGACAGTGAGCTTTGTTCTCCAAGTCGATTTAAAGATTGCTAACATCTGGTTCCCTCTCAGGAGTCACCAAATCTCTGGAAAAAAAATAAAAAATAAAAGCACACAAAGAAGCTCAGAGGACGCTTAAAAACAATTGTTAAGGCTCTGATTAAATTTTCTATCTGATTAAAAGATGACTGTAAATAGTGACAGGAGATAGATGGTACATACAGATTTTTTCACTAGTTTGACCTCACGTTTCAGAAAAAAAAAAAGTAATAGCTAGATTCTAGCATTTATCCAGAGCCATGAAGAAAGGACATTACAGAATAGTGCAAAAAACATAAATATTCCTCTCCAGGAAAGCCTTTACCAAAATGCAATTTGAATAAAATTCAAATAAATAAAAGGAGTAAAATCACATTGCAGGAATAATCACCAATGACAATGTATTTCAGCTTATGTAGAGTTTATGATTATTTGCATCCAAGAGGGTGCATCCCAGATGCTGACAATTACTCATAACCCTGAGGATATGCAAGAGCATTAAAAGGTTTGATTTAGGAGGCAGTTGCTTAGTCATTGACTAAGCAGATGAAGGCTGGAAGATAATTTAATTCTTTCTTTCTTTTTTATTTACAAATCCACTTACAAATTAATTGAGAAACAGTAAAAAACTACTCAATACAAATACAACAAATTTTACTGAGAACATCTAATGGAACGACCCTCTCCTTCAAATCTTTCACTCTGCTCTTTCGCATATTCCTGTATTTTGTCTCTCAACTCCTGAGAGCAAGTTGCTTTCTTCTAGTGCTTCTGCTTTTTGTAGAACCTTCAACTGGTCGTAAGTAAATACAAATACAAAGAGCCTTGCAATTCAGGTTGGAAGCTGCTATGAGGAAACTATTGGATTTAATTATTTCTACACTATTTATGTAGTCTCTCAGCCTCTGAAGAAGCATTCTTTATCAACAGCATTTACAAAGTGTAACTTAGTTATAAGTTGTTTTTCCCATTAGCATTACCTCCTGCTTTGCTTTCCTAAAGAGATTGTTGCACTCCAGGTCAAAAGTGTTTTTCTCCATCTCTTTTTATTCTGGGTCGAAAAAAGATCTCTTTGTTTTCTTGCATTTGTTATTGCTATTTTATATGGTTGTACTTAATGCTTTTGCCAATTATTCTGTTCTGCTGTCGGTGGGGTGCCAGTAATGGATAGTCTTTACTGCCCTGTGCCCTCTTTAGCTTTCATTTGCATGCCAAGTACAGAACACAAGCAAAATAAACTGAAAATCCTACTGGTTTACAGCACAGGAATGTCCATCTTTGCTCCAGAAAGCTTGAAAATCCACATTTTTAATGTATTTATACTTTCTTTGTTCTTTTTTTCTTTACCCTTTTCTTCCATATTCATCTGAAAAAGGAAGCCGCAGCAACCATCCAAACCACGTGTGTTCCCTGGTCAAGTTCTTGTGTCACTCTCAGTTTTCATGTCTCATGCCCCTGACAGAAAAGACAGGATTTAAGCAGTTCCTACTGGCATTGTAGATGCCTTAGAGAGTCCTTGTTATGTGACACACCCCAGAACAATATCAGGAAGCAACTGTCTTCTCCTGTGTCGTATGTGTCAATTCCATGCAGATGTGCCTCAGACACTGCTGAAGACCACCTAAAATGGTTCTGTTTAAGAAACCAAATGTCTTTCCAAACATAAGAATTTCCAATATGATACAAGAGGAAAAAAGGGGTGGGGGAGGAGGGGGAAGATAAAGAGAGAGAGAGAGAAGGAAAGAAGAGAAAGAAGAGCATGGAAAGAAGAGTGTGCAAAGTGTTGAAACATACAGTAAATTGAGTTGACTCATCCTCCTTGGAAAAGAAATACAGCATATCCTGAACAGTAGGTTTTAAAGAAAATTTGCTTCAAATAGCTTTGATAAAATCCTGCTATGAAATCCTAGAAAATTCTCTCCAAAGCAGAAATAGGTATCTTGTCTTCACAGGTACTATTTGGGGATATTTGAGAAGTAGAAGATATTTAATGAAGTAAATTTTACAGTTTTTTTCAGACAAGGAATGGGAGGTTGGTGGTTGAAGCACCTCAAAGTGATGGCATCCTGTCAGCTTCTCTTTGCAGGCATACCAATGCCAGAAGTGCTTAAGCACAAATGGCAGGAAAACCAGAAACACCTGTCATTATTTGCTGGGGATGCCTGTGGATAATTATGTGAAACGTCATGAAAAGCTCGTGCTTTTTTGACCCAAGTATGCAACAAAAATTTTACTGTGTCAAGCAGTATGGCTGGAGTAGTTGTGTTGGTTTTTTCAATAGTTGTCCTCAGAGGCATGCAGGGGGAATCACTCAGCCCTCCCTGGAAGGCACCAGCACACCTGGACCTCCCTGCCTCCTCCTAGATCCCTTTTCATATTTGACTCCCCCCTTGTTCAACCTTGTGGTTCAGTCACAGTAGATGGCTCTGAGGTTCACTGCAGTAAAGCTCACCTAAGACGTTTTCCTTTCAATTCAGCAGTAGTTATTTAGATTGTATATACAGATTTTTCAGCAGCAACTTGCCACCTTATCTTCTGTCTTCATCAGCAAGTAGTAAAGCTCTGATGAGACCCTGAGAGCAGTTTTGCAAAGGGCACTCATGCTTTGATTTTGTGCCAGCATGGCATGAAGTCAACTCAACAGGCACATCCTGCTCATCAAGCAAGTGACAACTCAGGCTTTACAGCTCTTTGGTTCACATTATATTACAGGACCTCAGTACATGTGTCAAGGAATTGTTCTTATGATTTGCAGGCAAATGCCTCTAGATGAGGCAATCTTTGAGTTCAGTATAGAAAAAGGATATTTTCTTATGGATCTCCTTGAGGCTGTGAGTGTGGAGTGAATCACTGTGGCACAGAAGAAGCCCTTGTTTCTCCTGCCCCTCTCCCCAGTCACGTGTCATGATACAGTGGTTTTTTCACTGCCAGCTGGTATAGGAGCAATGACTGGGGTCAGCTGCTGAGGTAATTAGGATAAACTTCTGTTCCATAATCCTGAATGTAGCTGGGACTCAGGAGTGAAAAGCCCCATTTGCAGAACCTTGACATAAAATTCTGATCACAGAAGAATACAGAGAACTTATTATGTTAGAAGGCAAACAAAGGCAACCAAGAAGGAGAGGAGCACATTTTTATATGTATTAAAGAAAAGCTGTTTAGCTGTGGGACCTCTCAAGCCAAAGCTCATTTCTAATAGTAAAGGAGGATCATGATTCATAAGAAACTGCATGAACTATAGAGGAAAGGTATATTGGGAGAAGGCTCTTAAAGACAAGGGGGCTCAGGATAGCTGGGAGTACTTCAAGAATGAGATTTTCAAGGCACAGGAGCAGGCTGTCCCGGTGTGTCGTAAGTCAAGCCGGAAAGGTAGATGGCCACCCTGGTTGAGTAAGGAGATCTTGAATGAGCTAAGAGTTAAAAAAAGGATGTATCATCTTTGGAAGGAGGGGAAGGTAACTAGGACTTTGTTTAGGGATGTTGTCAAGACATGCAGAAAAAAAATTAGAGATGCAAAAGCTCGGTTTGAGCTTCAATTGGCTACTAATATACAGGATAACAAAAAAGGCTTTTACAGGTACATTAATGACAAAAAAAGGGACAAGAGCAATCTCCAATCTCTCCTGGATAAGGAGGGCAACATCATCACTAGGGATGAGGAAAAGGCAGAGATACTTAATGATTTTTTT
>WEKX01002327.1:3028-74863 GCA_013390025.1 Pitta sordida
CTCCCCGCACGGCCGCGTGTGGAGCCGCTTCGTGGTGGGCACGGCCGGGCTGGGCGCCGAGGAGCTGCGGAGCCTGGAGCTGGAGCAGAGCCGCCACCGCGACCTGCTGCTGCTGCCGGAGCTGCGCGACTCCTACGAGAACCTCACCGCCAAGGTCCTGGCCACCTACGTGTGGCTCGACCTGCACCTGGACTTCCAGTTCGCCCTCAAGGCTGACGACGACACCTTCGTGCGCTTGGACGTGCTGGTGGAGGAGCTGCGGGCCAAGGAGCCGCGCCGCCTCTACTGGGGCTTCTTCTCGGGCCGCGGCCGCGTCAAATCCGGCGGCAAGTGGAAGGAGAGCGCCTGGCTGCTCTGTGACTATTACCTGCCCTACGCCCTGGGCGGCGGCTACGTGATCTCCGCCGACCTGGTGCGGTACCTGCGGCTCAGCCGGGACTACCTGAACCTGTGGCAGAGCGAGGACGTGTCCCTGGGGGTCTGGCTGGCGCCCATCGACGTGAAGAGGGTGCACGACCCTCGCTTCGACACCGAGTACAAGTCGCGGGGCTGCAGCAACAAATACATCGTGACCCACAAGCAGAGCATCGAGGACATGCTGGAGAAGCACCAGACCCTGGCGAGGGAGGGGAAGCTCTGTAAGGAGGAGGTGAAGCTCCGGCTTTCCTACATGTACGACTGGGGGGTGCCTCCCTCGCAGTGCTGCCAAAGGAAGGACGGCATTCCGTGAAAAACCCTCGGGTGCTGATGGACTCTTATTGTTGCCCGGGGAGAATCCCGGTAACCGGGGGTTAAAAAATTGCTCTTAAAAAAAAAAAAAAGAAAAAAAAAGAGATTTTGCGCGACTCGTCACGTCACGGTGGATGAAAGGCTGAAACTCCCCGAGAGCCGCTGACGTGGCGTGATGTGGAGGGGTTTAACAAAAAAAGAAAAAGCAGAAATAGGTGACAGAAAGGCTCCTGTGACAGGATTGAAGGCAAATAATGGGTTGCAGAATATGGATAGCAGAGAAAATGAGGGGGAGAGAACTCCAGTTGCCGGGAGATTTCCCTAAGATTTACGTATTTGGTAAAGGTCCCGACAGGCCCTTGTGCTGTTGATAAGAACAATCCGCTGTTATTTCATGGCAAGGAAGAAGTGTCAGTCTGAAGCTGAAAGGAGCTGCAAACGAGCTGCTCTTTCCAAAGGGAACGGGAGAGGATTGGCACAAAGGGGCAGGAAAAGGGAACGGGTTTTCCCTGGGGTCCCTGCGCTGGGGGAAGGGAGAGTGTCCTTTGGCAGAGCTGGGATTATTCCGTGTGACTTCTCTTAAGCTTTCTGCTCTTCTAAAGACACCTTGTACATAAATCACCTGGCAGCTCTGGAGTGTGTGTAGGAAGGGGGGTGAGTTTGGGATTTGGCAGGTAGAGAATAATTCACCTTATTTCGGGGGTACACAGCTCTGCTGTGCCGCCTCCAGGGGTTGCTGTGTCCAGCAGTAAACACCTGGACAAGACATTTCCATTGCTCTGGATTAGTTCCCACAGGAATCAGAAGGAATAAATCAGTGGAAGCCCCAGCACTGCCCTGGGGTGGTGCCTCAGCTGAAAACTGAACTGTAGTCAAGAGAAACAGGTTCTCCCACCCCCCAGATTCCTGTTTGGGAACCCGAACTCTCTGTTTCAGGCCATAAATTACAGCCTAAAGAGTCAAGTTTAGATGCCCAAAGCTGGAGTGGGTGAATTCCCTCCCTGGCTCCAATGAGCACCTGGTAAAGAAACTCAAAAAAAATCAAGTTACAGGAGGAAAGAATTTCCTCCATAAATGGGATTCTGCCCCTTAGTCCTGAGGACTTTTAAATGTCCTTTTTCCTGATTTTGTTTTACTGTTTGTTGCACTCTGCACTTTCCCACTGTTTCCTTCCTTCCCTCCCCATTCCGTGGCTGTTCCCACCTGTAGGAAGAGACAAATTGCAAATTAAAACACAACAACCCCCCCCAAAATTGTGCCAATCTCTGTATTTTTTGCTTCTTGGCCAAATCAACCATTCGGACCAAAGGAATCAAAGGTGGGAGGGGGAGGTTATTATTCTCATTTTGGTGAAATTAAAGATGAAGAAAAGTCTTTTACAGAGGAGAATTAAAATGTGAACGAATCTTTGGCTTCCTCCAAAAACAAAGTTAAATTCAAATACTGGAAAAAAATACCCCAAGTTATTTTAGCATTTATTCTAGGGCATGTTTAGGAATTGCTTGGCAATGTGCTTTTCACAAGGAATCCTCTTCCAAAGCGGGAATTTTAACAGAGTTACAGGAACTTTTAAATGTTTTATCATGTTTTAAAGGGGTTCATTATTATTGTGTGTGTATATATGTGATGAAATGCCTGTAATGTGAGTATTTATTTATAATTACTGTATTCTGTAGAGGTAAAATAAGCTACTTTCAATGTCATCTGGAATTTCAGGAGGTCCTGGAACATCCAGGGGAATTGAGGGATGGAGCAGGGCTGGGATTTTTTAGGGTCCAAGCCATTATTTCAAGTGCTGGGTCAGAGGGTTTTTCCCATTTTTGGAATGTTTCTCCATTTCCATCCAGAACTGGGACCCTGGAAAACGTTTACATTGTTCCTTTGACTCTCCCACCCACAAATCCCATCCCAATCCTCTCCCAAAAAGTGGAATTTCCATCAGTGAAATCCAAATCCTTGGACTTCAAGCCCAGGAACGCCACAAATTAAAAAAAGATGTTACACATTTTTTTTTTTTTAATTTTTGCTTATTTTAGAGCAAATCTTTATTTTAAATTTTATATTTTACCTTTTAAGGTACCTTCTCAGCACTTGGGTCTGTATTTCCTGACACCTTTGAGGCTTCCAAGTGGTATTTTTATCCCTGAAAATCAGGAATTGATGATCCCTGTTCCACTGGGAATGTTTGTGGTGAGCCTTAGTGAAAAATCCAATTATCCAGGAACAGATTTGTGTATTTTTTTAAAGCCATTTTTAATGGCAAAAGGTCAGTGATGAGGCTTTTTATTTATTTAATAAACATCATGTTTCTGCTCGTTTCTAACTCCTCAGAAATACTTGGAATTTTTAGTATTATTTTAGTATGGGGAAAAAAATTAATTCTCCCTGCTGTGCCCTGTCTGTGATGGGACCTAAGACTTAATTATCTAAATTAATTATCTAAGACTTGATACTGAAATATTTCAGTGGCCTAAACTCAGCTTGAAGGTTGGGTTTATTTCCCAGTGATTTGTTGATTGACTTCTGTGCCGTGTGATTGAATTTGTGTAAAAATTAACATTTCATTTCCATGCTCAATAAAAAGTTTCACTTAAAAAAAAAAATAAACAAAACTCTCTCAAGCTTCCAGGAATTCCTCTGGTCATTTCAAGGTTTAAAAACCCCAATAAACCTGATTTAAAAATCCCTATTTTTGAAGATTTGAGGGGGTTCGGTTTGACTCAAACCCACAACCAAATATTCCATTTATTCCCTTCCAACTCCTGGGGAGTGTTTCTGGCCTTTTCTGTCTTTTGGTGGCCAAAGGTTTGGTTTTTTGGGGTTTATTTATGTGTGTTGTGGTTTTTAATACCGGAGTTTTGCTGTAAAGGTGCTGGTTTGTCGTGTGGAAGGAAAGAGAAACAGGAATTACACAAATCCCTTCTCTGGCCACCCTCGTTCCACCTGGAACAGGCAGGAAAAAGGGGTTTTCAGGCTAAAAACTTGCTAAAAATCACCTCCCAAAAATCAGGCATTCAGAGACATGAAGCCTGTTGTGTCACTGGCAAATTTCTGGCCAAAAAAAAGGAAAAATATTTGCAATATAACAACATTTCCAACACCAGTGGAGCTGCTTTCCTCCTCTTTAAAGTGTGAGTGGTCTCATTTTATCAGAAATTATTCATTCCGATCAGTTCTTGGCGGCAAGTTTTTGCTTAACCTTTGCTTCAAACTCAAAACCAAACCCAAATAAAACTCCTGAAGTCATTCCAAGGCTGAGCAGTCTGAAGTAAACCCAAACCCTCCTGGTTATCCCAAACCCTCCTGGTGATCCCAAATCTTCCTGATTAACCCAAACCCTCCTGGTGATCCCAAACCCTCCCTGGTTAACCCAAACTCTCTTGGTTATCCCAAATCTTCCTGGTTATCCCAAACCCTCCCTGGTTAACCCAAACCTCCCTGATTAACCCAAACCGTCCCTGGTTAGTCCAAACCCTCCTGGTTAAGCCAAATCTTCCATGGTTAATCCAAACCTCCCCTCTTTAATCCAAACCCTCCCTGGTTAACCCAAAACTCCTTGGTTAACCCAGTCCCTCCCTGGTCATCCCAAACCCTCCTGGTTATCCCAAACCTCCCTGGTTAATCCAATCCCTCCCTCATTAATCCAAACCCTCCCTGATTAACCCAATCCCTCCCTGGTTAATCCAATCTCTCCCCTCTTTAATCCTCCCAAACCCTCCCTGGTTAACCCAATCCCTCCCTGGTTAAGCCCAGCCCCGCACGACTCAAAACCCAACCCAAGCCTTGCGACTCCACCTCTCCTTTTCCCCAGCAACATTGCAAATTAAAGCGCTTTTTTCCCAGAATAACATCCATTTCCACGTTATCTCATCCACCTCTCCGTTCCACCACCTCCTCCCGCCAGGAATATTCTAAATAAAAACCGTTTATTCACAGGAAAACTTCCATTTTCACTTTATACCCATTTATATTGCAGGGAGAAGCCACTCACTCCCAGATCCATTCTCTCACCTCATCCTCCTCTCCTTTTTGTCCACGATAATTGCAGATAAAACCCGATTTTCCACAGGATTATGTCCGTTACCACATTAGCTCACCCACCTCTCTTTTTTTTTCCCCAGGAAAATTGTGAATAAAAGCCATTTACTCCCAGGATAATGTGGATTTTCAGAGCCCAAACGCGGTTGGTTTTCCCTATAAAATCCCGTCACTAGATGTCACTCCACGCACAGAAAGGATTTGCTCCTTGGTTTTAAAAAAAAAGGGCATAAAACCGGGTTTTTCTGCCTAAAATCCAGCTTTGTGCTGGGTAAGGATTTGGCGTTTAACACAGGACGAGTGGGGAGAAAAGGAAAATTAAAAATTCCAATTAAAAACTGGAATTATGAAAGAATTGTTAAGGACTGAGCCAACAGATTGTTCCATGTAATTCATGAGGGATAACACAGCCCAGATTTAAAGACAAGTCTTTGGAGAAGCCCCAAAAATAGAGAAGGAAAATGAATCAAAATCAGTAAAAATAATAGAAATAATTAATAAAATTAATACAACAATTCAAAATCAAAGGGCTTTGTTGGTTCTTTTGGTGATTGTTGGCAGGTGGAACAAAAAGAGTTGACCTTTTTTATCAAACCAACCCAACCCAGTCCCTCGTCCCCCCTTTCAATCACCATTTTTTGGGGTTTCATCGCCTGAAAACACAATTGATTTAAGCCGAGAAATTTCATTTTGGGGAAGGGAAACCCTCCCCTGAAATATCCAAAGAATTCAGTTCCAAAACAATGTCTGTGTCTGGCTCCTGCCTGAACTTGTGGGTTGATTAAAGAACAATTAAACCTATTAAAAATTATCCACACACTGATTGACTCCGGGAGCTTCTGAGGTGATTTTTTTTTTTTGTCCCCTGGGAGAGGGAATTAATTCCTCCTTAGCTTTGCATTCACCTCTTGAAAAAGAGGCATTTTGGGGAGCGTTAAAAGAGTTTTGTAAAAAAGAGGGTTAAGGAACGAGTTATCAAGAATTGGGTTATGGCAGGGGGGAATAAATATTGGGTTTAAATCAGAATTCTTTCTTAATTCTGAGCAGTAAACCAGAACCCACGTGGATGGAGCAGCACTTCCAGGGAAATAAAAGTTTCTCCAAGATCTGGGAACCCTGGAGCATCCCAGGAGAAGGTTCCACACCAGTTCAAAGATCCCAGGGTGTGATTCCAGGCAGGAATATCCCATGGTGGGATGGAGTGGGACAGCTCTGGCCACTATTTCAACCTCCAAATTCGATACCCAACTTCCATAAAATCCAACCTTCAGCCCTTCTTTCCACATCCTCTCCTCTTTCTCTGCCTTTTTTTTAACATTTTTTTTTAATTATTATTTTTGGTTTCATGGAAAAAATGTGGAAAAAAATCCAGCCACTGATTCATGCCTTGATGAAACCCCGGAAAGCCCCAAGGCCACAGCCCCAGGTCCCCTGGGAGATGGTCCTGAGCAGGGACAGCCACCCAGCCAAGGCCACAAATGCCACCCCATTTTCCAAGGGTGGCATTTGTGGACTTCCAAGGCAAGTCCAGGTCGTTCCCTACTTTGCTCCACGGCCAAAATCCAGGGAATTTTGGTGAGCCCTGTGACAGCAGCTGTTTATTTTTCAAGCTGATGGTCAGGATTAAAACCTCCCAGCCTGGGGCAGGCCGAGAAGTTCCACACCAAGCACCCGGAGGGGGGACTGGAAAATGAATAATCCCGTGTTTTGGAACTCCAGGGAAAGGTGGTTGTTGCTGCCAGGGATCAATGGATTTGGGATGGGGCCAAATGGCTCCGCTTGGCTTCGAAGCATCCCAGCACAAACCGCTGCAAAAACATTTCTCCAGAGCAGACCCCGCCACGGCAGTTACAAATATTTACTTTCTAGATTTGTTTTAGGGGAGAACTCGGGCCAGGGCTGGGATTGATGGAGGTGCTAAAAACTGCAGCTCTGGGGCTCATCCTGCTCTTGTCTGGTACTTATTTATCTTCCTTTCCATGCCTTGACCTCAATAAAACAAGTGTCCCATGGGCTGAAATGCCACCCCTGGGGATGTGCTGAGCTCCAGGCCTGGCTTTATTGCTGGGCTGAGCTCAGGGAGGCCAAGAACTGCCCCAAAACTTAGATTAATTCTGGGGGGTTTGGAGTTCCTCAGCTGTCTCTGCCCTCGTTTGCTTTTCTCTCCCAGTCCCTTCAAGTGCCACACTGGCCTTTCCCAAAAGCAAATCTTGCTGAGTTTGGCTCAAAGAACATCAGAGGAATCACCAGCCGTGCAGGGATTTATATAATCCAGCCTTTCCAGCTTTCTTTACCATTCCCAAGCCCTGTTTCCATAGGGATTCCTGGCTGTTCAGTGGGGTTTGCTCTTTTCCCCTCTATTTTGCCTTCTAGCAAAACACTCTGCAAAGTTCTGCAGGGTGGTGGCTCACTCAGCTGCTTCCTGCAACCATGGAATCATTAGGGTTGGAAAACTTTAATCATCATTAAATTATTTAATCGAGTTGGAAATCAAGTCCAACCATTAACCCACCACTAAAACACGTCCCCAGGTGTCACATCCACATGGGTTTTGGACACTTCTGGCTCCACCAATTCCCTGGACAGCCCGTTCCAATGCCTGACCACCCTTCCAGGGAAGAAATTTTCCATAATATCCCACCTAAACCTCCCCTGGCTCAGTGCTGGAACAGAGTGATACTGATGCTGAGTTTTGGTTGGTGAAAGGTTGGTCACTTTTTTGGTCCAAGGGAAGAACTGAGCAGTGAACTGGAGTCAGGGCTCTTGGAATCTCCTCAGGTCAGTCCATAGCCATGGGCAGAGCTCCCATACCATGGGCTCAGCCCTTAATGTGCTGTTTATCCATTATTCCACCAGAATCCCGTGGAAAGAGCTTTAAAATTAAATTCATGATGACTCCGTGCCTCAGTTTCTCCCCCCCCCAACACCAACTCTGTGAAGCTCAGCTATCAAAGGCTTTGGGATCCATGGCTGGATTTAGGGAAGTGCCTGATTATTTTACACTTTGTAAAAGTCCAATCTGGCTCCTGAAAAGCTTCATCAAAGCAAAGCCTGGAGCTGGGAGGTTTATGAGGACAAGGAGAGGGGTAAGAAAACAATAAGCAAGATCTAATTTCTTAGGAGTAGCAGATAGTCCGGGAGGAGATAATTGGAGTCTCTAATGGCTGCAGATAAGATCAGACTCAGTTACTATTTTCAGCCAGTCTCAGACATCAGGGCTGGAGTCAGGGAATAAATTCTAAAACCTGAGACAAATGAAAGGCAAGATCAGGAGGCTGCAGGGTCCCCGAGATTTCCTTCTACAAAGGAATCCATCAATATTGCAGGGCAGCAGAGTCAGCCCCAGGCAGGGATGTCCTGAGCACCGGGGTCACCACCAGCCCTGTGGTGGGAAGGACTGGGAGAAAATTAAGAGCTTGGAGGGGCAAAATAACCTTACTTGTGACTCCAGCTGTGACAAGAGGGACTTCATCCTCGTTAGAGTGTACCAGCAGCTCTCTGCTCCATTTCCTTTGGGAGAAGAGGCAGGGAACAGCCACGTTTAGCCCAGGGAGTGGTAGCAGGAGCCTCTGGAGATCTCCAGTGCCAGCTGGGGATCTGATCCCTGTGATTGGATCCAAACGTGCTGCTCAGGTGACCTCAACCATCACCTGAGTGAAGGGCACATGAGCCTGGGTCAGGAAACTGGGACAGGGACTAATATCAAGCTTCCAATACCTGGGAGAAGCTGGGAAGGGGACAGAGCCAGGCTCTCCAGGGTGGCCGTGGCAGGAGGACAAGGGAGGCTGAAACTGGATTAAAAGGAATTTTTCCATCATGGAAACAGTCAAGTCACTGGATCAGCTTGACCACAGAGGTTGTGCAGCCCCAAACTGTGGAGGTTTCCAAAACCCAACTGGAGAAAACCTCGAGTAACCTGCTCTGCCCCCAGAGCTGACCCCTCTTGGGGCAGAAGGTTGGATCAGGGACCTCCAGAGGTCTCTCCCAGCGTTAATTATCCCGGGAGTGACAGTGGATCTGCCTCCACTCACCCCTGGCATGTGCAGAGCTCAGCCCCAGCCAGGGCACATGACAAATGAGAGGTGACATCAGCAGGCAGGGGAATGCTTGGGAAGCATCCCAACCCCTGCCTCGTGCAGGGAGCACCCCACCCAATCCATGTGGATCTGGTCACTCCCTGCCTCTGACAGCCTGTTTATCCAAAAACATTTGGCCCTCGATGCCTTCCAGATGAAATAAGAGATCAAAGGCCCCAATTTCCTTTCCTGCATTCCCCTTCCACGTCCACGCTGGGTTCCCAGTGCTCAGGGGGTTCTCCATGGAATGGGAAGAGCAGTTTTGAAGGACCCTGAGCAGAACAGGCACAAGAAGCCAGGAGCAGGCTGGATGTGCTGCACATTCCTGGGATGGGGAATGCTCAGGGGCTGAGTGAGGAGGATTGTGCAGAGTCGAGGAAAATATCCCCAAACAGCTCCAAAGCTCCTGGGAAGGTTCTGTCCTTGCAGACAGGATTGGAGGTGCCAGGGCTGTTCCTCTGGGATCTTCGGGAGCCCCAGGGAGCTGCTTCTGTTTATTCAGGTATTGATGGGGTTCCCTCACCAGGAAACTTCAAGGCTGGCCCTGCCCTCACAGGATCTCTGCTAAAAAGGTTCCAGGATGTCAGGAAAAAGGTTCTTCCCACAGAGGGTGGCACTGGAAGAGGCTCCCCAGGGTTTGGTCACAGCCCCAAGGCTGCCAGAGCTCCAGGAATGTTTGGACGACGCTCTGAGGGACAAGGTGGGATTGTTGGGGTGTCTGTGCAGGGCCAGGGGTTGGACTGGATGACCCTTGTGGGTCCCTTCCAACTCAGGATATCCCATGATTTTCAATGTCCCAGTGTCCCCATTCCTTGAGTTATTCCAAAGCTGTCCTTTCTTCCTCCTCCTGCCTGAAAACAACCTGCGATTCCCTGGTTTCTCTCAGCAAACACACAACCCCTGCCATGCAATCAGAGTGTTTATTCCACTGCTTCCCCTTTCATGGGAGGCCTATGGCTTTCCAGTGCTTTCCAGACATCAAACACTAATTTCCCTTGGCTTTTGTCAGTGAAATGGGCTGGAACAGAGACTCATAAACAACTGGATCAGTAACACTGAGGTTTATTTAAAAGACACTTATCATTTTATTTTTTTCAACGATCGTTTTTTAACACTTTAAATCCAGCATCTTTCCACAGCTGTGCTGTTCTTCCCTCCGGCTTGAAAGAGCAAGAAAGGGGAGAAAAATAAAATGTAAAGATCGATTTGATGGTCAGAGGGGGCTTTTCCAAACTTACTGAGGTTGGAAAAGGTTTGGCAGGACTGGAGCCCACAAGAGCCCAGCCAGAAACACACCTGGATCTACAGAATGAACTGGAGAAACTGTTCTAATGTAATTGTGCTCTCCCTTGGACTTTTGGTGACTATGGAAACTCCCTTTCTGAGCTTTCTCCCTCTCGTTTCCACAAAGCAGGTGGGGATGCAGAGGAAATTCCTGTGACTGGGGGTTGTGCCGGTGCTGGCACAGAATTCTACTGGGCAAATATATTCCTATATAGTTCAGCCGTGCTGGCTCCTCACCCAGCCCCCCAAAGCCCCCAAAATGTCATTTGTGCAAAGGCTGTTCTACACAAACACCCCTCTGGGATGGTGGATTGGGGCTGGGAAGTCGATTTTACCTCTGAGCAGCTCTGGCAATCCCCCCAAGGAACCCTGCAGCATCTCCCACCTCCCCTTTCACATTCACACAGACCAGTTTCTTGTCCTTGGGGAATGTTGGAAAGAAAACAGTGTTGTCAATAACTGTGAATTGCACTAATTGGGATATTTAATCCTCGCTTGCAATTGCCCTGGTGCTGAAACCATCAGGCCCTGCCTCTAAAAGACCCCAGTGTCAGAAATACAGTAGAGTTTTTCATGCCAGCTGCTGTCCTGGGTTATGGCTCCAGTCTGGCTGCTCTGCTCGGTGAAATATGTTATTAGAAAATTAAACCAACAAAGACAACGTTACAGCAATGTGCAATCCCAGCCCAACCCACAGAGGGCTGGGACACTGAGCAGGGAGCAGGGAATTGCATCCCAGCTCAGCCTAATCCTGCCAGGGGCTGAGCATTCTGCAGGATTCAGGGAACAGGATGTGCCAGGTGACACACGGAGCTCAGCCAGCGCCCACTGGAGATGTAGGAAATCTCACAAAGAAAAGACATTTTCTCACTCCACGCCCTGGATAAAAATTGATTTTGCAAGTCTGTGAGTGCTCAGCCCAGGGGGGATCTTTGATAAGAAATAATTTGCCAACAAAGGGAGTTTGGGTGCTGGGGGAAGGGAGCAGAATTTGATGTGGCGTTTTCTCTGCCAAGGAGCTGAAGTGATCAATTCACTTTGCAGCCTCATTGATTCATTTTTTTTTTAGAAACTCCAGTGTATTAAATGAACCCAATTGATTTTTCTCTGCCGTGTTCTCTCCTGCAAGGGCTGGAAACCAGCAGAGAGCAGGGAGGAGGATCACCTTGCAGCCATCAGCCTGATGTGCTTTTTGCCTCTCAAATTCTCCAGTGCCACTCAGCCAAAGGGTTGGATGCAGAGGCCAAGGCAGAGAAGGTTCCAGCAGGGATCTGAATCCCTTGCAGGGGGGTTTGGGGTGGGACAACGCCAGGCAGTGCAATGCTCTGGGGTATCCACCCATTTCCTCCTCCCCTCTGTGGTTTGGAGTCCCCAGCCCTGCACAGGGACATGGGCTCAGGGGAAGGATGGAATCACTCTGGTGGGTGCAAGCTGGGGCTTTAAGAGCCCCCAAAATATACTCAACCAAACCCACAAAACCCCCCCAGAACTCAACAACAACCACTTTGTGTCATTGCAAGGGTTATGGTGGAAGAGGGGACGAGACAAGACATCTGCCCAACCTCAGCAAAGCACAATCCAGGGATGCTGATGAAGTTTCCCAAAGTTAAACCATCAACATCCAGATCCTTTTTGTTAAAATCCAGGAGCACAGAAATAAACTCTTCACGTTTCAACTTGAACCACCAGGTCGTGCTGCGAAGGAAACCCCAAAAACCCTTGCAGGAGGTTCCCCCAGCAGCCAGTAGTGCCCAGTTCCCACATCTGAGGGCACTGGTGTGTTTTAATTGGCAAGAGGGTTAGTGTTGGTCCCAGCTCCTGAGCAGATGGGAGGGAATAACAAATACAGAGGTTTAATTCTGGCCCTGGTACAAAAATTGTGTTTGCAGAGACAAGGCAGCAAAGGCTTTCCAGAGAGGAGGATTGTGATTAAATCAGGGAGGAGATAAACTGGATTTGGGTTTAGCGTCTGCCAGGTGTTCCTGGGTCAGATTGGCAAAGTCAGGGGTGTTATCCCAGGGCTGTTGAGAGCTGAAGAGGGATCTTCCTCTAGAACACATTTATATGTTCTATTTTTATTTTTAAATGCCTCTTTTACAACCTATATATGCAAATATATACTTACAGGGTAGAGACTGCAAACAGCTGCACTTTGTCTCACAATTTTATTAGAATTCCTTTAACTTGTTCACTCTTTCTTTTAACATTGTCTGTTATTACTCCAGCCACTGTCGTGTTGGGTGCTGAACACACCCTGGGGAAAAAAATATTCTCTTCCCCCCAAAAATCTGCAAACTACGGTAAGATAAAAGTAACACACATACAGAAAAGTAAAACATTATTCGACATCATTTATGCTGTTGCAGAACCCCTCACACCTTTGCTTTCCACCTTGACTTTCCCCAGCCCTTCCCGATTCTTTTTCAGCTGTTTAAAAAAAGCCACAGAATTTGTTAAGCAAAGTGGGTTTTTTTGCTTTAACTCATCAGCTTTTAAAACATTGTCTTGCTCCAGAGTTAATGAACCCAGCACCTTACAAAGCTCCAAGTGGAAACTCAGTAGGAGCTGGAGAGGAAAAGCTGTTTGAGGAGATGCTCCTGCTCTGCACATTCCAGAAACTTCCCAGTGCTGCCAGTGAATCCTGGACACTTTGCGCTTCAGACACTGCCCTGAGGGCAAGGACAGTGACCCAGACAGCCCAGAGGACAACTCAGGGGGCTGGATCCCCCTCTGGATTATCCAGTGTTTCCCTGAGGTTGGTTCCTGGAATAACTATCTTCACCTTGGACGATGCTACAACCTTTCACAGCACCCTGGACCAGGCACCAAACAGCAAATCACTTTAAAATCCTGCTCCAAGTACTCCCAGAGCACATCTCCTGGCTTTCCTGGCCACTGAACCACACTGTTTTCTGCCATCTGGTGTCCAGAGCCCAAAGGCAGATGTTCCCACTAATCAGAGCCTTCCAGATGGTCCCCAGCCTCAGGATGTTTGTCTTACCCAACTGCAGAGCCAAGGACTCCCCTCACAGCCCAAATCCAACAACCTCGCTCAGGGAAACACCATCTGTGTGTTCCCCCTGGGATGGAGTTCCTTCCACCTCACCCAGCTGGAGAGAGCCCTGCTCGGCATTTGGGAAACTTCTTATCCCAGCAAAGATCTGCAAACGCTTTGATAACATTAATCAAGGCTCATTAAGGCTCCCAGCACATCTGGGAGGCAAGGGAGGGTTTCTTGGGCTACAGAAGGAAGCAGCGAGGCTTTGGAGAGGAGAGTGGCTCACCCTGGGCAGGGTTGTTGAGCCTTGAATGTGATGATTTAGTATGAATACAATTAATAAAATCTTGGGGGCCCATAGTTTGATTTTTGAGGGGTCCCAAGGTTTGATTTTTGAGGGGTCCCATGGTTTGATTTTTGAGGGGTCCCATGGTTTGATATTGGAGGGAGCCCAAGGTTTGATTTTTGAGGGGTCCCATGGTTTGATTTTTGAGGGGTCCCATGGTTTGATTTTTGAGGGATTATAGCAGGAAATGTGGCCAGGCCATTGTGAGGCCTAGACAGCAACTGAGGAACTTAAACTTGGATTTTTCCATTGGAAGTGAATCCTAATCTCACGATAAAGACTCTCAATAAGAATTTCAGTGTGTGGCATCACTCTCACATCTCCACTGCTTGTTCTGTGGGTCTGGCCCGTTTCCTAGCCAAGGCATAGCTGGTTTCAGATAAAAACAGAAAGGAAGTGAAAGTTTGACCTGCATTCCCAAGGAATTGTCTCGAGGAAACCACTGGTGCACAATCCACCCACGGTTTCTTTCAGAGCTGGTGAAGCTGCAGTGGGACCACCAAGTGTGTCCTGCCAGGAGATGAAGGCACCACCGTCCTGAGGAAGGTTATTGCCTTTTTATTTCTTTTTTTTCATTTTTTTTTTCATTTTTAAAAAAAGTTTGAATCGACTTTATCCATCTTTGTTATTTTCATTGTAACCCAGATGATCTAAAAATTGCCCAGACCTCCAGTGTTTACTTTGGAAACAATAGAAAATGACTGGCTCTCAGTCGCATGCAGCCCAAGACTTTCTTCTGAAGCATAATTAGAGTTCCTTCCATGGCTAATTAAATTCTCCAGTGAATGAAAACAAATTTCCTGGAATGAATATCATCTTGATTCACTTTGGGCAAAGCCAGGCTTACGTGCTTGTCCCACTCTGTTCTCCGAGGGTGTTGGCTCCATTTCTGAAACCTTCTTGTCAACACATGACAATGCAGGGAAATAGTCTGAGCTGGGCTCTGCAGAGTCCCCTCCACAGATTACAAGAAATCGTGTCCATTTTATTCCTTTGCTCTGCTTTATGGGATTTTATAGACTTTTAATGCCTCCATTAATCTTTTTTTTTCCCGAGCAGAACAGTCGTAGCCTAACCAATTTGGTTCTATAATTCTGATTCCACCTTTTAGTCTTTGCTGGGCCTTTTCTATTGCCACAACGTGCTTTTAAGCCATGAATTCCTTGTTGACTCACAGTTTGGTGAACAAATTAGGATAATTACAGAAATATAATCCCTTTTCTTCTTGACAGCACTCAGGATTCCAGGTCACTCCCTGGCTTTCCCCCTGACTCAGTTATTTCTACAAACTCCTGACTTCCCATCAGGAACAACTCCATGGTAACAGGCGCTGAGTGAAATAGGAAGTTGGAAATATTGTTCTGACAACTCTGAATTCCCAATGTCTCCCTATTCCGCCACATTTCCCTTCCAAGGGATGTCCCCAAGGTCCCCTCAGCAGTGCTCCCACCACTGGGGAGTGCCCAGCAGTTGATTTTTACTGCTGATGCAGCCACGTGTGTGGGAGGAATTCCTCCAACTTAGACATCAGTTACAGTGGGCTAAGGAATTGTCTTTAGTGCCTCAATTTCCCCCTAAAACAGCTCAAAAAAAAGAGGCACTTTTAAAACCTTTAAGTGTGGTTTTAAGTTCCCAGTGGTGGAGGGGAGCAGCCTTTTCCCTGCAAACACACATTTGGTTTTAAGACCCGTTTGCTCCCGACTTGCTCAAAGCCACCAAGTTTAAATCCACTTTGGATTGAAGTGGGGGAGGTTCCTCCCAAGGCAGACAAAAATCTGTGCCTGGCAAAATCAGCTCATTTCCTGGGCTTGTTCCCTGGTTTTCACCTCCCCTTCGAGTCTGTATTGCACAGGGAGCATTCCCTGGGGCCAGGCAGGTCCATGCTCTGCACTTGGCATCAGCTGAGGTTCCACTGAGCCCAAAGGAGACAGTAAATCATGATCATGGTTCCTCTGGGAGCAGATGGCTTTGGAGACCATCCATTCCAAGGCAAATTCCTTCCCTCCCTGACGTTTGCTTTCCTGTTTATTCCTTTCCAAGCCTCCCTAAGTGGTGCTCAGTTCTCCATCATCTTTTGACACCAGACTCTGTGTCCAACTGGCCTCCAACCATCTCCTGGTGGTAAACACCACCACATTCCCTCCTGGGATGGAAAACTTCACTCTCCAGACCAAACGAGGTTCTCATTTCATCCCCCAATTTCCACTGGCCTCCCAGGAGGGAGATCTGAACCCTGTGATCAGGCAGAACCAGGAGCCACTTCCCAATTGAACAGAAGGATGATTTTTTTCTGTCTGCTTTCTCTACATCTTTATGGCCATAAATTAAAGCACAAGAAGCTCCACCTCAGGGAGTTGTGTGTCAGCACAGAACTATTTGACCTGGATGTTCAGGCTCTGGTCAGTTTGCTGATGAAAATACTTTGGAATCATGAATATTATGGGATCATTCCTCTTCTGATTGATGGTGGGTGTTCTTCTTTAAAGATAAAACTGTTCCTAAGCCTTGAGCACAACTTGAAATAATTGTGGACAACTCTAACTGTGCTGCTCAGGGTTTTGGATTCATTTTTAGGACCAAACTCCTGGGGTTTTTTTCTGTTCTTGGAAAGGTTAAACTTACAAACTGAGGACTGATTATTCCCAACCCTTTGCTAAAATGGCATTAAACAAGTTGCCTTTTTTTACCCTCGGTGTCAGGGCAGTGCAGAACAGAAATTCTGTGTTAGAAATGGACTGGACATGATCTCATTTTACACTCCCTGAACGTGTGTTGTTTGCTTAGTAATGTGGGAGTTGTTATGTGTGAAATTGCAGGTCCACTGTGTCAATTAACCTCATTATGCCATGAAATATGCATTGGTGAATTTGTCAGTAAAAGGCTGATTTCATCCAGGGCCTGATGCTGCCAAGAAACCAGCCTGTGTCCTGCTCAGAGGTGAGATGCAGTCAGGCTGGGAAAGGGAGGGAAGAGCCACAGCACCTGCAGCCTGAGTTTGGCCCTGCAGTTCCCCAGGGGCATCAGCTCCGGGCCCACTCCTGGAGCACAAACATCATTATTTGCCCCTCTTGGAGTCTTTGAGGCCACAGCTGCTCATTCACTTTGTATCTGCCGCACAAAATTTGTCAGCTGAGGTCCTCAGGAGCCATAAAGCAGCACAAAGACCCCTGAGCAGGGAGGTGGGAGCAGATGATCCCAGTGTGGTCCCTCCCAGGCATTCTGTGCCTGGCAATCCATGACTCCACCACCCTACACACACCTGGGCTCTTCTAAACCTGCCGAACCCTCTGGGCAAAGTGCTGCCCAAGGCAGGCTGACATGGCACTTCACTTTCCCTCAGTCATCTGCCCTCCTTTCCCCTGCCACCCCACCCTCTCCCTGCGCCTCCTCCCAGACAAGATGACATAGTGTGTGTTGATCTTTCTTAGCTCTCTCAGAGAGCCGGTTATAAAGAGCCTCCAGGCTGCCAAGAATAATCTGAGGCCAGGAAAGCACAGTCTGCTGGGGCTGGACATGCCACCCATGTCGTGATGGGAGGAGGTGCGGAGAGGGAACACTGGAGGCTCTGCAGAGGCTCAGGGCAGCTTTGCAGCTCAGGGTTGGTGTGGGATTGTCCTGGGAATGTGTTCTTGGTCTCCTCCACTCAACAGGAGCTGTGTGAAGCTCCTTCATCAAATGCTGTGACCACAACAGGCTCAGCAACCTGCTCCCCCCCTGTGATGGGTTATCCCTGTGTTACCTTCATCACAAACCATTCTGTGCCTTGGACACCACATTGTGTGCTGGGCAGGGATGGAGTAGAAATACTGCAGGGAACTGGCCTCTCTTGGGACCCAAATTCCCATTCCAAGAGGGTGCAGAGCCTTGGAAGGCCATGGATCCAGAGCTGCTGAGCCCTCTGCCATCACCAGACACGGGCGTGGCAAAATGACCTTGCAGTTCATCCTTTCACTGCAATTCCTCATCCATCCGGATGCACTTGGTTGGGAAACTGTGTTGTGTTTGCACTGACATCAGTGTGGACCATTTCACAGAGTCATGGAATGCTTTGTGTTGGAAAGGGACCTTAAAGCTCATCCCATCCCACCCCCTGCCATGGACAGGGACACCTCCCACTATCCCAGGCTGCTCCAACCTGGCCTTGGACACTTCCAGGGATCCAGGGGCAGCCACAGCTTCTCTGGGAAACCTGTGCCAGGGCCTCCCCACTCTCACAGGCAGGAATTTCTTCCATATTTCTATCCTAAATTTCCCCTTCCCCTTCTGTGGACACAGCCTTGCACAGAGGAGCCTTCTGGACTCTTTCCTCCCCTGAGGGCAGATTTCCCACTACCAGATACCAGTGGTCCTGGATCTCAGCAGTGGTTTTGGAAATGTGGGAGGGCAGCAGGGTTTGCCCCACAACAGGATCCCTCTCTCTCTGACTGTAGGTACCTCTCCTCATCAGGAACAGAGTGGAAGCTTCAACCCAGCCAGGCTGCTTCCCCCTGGCAGAAACTAAGGAGCAGCTCTAAGATCTAACTAAGTGTTCACGAGGATATGGGGGTCGAATCCATGATAACAGAGAGGGAAAAGCCCTTTCCCACTGCTGCCTTCCCTGTCACCAGCTTTGGATGCCTCCAATCCGACTGACACGGAAACAAACACATCTTGAGGAGTTTTCCTAATAAACACATGAACCAGCTTCTCAACAAGCCCAGAACAGCCTCCCAAAAGCAACACAGCAAGTCACTTATTACAGGCTCAATGAGCCGTGGAAAAAACAACACTGGTCATTCTCAGCTCCTCTTTCTCTGTCCTTTCTGGAGTCAGAACTCAGGCACCACAGAGCCCCAGAGGCAGCACAGAACCCCGGGCTCACCCTCACTCCACCTCCCAAAGACTCTGGCTCAGCCTCAGGCTTTGCCTCTGACCTGCTTTGACTCCAGCCTCAGCTGCATCAGCCCTAAACCCAAGTGGATGGAGCTCGGGAAGGCTGGAAATCACCACCAGGAGAAGGAGAGGGAAAGTCTCTGCCTTCCAGCAGTTCTTACCTATAGATATTGTCTTTATAAGAACTGAAAATAATTCTGTGGTACCTTTGTCCCCCCCCAGGATCTCAAAGCACATCGTGAGCTGGGGGTTATGAATCTCAGGGATCAGAAAACCAGGAGCAAGGAAACGATGGGATTTGATCACTAAAGACAGTGGAAGGATAAAATTCATGTCTGATATGCCTCTAAACTCTAAACCAAAATGTAAATCCAGAGATGCAAGAAGATGTTACATGATCACACCCCACAAAGCTGTTTTCCACCAAGAAAGGGATGAAGACAGACACATATCAGCATATCTGTAATGCTTTCCAAACAAAAAAAGTATTTTCCATTTGTACTCAGCAGTTTCAAGAAGTTCACTGAACTTCCCCATTTATTTATTTTCTCTTTCACAGGTTGGTTTTTTTTCTTGGTCTCAGGTTAAAAGCTGATGCTGCCAAAGTGCAGAAAGGTTGGAATCCCCTGACATTCTTTTCCTGATAATTTAATTTGGAAATTTCTAAAGAGCTCCAGAAAAAAGAGTCAAGATTTTCTTCCTCTGATGGAAACCAGGTCTGGAAGCAGGATCAGGAGTTATCTGCTGCTCCACTGAAAACTGCCCAGTCCTGCTGATGGACTGACTGGAGTTGGTTGCATTTACGTCTCAAACAGAAGAGGAATTGCTTCCCAACCTCTTGTTTCAAAGAGCAGCAGCAATCTAACACAAATATCAACTATTTACTTTCTGCTAAAGGCCTGCCAAGCAAAACTTGTATAAAACCACAAGTTTGTTCAAAATCTGGTCATATTCCATGAGTTCTGCTCTCAGAGCTGGGAGCACCTGTGGGCTACAAAGACTGTCCCCAGCAGAGCTGGAAACCACAAAAAGAAGTGCCACCAACTCATCTTTTTGCTCTTTATCAGCCTTTCCCTGTAGAAATTAGACCTGGATTCCGTTCACAGGGACTCAGTTGCTTCCCTCAAGTCCCTTTTCCAGAGGGACTGTGAGGGCTGGGCCAACAAACTGAAGGTCCTTCCCACCTGTGTCATCCTGTGATTCCCCAGTGGCCACAACATCCCAAACGTGCCCTGGGCAGCACAAAGCTTCTCTCTCAGCAAGGAATGAGACCAAGCCCTGCAGCAGATAAGCCACAAAATACATCAGAGGAGACTCTCAGAACCTGGATAATCCCGAGGCTGGTTTGTAGCCCTGTCAACCTGACTCTGTAACCTCCAGACAAAATAAATACCTGCGAGGAAATATTTATTTTAGTGCACATTCCAGTCTCTCAGATTTCTGGCAGTTTGACTTCAGCCCTCCTGGAATCACGGGTCAAACCTGACAATGTCTCTGTGCTCCCTTCATCCCTCCCTGGGGTCTCCAAGGAATCACCTTCTCCTGTCACCCCAAGGGGATCTGATATCCCAAGGCAAGTTTTCCACTCAGATATTTCCCAGGATTTTCGCCCTGGTTTGGTGTGGATTCCTTTTTGCACGTGCCTGCAGGACAGAGATATTTTGGAGTCTGTCTTAGCCTTGCCCTGGACTGGGATTTGCACATGATGGATTTAATTTCACTTGTGTTTACACTGACTGCAGTGTGATAAATTCACACGGGTTGTTCTCAGCATAACTGAGTGTCAGCAGCCCAAAGGACATGAAAGATTTAAAGTGGGGAAAGGAGGAGCCAGAGGAGCCTCCCTGGGACACTTTCGGGGAGGGACAATGAATTTCAGTGATTTTTAAAATTTCTTTCTTAGTTTTTTTCTCTTTGGACTTTTACAAGGCTTCTCTAAAGTGAGCTCCTTTCAGCTACAGTTTTTTGATCTAGTTTTTCTCAAGACCTTCCCACCAGAAGCTCTGGAACTGTCCTTCTTAAGGGATTTAACAGATGGAATCAAAGGAGAAATATTAGACATGTTGCAGGAACCCTTCTAGCTTTTCTGGTTTATTTTTGCAGACACAGCCCAGGTCAGAAGAGCCTCCAGATTTTGAGGAGCTTCTCCAAATCCCAAACTCTAAACACATTCCAGCCTTCTCGAGGTGTCCTGTGCCACAGCCAGGTGTTGGACTCGACGATTCTTGTGGGTCTCTTCCAGCTCTGGCTACTCTGTGATTCCTGTGTAGGATTTGTTTGCCTGCAAATGGTCTGAGAAAAGAACTGTCCTCTTGAGCTCAAATTATTTTTTTGGGGAGGTATCAATCACCTGGAAGTGAACACCAGGGAGTAGATCCAAGAGTCTTCAGAGTGATAAAAGCAGACAGACCTGGGCCTCAGAGGCTTTTCTTTATTGAGGAGCCAGTGCTGGCCCAAGCAGCTCCTTTCACTGGCACTTCCCAAATCGTAACTCCCTTTTCCACAGGCAAACAGGCTTTGGGCAGGTGCTTAATAGCTGAGCAGGAATCATTAAAACCTCCCTTGCAAAAGCTAATTTTTAATTAAAGTGATGGGTTGATGGTTGGACTTGATGCTCTTAAGGGTCTTTTCCAACTTTAATGTTGCTGTGATTGCTCCTCTGGAACTGAGGCCTGTGGATGAATCCTCCCAGTACCCAGTGCTGGGGAAACTGGTTTAATACTCCCCATCCACTGGGTAAAAACAACTTGGCAGGAGGTGCAGCAGGAACTTTGATGGCTTTGAGCTTGGCTTCGTTCCCTGGGGGGAAGCTGGAGAGATCCCCTGTCTCATTTGCAAGGATGTAACACAGGGAGAGCGCAGGAACGTGCAGCAGCCGAGCACAGGCTGCTTAAAGAAGGAGTTGGCAGTGCTCTGGCAGGCACCCAGCAGCACGGGGGCCGGGATCTGCGGGCAGACAGACTCTGTGTAATTCCCATCTGCTGCATGGGATGAGTGAGGGGATGGTGCAGAGACTGGTAAGTGATTGAGGGGAGACAAACCCTGCGCTTGTCACTCAGCACCCGAGAGATGCTGAACGTGTCACTCGCCTTAGAGGGTGACTCTCCATGAAGAGGTTGATTGTGAAGGAGGTTTTTGAAGGAGGTTCTGTCTCTCCCAAAGACAGATCCCAGCCATACCTGAGGGCACTCATGTAACGTTAAAAGTGAAACAGCAGGAGTGGACAACAGTTTTCCCCAGATGAAAAGCCAAGGCAGATACCCAGGAGACTGATCCACAAATTTAGCCAGAGCCATTATGAAGTCTGGAAATTTCTTTCCTCAGCTGCAGAAGAAATCCTGCCCTGGGAGAGGGTGGGGAGGCCCTGGCACAGGGTGCCCAGAGAAGCTGTGGCTGCCCCTGGATCCCTGGAAGTGTCCAAGGGCAGGTTGGAGCAGCCTGGGATAGTGGGAGGTGTCCCTGCCCATGGCAGGGGTGGGATGGGATGAGCTTTAAGGTCCCTTCCAACCCACAGCATCTCACGATTCCATGATTTACAAGACACTGCTCCTTTTGAATCCCTCCTGCGAGGATTCCTCTCCAAATCTTAAACAGGAGAGAAATGGGAGCAGAGGGATGGAAGTGAAAGCAGGTTGTGTTTGTTTCTGCAATAAGTAAAGCAAAGGCCAGGGAGGCCCTGCCAGACCACACAGCTCTGTTATTCAGGTGGGTATTTTTTTATTATTTTTTTACAAAATGGAGACAATTTAGGTTTTGTTTCCTTGGTTCATAAATACAGCACATGTGTGGTCTCTGCAGGAACATCCCAGCCTGGGCTCCCCTCTCCCAAGTCCCTTCCTCCAAGGCAGTGCTGATACTTGGTGGCAATGCCACCAGTGTGTTTGTGTGGGCAGGGAAAACACTCCCCAGGGAATGGCACAGGGCCCCTCTCCTGAGGGGAACAGCTGCCCAGCCCCTCTCCCCTGTCTCCCTGTGCCAGGCTGCTGTGAATTTGCAGATGGCAGAGCTGGCTTCGGGATGTCCAGGTCCCCTGGCCGTGACATCTGCAGGCCTGCTCGTCTGTGCTGATGCCAGCACTTGTCCTGGCAGCTCATCCTGCCTGCTGGATGGTGAGAATGATTCAACAGATCTTCTGCTTTAGTCCAGCAAGGAGGATATCGTTGTGGCTGCCTTTGCACAGCCCTTCTGCCACAGCACCACCCAGCTCCAGCAAGGACAGGAGCCCCAAGGCCCCGAAAGCATGAGGGGCACTGCACACCCAGGAATTTCACTGCAGTTCCCCATTAATTTGAGGCTCAGAATTGACTCTCAGCCCCTGCAGATGAGGCACAGATGGGTCCCTGTGTCTCTGGAGCTGGGACTTGGACAATACTTGTTATTGTTGGGGCACAACACAAGTGGCCAAGGGGAGGATTTCAGGCTTAGCATTGGATTTCCTGCCTTTGCCCAGATCAAAATTGTCTCTGTGTCATTCAGAAGGTGGGAATTTCCTCTCTTAAATTATGTAAACGTTATTTAAAGAGGTGCTGAGTAGGTTCTAAGCATGTTTTAACTTCGGGTAGGAATGTTTGCTATCAGTTTATCACAAATATTGTATTTACTGCTGATGTTTGGATTAAAGATGTTTGAGCTACAAGTCTTTACTCTTACATTTCCCTTCTGCCTGCTCAGGAGCTCGACCCCTTTCTGCATTTTTAAGAGAACCTGAAACCACAAAAGCATTTAAATGCCAACCCTCCCCTGGCCTCAGTGGGATTTAGAGCCCCAAATACCTTTGTGAACCTACAAGGGGAGAAAATGCCAGGAAAAGGAGATGGTTAAAAACCAGAGAAGGTGGGGGAGCAGACGAGGCCAAAGTCCCAGACTAAACGAGTCCAGCCCTTCCCCAGCCTTCCAGCTGTGAGCAGGGGAGAATAATCACCTATAGCCACTTCTTCATCCAGTTCCTCCTCCTGATTCCCCCCTCCCCCCCCCCCCCCCCCCCCCCCAAAAAAAATCCCTCTTCTTTATGGCACTAAAAGCCCATTTTAACATTTTCCAGCCCGAGAGCTGAGGTCCAACCAGGGTGGGCAAACAAACGTCTCGGCACCGCCAAGTATGGCCCAACATTGGCTCCAGAGAGAAATTTCCAGCCACTATGGAGCCAGACACATTTACATTCCTCTATTTGAAGTAAAACCCTAATCCTTTGGAAGATTTGCAGTCTGAGCAAGAGCTGTGCTCTCACCCGTTGCCTCTAAGGTTCCTTTCTGCCTTGCGAGCCAGGGGCAGCAGCAGATTTCCAAAGGGAGAAGGGGCTGTGAAAGAAAAGGGACTGGGAATTTGGGAAGGGGGGGTTTTGTTTCAGTTCTCTGAGGGTTGTAGGGATTTTCACCGGTTTACCTCCAGGATTTCACCTCTAAGAAAAGAATAAAACTTCCCCTCCCTCTTCCTCTTCCCCCTCCTTGTTTTAGCAGCAGGTAAACAAAAGTGTGTAGAAGGAAAGTGTCTTGTCTGGTGCCATCCAAAAATTAACAATTTCATGGCAGAGCCAAAGGGGAACTCAAGAGACTTGGCTCCAGTAATCCCAGTAATAAACCTCAATTTGACACACAGGTTTGTCACAAGTCTGATCACTTGAAAGTCATTTGCAGCTTTGACTTTCCCTGCTGCTGATTGCCCAGAATTGTCACTTTCTTTTTGCTGCATTCCTTGTGTTTTGCTCCTCACCCTCCACCTATTGGCAGTAGGTGAAGTTCTTGTGGAAACTGGAATATCCTTGGAAATCAGAAGGAAGGTGTTTCCAGCCTGGTCAGCTCATGCCTTAACGCCAAAACTCTTCCAGCCCTTAGAAATGACACCTCCTGTTCTTGCACTTCACACACGACATCCAGTATTTCAACCTTAAATTAGACCTTAAATTAGGATTTGGACCTTTAATTAGACCTAAATTAATATTTTGACCTCAAATTTCATGGAATGGGAGGGGTTTGATGAGATCCCTGAGGGCACCTCTGCCGGGGCACAGGTACAGGAGCACATCCCACCTTCACTAGGACACCCTCTCCTGTTTCCCTGCTGGAGAGGGGAACAATTCCAGGGGAGCTTTGGGGTGAGCACATGATGGTTCTTGCCCAGGCTGGGGCTCCAGGATGTGGTTGTGGTCTGGATCCCAGCCTTGGCCCCCAGGCAAGATCCCTGGATAAGGGCTCTCACTTCCTTCCTGCTCAGGCCCAGGGAGCAGCAGCAGGCTCAGAATGGGTCACTGAATGCCTTTTCCCTCCTGGAATTCCACACACATTACCTAAATTCTAGATTTCCAGTCAAGGGCTTGGACTTGCTGACCTGGCTTCTCCTTTCTTTCAGCACAGGTATTGTGAAATTCTGCCTTTCCTGGTTTTTTTCTCTCCTTAAAAAAATAATAAAATAAAATCTTAAAAAACCCTTGAAGATTCCCTTGCCAGCCACCCTTCCACACCAACTCTCTGTGGCATTACCACAGTGGTTTTTCCTTCATGTATCAGACCCAAACACTCCTTCTGACTTTGTGTCTGCAGACACATCCTCTGCTCTTTCCAGGAGGATGAGGGAATATTTGATATGGAGATCAAGGGTTAAAACTGGAGGCAAACACTTTCATTCCGTGCCATTATTCTTCCCACACTGGGCTCAGACCACCTCACCACTGCCAAGGTAGCTGTGAAAAGAGAGTAAATTAACCTGCTGCACAGCTCACAAATGAAATGTTCTGATTATTTTAGGTCTCCAGTTCCTTTGGATCATTTGCTCTGCCCTGGGGAGGTTGGAAAGTAGGAGACTGAGTGGTGGCAATGGTGCTTCACCTTCCTGACAGAAATCATGGCATAGAGGAGATAAGAGCAGCAGAAAAAGGGGAAAAATAAGTGTTTCCTTATAGGAAAACTCCAGTTCCTGACAAAGATACGAGAGAGAGACTCATCATCAGGGCCTGGAGTGACAGGACAAGGGGGAATGGCTTCACANTGTCCTAACCACATGTATTGAACTGGCCCCGCTCCTGCTGCTTTGACATTCTGATGTGTTTTCCTTTCCCCTCCATTTCATTCCCTTTGGCCAGCTCCAATTGTTTCACATCCATGAATCATGACTTCCTGGCCATCCAGGCTGACCCACAATAACAGCATTATTTGGAGCATAATCAGCCTCTTTTGCCAGACAAAAATCTAGGAAATGACAGACTTTGTCTCCTAGAATCATCAACAGAATGAGACACGTCCGTTCCTTCCTACACAGAGAAGTGGGAGACTCCTGAATTTCCTGATGAGTTTGGATTGGAAGGGATCTTAAAGGGATCTCATCCCACCCCCTGCCATGGGCAGGGACACCTTCCACTATCCCAGGCTGCTCCAGCCTGGCCTTGGACACTTCCAGGGATGGGGCAGCCACAGCTTCTCTGGGCACCCTGTGCCAGGGCCTCCCTGCCCTCCCAGGCGAGGATTTCTTCCCAACATCCCAACATCCAATCTAAACCTGCCCTCCTTCACCTTAAAGCCATTCCCTCCTGTCCTGTCACTCCAGGCTCTTGTTAAACTCCCTCTCCATCCTCCTTGTGAGTTCCTTACAAAACATGATCAGATTTCTGGCCTTAACAATTCCAAACGAAGCCTCAGATCCACTCTTCAGTCAGGAATATATATTTCTACATTAAGCTGCTTCAGACCCCTAACACCCCTCAAAATCCTCACTCAGACTCTGCCACCTCCAGCTACCCATTTCCCCTCTTATTTCTCTGACTGCAAAATCAGTTTCCTCTAACAAAACAACCCCCCAACTGGGTGCTGAGCCTTCAGAGGAGCATCTCGCAGCCCAGGACATCCCACTGCCCACACCAGAGCCCTCCCTGGCAGACAGACTTGGGGAAGGGATGAGGTGAAAGGGGTTCAAAGCCACCCCCCAGCACCCAGCCCTGGAGCCCAGCCAGCCCAAAGCCTCACAGATAAGAGCCTTGGACTATTACCTGGATTGACAGGCAGGGAAAGGGAGGAAAAGCCCGGCTCCAGCCCACTCAGCCGAGCAGGAAGGAGCCCAGGGCTAACCCAGGTCAAGAGATTTGGCGCCTGCGGTGTATTAAAGCCATTCCCAGGGGAGGGCAGGGAGGGGTTTGCTGGGCTTCTCCCAGGGAAAATTGTTTTCATTATTTTAATTCATGATATGTCCTGGCTCCGTGCCCTCCATGGTATGTCCGTCTCCCTGTCGTCAGTGGAGACAATGGAAAAAATGAACAGCATTTCCAAAGGCTCTCCATTCCCCAAGTGCCCAGCTCACGTTTGCCCTCATCCTATGGCCCATCCCCAGGGAGCTGATCCTTCAGGATGGAGGGGGAAAGAACCACCTCTGGAAGTCCCCCAAAACCACGTGCATTTGCCCGTACACGGAGTGTCAGGGCAATAACCACAACCATTGATTCTCATTTCATTTTTCACTTTTCCTTTCTCTCTCTTGTTCTTCCTCCCACGTTGGGAAATTCAATAGTGTGTGACCAGTTTGCCCCCCTGCCCTTGCCTGTCCCCGCCACCTCCCGTCCCCTCCTGCTCTTTGATCCCGAGATCAAAGTGAGAAAACAGCACAAACTGTGTCAGTAAGAAAATCAACACATGTTGGAGGAAAAGAAAACACCTACTCATAAAGAGAAATATTAATATCTATTCCTCCACTTGTGATGGCCCCATGTGTAGCTCTGTTCCCTGGTTCTCTGAGAAATATCCAATGCAGAGTTTTGGGGGTAATCTAGGAAGTTTCTATGGTGAAAAGGATAGTTTTGGTCTGCCAGGAAAACAGCTCAGGACCTTATTGGGTTTTTTCTCTCTATTTTTTTAAAAGAATTGCCTAAATTACACAAAAAGGGACAAAATAAATGGCAGTGAGAGTGGACATTGCCTACTGCAACATGAGGGCTAAACCCAGCATCCCCATGGATAACTCCCTCTGACTGTCAGCACTGATTGGGATCAACTGGTCACTCAGCACAGGAAAACAAATGGTCAGTCCATGTCCCACGGGATAATTGTTGTGCTCAGTCTCACTGCAATTATCCTGTTGTTAAGTCCCAGATGTCTCACAAAGCTCAAACATCCTCCTCCAGCAAGGCTCAAGAATCAGAGAATGTCCAGAGCTGGAAGGGACTCACAGGGATCAGAGTCTAACCCTTAATCCTGCAGAGACACCCCAACAATCCCACCCTGTCCCTGAGAGCGTTGTCCAAACCCTCCTTGAGCTCTGGCAGCCTTGGGAACGTGACCAAATCCTGGGGAGCCTGTTCAGTGCCCAACCACCCTCTGGAGAAGCCCAAGGACACCTGGAGCAGCCCCTGGGGTGTCTGTGGACTATTTCTATCCCATATCCCTGTTCAGCACTGAGCAACAACAGTGCAGCCCCCAGGAAACCCCACACCGAGCAAAGGCATCGTGTCACCACCCTTTGAGACTCTCCTAAAAAGTGTCCCATTCCACATCCCCTGCCCGGATTTGGGACTGGGGAGCAGGGGAGGGAATGCAGCATTGGGTGCTGAGCAGTGACTGTTGTCTCTCCAGGCACAGCATTTGTGTGTGTGGAGTGTGTGTGTGTGTCTGTGTGTCTGCGTGTCTGGGGTTTGTGTGTGTATGAGTTTTGTGTGAGTGTTTTATGTGTAATTTGTATGTGCGTGTGTGTTTTGTGTGTGGTGTTTGTATGTGTTTTGCGTGTTTTATGTGTATTTTGTGTGTCTGTGTGTGTATCCATGTGTCTGTGTGTCTGTGTCTGTGTGTGTCTGTGTATCTGTATGTCTGTGTGTGTATCCATGTGTCTGTGTATCTGTCTGTGTATCTGTGTGTCTGTCTCTGTATGTCTGTGTGTGTGTCTCTGTGTGTCTGTGTGTCTGTGTGTGTATCCATGTGTCTGTGTATCTGTCTGTGTATCTGTGTGTCTGTCTCTGTGTGTCTGTGTGTGTCTGTCTCTGTATCCATGTGTCTGTGTGTGTATCTGTGTGTGTATCCGTGTGTCTGTGTATCTGTCTGTGTATCTGTGTGTCTGTCTCTGTATGTCTGTGTGTGTGTCTCTGTGTGTCTGTGTGTCTGTGTGTGTATCCATATGTGTGTATGTCTGTGTGTGTATCCGTGTATCTGTGTATCTGTCTGTGTATCTGTATGTCTGTCTCTGTGTGTCTGTGTGTGTGTCTGTCTCTGTGTATCCATGTCTCTGTGTGTCTGTGTGTCTGTGTGTGTATCCATGTGTCTGTATGTCTGTGTGTGTATCCATGTGTCTGTGTGTCTGTGTGTGTATCCGTGTGTCTGTCTGTGCCTGTCCTGCCTCCCGGCCGTGTCCTGGCAGGAGCCCAGCGCTGTCACTCAGCACAGGCACATTCCCTGTCAGCCCTGGCGCACTGTCAGCCCTGGCGCCCGGGCAGCCGGGGGAGGGCACAGCCCAGGGACAATTTGTCTGGCTGCGATGGGAGGAGAAGCCAGGGAAGTGTTGCAGGATGTGCCCTGGAAAAGAACTGAGCTCTGGGGGATCCAAACGGAGAGATACAGAAGCTAAAGCAACAAACAGCTTCTCCTCCCCTAATCCTTTCTCTGGCTCCTTGGGCACGTTACAGTTTTAACACAGACCCCTCTCTCTCCAGGCACAGCTTTCTCTCTGAGCTCCTTAATCTCTGCAACCCCTGGCTTTGCATCTTCCATAAAAAGGTTTCCCTTAGTTTGACTAAATGTATTTTCCAATAAAATATGGTAATTAAAGTGATTAAATTTAAAGTGAGGCGTTTTTATTCTGCTTCCCACCAGCTCTGTACCTGGAATAACTGAGGCTCTGCTTCCCTGCAAATTCCTGCAGCCAAACGTTATCCCAGTGCGAAAATTCACCTGTCTCCTTGTAAATCCCTCAGCTCCAGCCCCACCATCCTCACACCTTCCTGCCAAGCTCCTGCTTTTCAATATCAGGGACTAATTCTCTGCACGGCCTCAGCCACATGAAAAGATCCACTCGGGGCTGTGTCTGGTTAGAACAAAACAAAGTGAAGGGGAAAGTGCTTCTGGCTAAAAGAAACATTCCTTCGGTGTGATTTCACCATTCCTTCCATCACCTCTCCCATTATGGTTCCAAGGCACCTTGTACCTGGAGGCAGAGGGTGGGTAAGTCCTGATTTCCCAGGAATCCATACAGTAAGGAAGGGGGAAGGAATTTCCACTTTAACTGGGATGGGAAGGTTGAGCTCAGGTGGAAATGCTGCGGCTTCCCCTTGCTGGCCCATCTCTCCAGATCCCCAAATGAGGGTCACACCTCACCCAGCTTCACAAAATAGGCAGGTTTGGCCCCCAGATTCCTCTGGGGTTTCAGTCCTGCAGGGAGCTTGAGCAGCAGCTCAGGACTCAGAACACAGAGTGCACAAGAGCACTGAAGGTTTATCCCTCATCTTTTCCAGCCTCAGTGACTCCATGGGCACTGACCAGGAGGCAGCGCAGGTTTGGGCAGGGCTGTGGAACCGGGAGCAGATTTCCTGCGGATTCCATCTGTCTGTGGTGGGAGAACAGTGTCAGGAGACCCTCCCTGTGGCTGCAGGGCTGCTGTGCCCTGTGGCTGTGCAGGACCAGCAGCTGTGTGACAGCTCAGCCCAGCATTCCCCATGTTCCTCTGTGCCTTGGGACATCCTGGGAAGCACCTGCCCTGGAGATGCCAGACAGAGATGATATCGAATGAAACTTTGGCACCAAGATTGACATAGTTCTGCAAAGCCAATTTACATTCCTTGCTCTGAGCTTCTGGAGCCAAAAAAATAAAATTAAAAACCAAACAAAAGTACTTTGGATTCGATGTTGCCTCCGTGGCTCCGCTTGGCCTCGCGTCGTTCCCCTGCTCTGGGGCTGGAATGAGGCTCTGGCTCCCAGGGCTGTGTCCTACAAGAGTCCCCAGTGGGGATTGCAGAGTGTCTCCTAAGAGCCGACTGGGAACAAGACAGCAATTATGAGATTGTGATGAAAAATGCTCCATTTGTTGCCTTGCCCAACCCTGTTCCCATCTTTGTCCTCAAGGGCTTCTTTGCAGACGCTCATTTGCTTTTATTCTTAACGAGGCTGGTTTGGAAAAGAGGCTCCTTTCCCCCCCCCCCTTCCTGACAATCCATGTGATCCTTCCTTCCCTCCCTGTTCCCTGTAGCTCTTCCCTGTAACCCTTGGGATCCTCAGGAAGGGAGATCAGCACCTTCCCAGGCCCAGAGATGCAGCAATATTTTGGTTTATCAAACCAATCAAACCATATTTTGGTTTATTGATACCAAACTCACTCTATTGGCTGCTCATAGAGAGCAGGGAGGTGGGAAATGTGCATTTCCTACTCCTGAATTTCCCTCATTACACTGTGAGTCGCTACTTGGACCTTTACAAAGCTGGTTTGAGAAGCCACTTTGAAGAAGGGCTTAATAACTTCCCACACCTGCCCTGGCCCTGATAACATGGAGTGGATACAGCCTGGGTTTGGCCTGATCCTTCAGATTCAGTCTCAGACAATTAATTGGCCTGAGCACCCAGAATCCATCGTTTTCTTACACCCGTAACTTGGTGTCCCACAAGCTCCACTCCCAATGCAGAGCAAAAATTAATAACCCAGCATGAGGCTGTTTCCATACAACATAATTCTGATATAATAAAGTATCAATAGCACTGATTTAACTGCCTCAGATGTTCCTGCAGCTTCTCTGCCCCTTCTGACCACCTTTCCTCCTTCTCCCCCGTCCTTCTGCACCTGAACCCCGTGGACACAGCTCAGCTCTGCCATGTCTTACACAAGATTTTGTTGTTCCCACAGTCCCAGGGATTTTCTGTAGGACCTTCTTTCCTTCTCCCATTCCTCCTGAAGGAGGAGCAGCTCTTGCTCTCGCAGCTGCAGAGGAGGCTCAGACAGCCCGTGGCATCAGAACATTGACCTGTTATGCTATTTGAGGAGTACAAGCCTTTTAAAAAGGTGCTTAAGAAATCGGACTCCTGTTTTTATTGGAGCCCATGGAAGCCAGAAGCAGCCAGAATTACATGAACTTCTTTTTTTTTTTTCAAACACTCCCCGTTGGCCTCTGCAGTTCCAACCCAAAGCAAATATGCCTGGGCTCTAAGGCTTGGCTGAGATTTGGGTAATACTCATTAGAGTGGGAAGGCTTCACCTTTCTGAGTGAGGCACCAGGAAAAAAAAAATCCCACTGAACTGATTCTTTAAAGCCACATGTTTTATGTAGATTTTACTGGTTCTCCTCTCTGAGGGGCTGATTTGGCAAATGCTTGTCTGGGTGTGTAAGTGCAGCCCCCTGGGTTGTGCCAGGCAGCTCAGGAGTTGCAGGAACGGAGGCCCTTTGTGCCAGCTAAAGAATGGAAGATAAATCTGCAAACCTGTCAGGGAGCTGGGCAGCTCCTTTCATTGAATTATTGTTCAGCTACATTGAATATATTCCATATTACATTGAATAATACGAATCTATTAAGAAAGATTATCCCATCTTTGTTGTGGTGTCGTGTCAAGCACCTTCCAACTGAAAACCAGCAGTTAGTGGGGTCAGGAGGTTTCCTGATGTTTTCCCACCCGGGTAACATAAATGTGACTCGGGGCAGAGTTTTATTGCAGTTTCTCCTGTATTTTAGTTTTCTGGGCAGGAATGTTTCAAGTTCCCGTGAGGCTGGTGAGGCCCTGCACTCACAGGTTTTTATCCCCAACTCCTCCAGCCCAGCAGAACCTGCAGAAGGAGGTTTACAACAGTTGCCTATTTGCCTAAAAGGCACCTTTTCATTCCCTTCTACCCAGGAGGGTCTTGCTCCAGGAAAATTATTCTCCAAAACTCCCTGACTCTCTGTCGCAGCCCCAGCCATCAGTGGCCATTGCTTGACCTTTTGGGGAGGCACAAGATCTTGTTTCAAGCATTTTTGTCTCTATCGATGTGGGAGAAGAACTGTCAATCTGCACAAACCTCACCAAAATTCCTGCTGGAGAGTTCACGGATGAAGGAAGGTGCAATAATTCCCTGGGGATGAGGGTTGGTTGAATCGTGGCGTTTCATTTCCTCGCTTGATTCCCTCCCCAGCATCACTGGTGCATTTCCTCAGGGTTTTGTCTGGGCTAAAAGAATAAAAATCTGAATCATCCTTCCCCACAGGATGCCAGGCACGTTTGGTTGAAAATGTCACACAGAACTCAGATCCACATTATCTTTTTCCACACAGTTTGTGTGTGGATACAGTGATAAGAGACAACAATCAGCTTTCTGAGTAGTGATTCCCTGGGTTTTTTCAGTTGGAATCAGATCTTCCCTGATGTCTGCATGCAATACATCCTGACTGAACGTGGCCAAGGTCGGGGATATATCCAAGTTCCTATAGATTTAATGGGAAGTCCAAGTAAAAGCAGGGAATCTGTGAATATCCTCAGAAAAAGCAACCAGTCATCCAGAAAGAAGTTAAATGGTCCATCTGAAACCACCAGACAAGCAGAGCTGACCTCGGGCATCCTCCCTCCACATTTACTAATTGGATGAGATGGAATTTTGGTGCAGGGAAGGAGGGGGAGGTGGTGACCAAACCCCCCAGGCAAAACCAGGGCCTATACACCCCCAAAAAAGACATATAAAAAAAAGAAGAAACAATAAAAAGCCATCCTAGCAGGGATCTGCCAAGGTCATAGTGGAACCCCAGCACGGGAATAATTGTGCCAGGGGGGAGCAAATGTCCTGTGAATGCATGAGATGCTGAGAGCAAGGACAGGGGGGCAGAGAATCCCAGAATACTTTGGAAAGGAGCCCATCCAGTTCCACCCCTGACCTGGGCAGCGACACCTTCCACAAGACCAGGTTTTTCCAAGCTCTGTCCAACCTGGCCTTGGACACATCCAGGGCTGGGGTGAGGATAAACCAGACAAGAGCCTGAGCCACTGGGGAGTCCCCAGGTGAGCAGAGGGGCTCCAGGCCACGCTCTGCTGCTCCAGAAAGGTCAGAAATCCATGGCAGCCATCCCTGGGCAAGGCTGCAGCAGCACCAGGACACGGGATGCGCTTGGAAAGTCTCCCATTTTCCGTTCCCCCCACACCTCCGGCACAACTTCGCTGTGTCTGCAGCAAATGCTCCCGCTGAGTTTTCCAAGTCAAACCAGCACATTCCTCATGCCCACAAGTGCCTGAGTGATTCCATCGGGCACCAGAGGAGAGAGGGAAGCAAACCCCACCCTGGAGACCAGCTGGAAGCAAGGGAGGGGCTCAGTGGTCCAGCTGAGACAGAGCTGGGTTGGAACTGCCTCTCCCGGGGATGAGCAGGGCCCTTCCAAGCCCTCGGGGCTGGAATTGGGATCCTCAGCCCAGTCCTGCTGTACAGTGACATGGCAGGGCAGGGAAAAGGCAGCACATCCACAGACATCCCTGGGGATGACAAGCTTGGTCCACGGACATCAGGGTTGCTGTTTGGAGGGATTGACTTTGGATGGCCCCTTGTTTTCACACGGCTGGAGTTCATCAGGCCACGACCAGGGATCCTCAACTCTTCCTATTTTTACCCCCAGCAGTGAGAGCTGCCACTCACACACAGACATTTTCATAAATCATTCATGGCAGCCTGGAAGATGAGGTGGGGGAGCGTGGGGAAGCACGGGAGGACGGGATGCTCTGGGAAGAAAGAGAGCATCTACCTTTGTGCACCTTTCTCCTCCTCTCCCACAGCACCTGCAGCAGCTCCCACCACACCTGTGGAGCCTGTGGAAAGCTTTCCCTTTCCTTCCCTTCTTGCTCAGCCCAAGACTGGCCCAGTGGCTGTGGAGCGTTACCTGGCACGGCTGCAGATACTCTTCCTCTCCCCCTCATCCCCTGGCTGTTATCAGATCCTGTTGGGAGCTTTAAGCTAATGGCTTCCCCGGGTATTATCCCTGGAGATCCCTATCGCTCCCTAATACACCCCGAGGCTCCAGCTCCTATTTGTTTAAACCAGGGGGGAAAGGCAGAAGAATGTAACCCATTGAGCCCTGCAGGGCTGGGGCAGCGGCTGCAGATCCAGCGCTCAGATGTCTAGCGCGGCTGTCTCACATTCCCTCCCTCTTTTTCCTCTGAAGAGAGATGCCAGGGAAAGAGTAAATATGTAAGTACAGAGCAATTCCTCAAATTCCAGATGTGCAGGAGTCGGGCTGGCTGCGCTCTGCTCCCTTGTCCCTTGGCTGCACGGTGCTGCTCCAGCGGCTTCATGCCAGTGGTCTTTTCTGGAAAGGGGACATTTGTCCTGGCACAGAGATGCAGGGGGATGGGAACTGACACTTTCCAAGTGCTCTGTGTGGCCCCTGTGCCCTCGTGGTGTGAAGAAGCCCATCCCAGCCCCTGTCACAAAGGCCATCCCTGTGATGCCAGCGACGTGCAGGGGCCATGGGGGCACTTGCTGCCTGGTACATGTGTGTTATTGAAGGATGAATTGCCTCAAGACAAGTAACCCGATACACTTTATTGTTACAAAATGGGATTTTTATGTGCAGATTTTGGATGTCACACATACTTCAGTTTCTTTCCCTGACCGTGTAAATTAACAGGTATAAAAGAAGTTCCTTCCAGCACAGCAGAGAATATTAACTCCCTCCTTGCCCCGGGCAATCAAAGGCTCTGACAGGCTGAAGTGGAAAATAAACTCTTCTCCCATCACTTGGCAGGTCTGCAAAGGGAGGAAATCAGGAGCTGTGCACACCCCTCCCATCACACCAGTCAGACACCACAGCATTTCTGGAACAGTCTGTCATGATTCATGACAACAGCAGAGAGTGAGAGCGAGATCAAAGAGGGAGAAGGCTGAAATTCCAGCCTCAGATTCCCTGCAGTTAAAGGTAATGACAAGGTTAGGAACCAGAACAAGTGATCCCTAAGTGTTTCACTCCAGCCAGGAACCCACTGCTGGAGGGACCAGAACTCCTGTTTGGGCCCCACATTTCACCAGTTTAGCCCATGTAGTTGCACAGATTTATCCAGTCCACAGAAAACTTCACAGCAAGACTGGAACCTTCAAAGGGATGGTATTTCCAGTAGCTCCTGCCTGTGGTTGAAACTGGAAATATCATCTTCTGAGGTCAGCATTTCCTCCCAGAACACCTCTGGCAGTGCAACACAGGGAGAGGAGAAGGGAGGGAGCGGTGTTAGCCAAAAAGGCTTCAGAGAAGATGCTCCCCCCTCTCCCAGAGCAATTTTCATTTGATTTTCATCAGGAGGTTTCGGGAAGGCTGATGACTCTTTCCCTGAGTGGCAGAGAGATGATCCTTCAGTGTCAGGACCCTTGTTCAGAAGCTCTGAATTCATTTAGTGCCTTCTTCTCTTCCTCAGCAGCAGGAGAAAATTAAGCTCCCCCAGCCTGTGGTGGTGCTCCCAGGAGCCTGGAAAGCACAGGAATGTTCTGGTTGGAGATACCAGGTGACACCTCAGGTGTCATGGAATATCCTGAGGTGGAAGACACCCCCAGGGATCATCGAGTGATTCAGTGAGCTCGGCTGGAACCCACCCAAACCCCTTCCCTGAAGGGCTGGTGGCTGAACTGGGTAAGACCCAGAAGGAAGGAATTTGCCCAAGGGGTGCTGGAAGCAGAGCCCTGCTTGCCCATTCTCTTGCTCCAAGACACATTTGCTCCCACAGGTGGGTTTGTGTCCTCCCAGGACACCACAGCCATCCCAAAGAGCTCTGAGTGTCCCCCAGGCTCAGCCCCGAGGGCAGTGACACAACTCTTGCAAAAAATATCCCCAGAATCTCTATCACTTCATAAAACTCCCAATCCAAAACCTGGTTGGAGATGTTTGCACTGCTTGAAATCATTTCCCCCCCAGCCTGACTGTCACTCCTGGTTTGTAGATTACTGGCAAATCCCAGCACCCTTTGCTGGGAAAAGGGAGGGTTTGACAACTGCAACAGAAAACTGCACTGGAAACAGAAACCAACCAACCAGCCCCAACCTCCTCATCCTGGAAAGGTTTATTAGACCCCAAATGTCCCCCCCCCCCCCCGTACCCTGTCAGAGGGACCCCTGAGACAGCTCTGGGGACAGTTTTTCAGGCTCTTTAAATGAGCTCAGCTCTTTCTGTTTTCCCTCACAATCACAGCTACACTGCAGAGCAGTTCTCCATCCACTGAAACTTGGTTTCCTGGCCATGCAAACATCTCATTAATTGCAGCTAACAGAGTCATGGAATGGTTTGTGTTGGAAGGGGCATCAAGTGCCCTACGGGCAGGGACACCTGCCAGGCTGCCCAGGGAATTGCTGGAATCACCGTCCCTGGAAGTGTTAAAAAAAAAAACGTGGGGATGTGGCACTTGGGCACAAGTTTAGCGGTGGGTTAATGGCTGGACTTGATGATTTTAAAGGGCTTTTCCAACTTTAACAATTCCGTGATGTCAGTTAAGAGATCCTCCTCATTTTGCCTAAGGAAAGGCTGTCAGAGGTTTATCAAAAAGTGCCTGAGACACAACAGGAACCCCCAAAGTTCTCCTTTCCCACTTTGGCTTCTTGAGCACTTGGTTTTTCTGCTCCCATGGACCAGCACCTACTCCCAGCCTTCAGGGAAACAAGCCTTGGAAAATCATAAGGTGAAGAGAATTCCTTAAAAAGATCAGGACAACAAATTCATATCCAATTCCCTCCTTCCAGCCGGAGCTCCAAGTGAGTTTCCATTTCCAGCCCAAGGGCACTTCCACCAGGAAACATCACGGAGCTCCTTCCCAGAGAAAAATCTGCTCTTCCAGAGCTCTGCAATCAAGCCTCAGCTCAAGGAGAGGAAACAGCAGCAGAAAAAGAAATAAACAGTGAAACCAGTGAAAAAATAAACAGTGAAACCAGTGAGGAAACAAACACACAAACCGTGTTTATGCCAAACAAACTGCGAACACAAACTTTTTTCACTTAAAAAAAAACCAACCCAAACACCCAAAGTACAGAGCGGCTCCAACCAAGCAGCAAGTGCTTCAAATGGGGTTTGAAGATCCCCACTTTAAAAGCCACGAAACCCATAGGAAGATTTTATGGAAATACAAAATGCTGCTCTCCACACGATGGTGGATTCTCTCTTGGGCTTCAGCATCAAATATTTGTGTGAATTGCTTGTCAGGGAGGGAATAAAAGCATTATACCCTTTATAAGCTTGGAAGAGAGGTTGTAGAGTACCAAGAAACTCTTTTTTTTCCCTTACCAAACACCAAAAAAACCCAGTGGAATTATGTGACTGACCAGCAAACACAACTCTGCTCCACGGGGATCCAATACTTGTCAATACTCTGACTATAAATACCCATTGATCCCTTCACCACTGGTGATTTATTAGGGTAGTTCTGGGGCCGAGAAGCTCTGCAGGAAATTGGCTGCACTGCAGGAAATTTGGGATACCTGAACCCCTAATTCCAGGGCTTTTAGTCTCCACTGCTACCAGTTTCCCCATATCATTAAATGAGGTTGTAGAATGAGAATCAGGGAGAGTTTAATACTTTCTTTAACTAAATATAAACCACAACACAAAGAAATAAAGATTTGAGTCTTCTTGGTCCTTAGTTCCATTTTCACAGGGTCAGCAGCTCCCTGATTTTCCATGGAATTTCAACAGATTCTCTTTGGAATCTGCTTTTACCAAAGTGTGTGGTATGAAATTCTAAGGATCCCAAAGTATTAATGCCTTAGGAGGGCTAATTTTGCTGTCCTTTTTTGTTACAACACTGACTGATTCAGTGATGGATTTTAAATGATCCTTGAGGTTTCCTTGAAAACTGAGCATTTCCCTGACATTCAGTTGCTCCTTTGCAACCACCTCCCAGAGAAGAGGCTTGGAAAGGGTCTCTTTGATTCCATCCTCGGCCTCAGGGCTGATTTATAACCTGTGTCTATTTATAACAGGAGTTTTATATGACAAACGAATCATTTGGCTTGGTGGTTAACAGCCCACCATTCAAGGGCAGTTTATGTGTGCTGGGCTCTCTCCTCTGGAGTGAGGAAAGGCAGAGAATCTGCTGCTAATCCAACATAAATACCCCTGGAGTCAGTCTGGAGTGTGGCATCGAAATCATTTACGAAAACATGAAATCTGAATAGAACTTAAAACCTCCTGACCTCTCAGCTCCCAGCCAGGGAAAATATCCCCAGAGTGCCTTTGACTGGGATCTGGGCTGGGAGTTTGGGGTTATCTGTCCAGAGCTCGAACCCAGCCTGTCCAAGGGCTCCTTGAAGTCCCTGGGGGAGTTAAGGGAGGAATTCACTGCAGATTCCAGGTGGGAAGGGCTGGGCTGGGCTCTCCTGAGCCAGAGAAATGTGGGAACAGGGAAAAGCAGCAGGATCAGGACAACCCAGTGATCCTGAGACAATTTCTGGTGGCCACAGCAGCAGAAACACACCTGAAAGGCGAGGCTGGAGTTAAACCCTGACCTGGGTCAAACACCTGCACTCTGGGATCCATCACCTGCTTCTGGGGCAGATTTTCCACCAGTCTTGGGGGATTCTTCTCCAGGCTCATAAATTACATTTTTCAGTGTGTTTTGTGCACAGAAGGAGACAAAAAAACCTGCTGGTGACCCTGGCCAGCCCTCCAGGCCTTGGGGACGGGGGCAGAGGCAGTTTCAGCCTGAAGCTGGAAACTCATAGCTGGGCTCTAGAATAAGGGATTAGGAGTGAAGATAATCACTTTTCTAGACCTTCTCCCCCACAAATCCACACAGATTTGCAGTAGTTTGGTCTCAGTCTGACCTGGATACCCAGCAAAAAGCCTGGTGGGGGTTGAGTGAGGCCTTTGCAGAGGAAGGGGCTGGGAGGAAGAGGAGGGAGCAAGGGCAGAGTGAAGACAGCAAAGTTTTATTAAATATTAACTAAATATTAACTTCACAATAAATTTCTGAGGGTGTTGTTGAGTTAGTCTGTAGCAGCTGGGCAAATCTATCTCTTCAAGTTATTAATGTTTGAAAGTGATTCCATGTCAACCGTTGGTGTGAAGACTCAAAAATAAGGGTAAGAAAGAAACTTGTTCTGGTAAAAAATGTACTTTTCCTGACCTCCCACTTCCTCAAAATCCTGAATTTCTTAGACATTTAAAGAGAAAAATGCTGCAGCAACTGCTTTTGTTTCCTGTTCTGCCAGAACCCCACTGGTGAGAGACCCCCATCACACCCCCTGTCCCGGTTGGTACAGAGAATTCACTGAGAATGTTGTAAAAAACAACAACAAAAAAACCCCCAACCATTTAATATGTGTCCTTTTCAGACTTCTGCCCTTGCACTCCACAACCAGCCACTGGGTGAGATCAACACACTTGGCCATTAAACCAAGGGCTCAAGCACATGGAGTTTATTTTGTTATAAACAACCTCTTCATCCTGAACTCCCGAGTTCTTGAAGTCTCTTGGAGTGTAAATTCAGCGACTGCAGAAGAGCGCTGGAGCTTTGCTTCACACACCATCAATCTGCCCCCTCTCCAAACAGCTCAGGAGCCCTGTGTCCATATTAGTCAGGGATTCTGCACACTGGTACCTCCACACCAGGAGCTCTCAGTTGTTCCTGGGTTGTTTCAACACATTTTGCTGCTGGATGGACAATCCTGCGCTGGCTGGAGCCCCAGGACACAAGAGAACTGCAGGCTGGGAGCACCCAGGGCTAAAAGACTCTTCAAAACATAACATTAAACCAAAGTGTTTTGGCTAAAAGACCTCAGTGGTGCAGAGGAAAAATCCTTAAGGGACAAACCTCCATCGTGAGGATAAATGGAGCCGATCAAACCCCCCGGGGAGTGACAGTGAGCTCAGGATAAACCAAGAGACACCAAGTCCATTCCCTCTGCCAACTTGGCTCCTCTCCCCAGGCTCAGTCTGACACAAGATTTCTCTGCTGGCTGCAGCATCCAGGCCCTGTGGCTTCCAGACAGACACCAGAGAGAGATTTCATTCTCTCTCCAACACTGGCCACAGGCAAATCTCCTCCTGCCCAGGGAGATTTAGGGCTTCACTCACTCTGTTCAGGCTGTGTGTCCTGTCTGACAGCCTGGAGCACTCCTTAGAAAGTAAGGGAGAACAGGTATAAAAGCAGAATAATTAATCTCCTACGAAGAAGATAAATACAGTAAAGGAGGGGGGAAAAGGGGACAACTCCCCAAACAAAGTCTGACAAATGTTTTTAGTTCTACAACAAAATAAATACGTTAACTCTGATTTACCAAGGATGGTGAGACTTATTTCAAATAACACCCCTATGGAGACAACAGCTTGTGGTGGATGTAACAACACTGGGATTATGTTGCTGCAAGTCATGAAACAGCCCAATTTATTACAAATATTCACACAGAACAAGGTACAGGATAGTAAAACATGCTGGGGTATCAGCCCTGTGCCCTGCCTACACCTCCTCCACCACAGCCCAGGGTAAAATGCCCACCTTTGTGGACAGGGTTCAGTGACATTTGTCTGTTGGAAGATTTCTGAAGCTCAATCTCACATGCTGACATTTGCAAACAGGTTTGTAGAGATGCAGAAACCTCACTGGATGTTTTTGGACAACACTTCCACTCTCCCAGCAGAGCTCACACAGACCCTGGTGGAAGTGAGCCTTGCCCTCTGTTTTCTTTCATTAGTTCCCTGCAGACCAAGAGGCACCAAACAGCTGCTGTACCCGACCCAAGGTTCCCATCCTCACTTTTCCAGGCTTTGGACAAGCCTTGAGATGCACCTGAGTCATTCACCAGGGGCCTCGTGGCACCTGAGAGGTGCAGCCCAAACCCACGTGTGCATCTTACTAAAACATAAGAGCACAAGGAGGGGGGTGGTGCTCAAACAGGAGCCCTTGGCTTTCCCTCCTCACAACCAGAGCACTGGCAGGGACTTCTTCAGCTTCATCAATAACAGCAGGGGAAACTTTGATATGAAGAGCCACAATTAAAGAGTTCAGACACCCTGGATTCCCGTCTGAGAATTCAACACCCTCCTTGTCAATATATCCAATGAACGAGAGAGGGCTTATACCGCTTAACATTCGATGGAAAAAGCAGTTTTCCCCCCCCAACACACAGAATAAAGTCACTATGTTATTCCCCCTCTCAATCCTTCATTTACAAAGTCAGGCACCCCCCAATCAATCCCAAAAGTGATGCTGATTACAAGTGCTACCGTGAAACAAAAGTTACAACACAACAAACCCCAAAGCTCAGCGTATTGTTCAGCGAGCACCTGGTGAAGCACAAATTAAATAGTGAACAGTCTGTTTCAGAATGATAAAAGGACGTTTTTGGTGGTGAATGAACTGGTGTGGACCTTGAAAAGCAGCAGCCTCTGAAAGCAAGCTGGGGGAGCTGTGAAGGGAAAGGCTCTTATTTGTTTAAATAGATGCCACAGGTACAGGGAGCACTTCTCCAAGGTCAGAGCAGGGTTTTCCTCAGTCCAATTTACACTGAAGGCTGTGATTCTCAGCCTTCCCTACGCTCCCATTAGCATTCCCATGAAGTCAGAGCCGTTCTGGATGGTGATGGGAGCTCCAGCACTGTTGTCCACGAATATGGAGGTGTATTGGCCAGCCTGCAGAATGGGAAGGAAAGGGAAATTTCTGACACATTCCAGTGCAAAAGGGAACAAAAAACCCACATTTCACCTCCATGGACTGACCACAGCAGCTTCCTGCCCTTCCCTGTGGCTCCAGGGAACAGGATCTGACCCAACATCAGCCTTGACTGAGTAGGAGAAATTCTGTGTAGTGACACTGCATTACAGATTTATTATTAACTAGATCCTTCCTGCACTGCAGCTCTTTGCCTGGCCTGTACTTCAGATTCACTTCTACGAGATGGGAAAGACAACTGTCACCTTGGCAATGCAAGGGGAGAGTTGAGAAACAAAATAATCACTGTCATTTCCTAGAGGGAAGGTTATTTCTGTGCCTTAAGGTCAGAATGTGAAATGTGGGTCTGCCACAGGTTCTCTCTGGTCCCCCCAGGTGAGGCATCTCACTCCATCTACCTTAGAAAATGTTCACAAAACCTCCCCCAGCTCCTGAGGAGATTTCAGCCTTGCCAGTAAATAATTCCACAGCCTTCCAAGAGAACTAGGGCAGTGAGTCCCAGTCTCCAAGGACTCACCTGCAGCTGCAACAAGCCATGGACGTAGATGGTGAAGATCTTGCTGTTACTTTCCAGCCCAGCAATGACTTCCAGAGACCTGAACGGCAGTGAAAGAAAAATAAAACAGGTTAAAGCCCTTAGGAAACCCCACCAGTCGTTTGTGCAATGACAGCTGTCTCACAGCCTCCCTAGAAATGAGACCAGTTGCGCTGAAGGGGTGACCTGCTGACATTTGGAGGTGACCAAGGCCAGGTTTGACAGTGGTTGGAGCAACCTGGTCTAATGGAAGTTTTAAGGTCAGCAATCAGCTGCCTTTAAAATAGGAGAACCTTGTCCTCCCTGTATTGTCTGATGGAAATCCTACAGAGCACATGGGGTTGTGAATTCAGCTGGAGGGAGAACTGGGAGCCACCTTTGCTCACCTTCTCAAGGTCCTGTGGTTTCTATTCCCACCCTTAAGCAGGTGTTCAGTGTCCTTTGGATTGAGCTACACACCAATTATCCCAGGTTTTTGACCAGTACAATAGTTTATATGTACTTGTTGTTCTGCAAAGAGCCACAGGCTCTCTGCCAGCAACAGTTCATTTATTTTCAAGATATGAAACCCCTGTTTCACCTTAACAATACATGCAGTCAGCCTGTGTGAGAAAGAACTTATTCTGCAGCGGGTCTGGGAGGACATTTGGATCAGGGGTCACATACAAGCAAAAAAAACCCATCACAAAATAATTGTGCTTCAGCTAAAACTCAAGCAGAGCTCCCCATCACCCCTCCAGCACTGTTCTTTTCTAACATCATGTTCTGAGAGCTGTCATATTCCTCCCTAGGTGTGGGACAGCTGCTTCCTGTGGCATCCTCAGTTCCCAGGGCTCCAACTCAGCCCCTCTGGGCAGGATTCAGGGTGGGAGGAGGTGCTGGAGACTCCAACAACCAGCAGAGCCCATTTGGGCTCAGGCCCAGACAGCTCTGTGCCTGTTGGTTCCTCACTGCCTTCCCAGTGGTGGCAAGGACAGTTGTTTCCCCAAGAAAAACAACCCCTTTCCTCCCCTTTTTTTTCCATGAAGGGGTTGGTGATGAAACCCTGCAAGTGCAAACGTGCTGTTTCCAGCCCTCTTGCAAGGGAGGAATAGGAAAGGCAGGGGCAATTTGGCCCAGGGAGAAGGAGCCACTTGGCACCACCTTGACTGAAGAGCTCAGTCCGTGTGTCATATCCTGCCAAAAGCCCAACTGGGGTGGGGACTTCCCACCATTAATCTCCTCTATTCCAACTGTCTCCTTGAGTTTCCATCCTCAGCCCAAGGCCCTCGGGGCTCTCTCAGCTCCCTCAGATGAATGGCTGTGTGTGCTGACGTCCCCAGGAAATTCCACAGGCACGGTGGCAGCTCAGCCTGTGCCAGCAGTGTCTGTCCAGGCAGGTTCCCATCCCTCCACCTCCCTCCCATGCCACAGTCACACTCTGCCCCACCACAGGAGAGAGGAGATTCTGCTGCTTCTGCTTTATCCCACTGCTGTCCAACCCAACTGAGGACAACAAATCATAAACTGTGTCTCTGGACAACTGATGAAAACTTCAAGCCAGACATCAGAGTGCTTTATCTAAGTGATTAACATCTGGGTCAGCTCTAAAGAAAAAAAAAAAAAAGGTTCTAGTGTTACAGTCCTTTGGAGAATGTAGCAATAAATTCTTAGATGGCAAGTTAATCTCCACACATCCCAATAAACCTGCCTGGGCTGGATGTGGCAAAGGTTCACACATCCCAGCTAGAACCACAGCAGTTTTCTAGGAGCTTTCAGCTCAAAAGGTCTGCAATGAGGAAGGCACAGGAGTTTCCATGATCCTCAGGGAAGCTTCCTGTTCAGATAACTCCTGTCCTATTCGCAGCTCAAGGAACAGGGAAGGTGAGGGTTGAAACAGCCAGTCCAACACCAAATTTACGGGTCTGTGTGTTTTTAGTTTCACCTGTGAGTTGGTTTTATGGATCTATGGATATATTTCAGTGGTGCTGTTGCCAAAGTGTTGCTGCAGCTGCACTGGCAGAGCAGGGCAGGGCACAGCAGACCTGGGCAGGCACAGGTGACAAGGGCACAGCCACCAGCAGTGGCTGTGGCCACTCAGTGCAAGCAGCATTGCCCTCTGCTGGGTGCCTTTCAGCCCAGAACAGCCCCTTCCTCCCAGCAAAGCTGGCCCAAAGCCCCCGGAGCTCACTGGCCTGCCCTGGGACACCCGGAGCCCCTGGGCTGGAGCGACAGGAGCTCAGCAAAGCAGCAGCCAACACATCAATGCCATGGCCCAGGACAGGAGCAAAACCCAAGGTTGCCAGGACCTGAAGAAAGGGACTCTTGAACAGAGTTTTGACCCCTTACCTAAGTAAGGTCCCTGAGGCAGCTGAGGCTGTGAGAAGGTGTCATAAACCTGTACACCCTCCCTGCACATTTCAGGACCCATTCACCTCTATTTCCCACCTATTCATTGCTCCAACATTTCCATGACAACATGAGTGAGATGCTGATCTACTCAGGGTGAGGCTGAAATCCTAAAAATTGAGCTCTGGCACAAAATTCCGGTGTTTCTCTCACTCTGGGTGATAGCTGAGCATTCAGCACCTGTATTTACCTCCAGTTTCATCTGGCTTCACTCACAACTCTCTCAACATATGCAGTATTCAGGCATGTTATTTTATATTTTGGTAATAATAGCAATATTCAGGTAATCAGCACTGAAAGGTTAAAAATCAGAATTAAAAAAATTACATAAAACTTAAGGGCCTGACGGAATTGCTCCCTGAAGAAAAGTTCCACAAGTATTTATCACGTAAAATCCACTGCTGCTGAACCTGATTTCTTCCAGAGATGGTTGAAACATTGGCCCACCTGAGGAAAAGAATTGCCAGGGCCCCCTTGGAGTCACTCACGTGTATCTGTGGCACAGAGACTCGATGCAGATCAACACCCGGACGTTGTCCCTGGCTCGGAGCTGGACTTTGCTCTTCAACTCACTGTGGTCTGGGGAAAGCAATGAGAAAAAGAAGCATTTTCACAACAAAACCAGGCCACCAGATGCTGGGGTTTGGCTTCAGAGAGGCACCTTGTGGCTTCTTTACTGGGGTTACAAGGGGTGGGTGCTGGGAGAAGCTGATGGAGTTGGTATCTCAGGGAGTCAGTGCCAACCAGCTCCAGGATGGAACCCCCAAGGTTGAGCCCATCAGTGATGGTGGTAGAACCTCTGGGATAACAAATTTAAGAAGGGGGGAAAGCTGTGCAACTGCAGCTAAAGAGAGGGAAGGGTATGTGGGAGAAAAGGTGCTCCAGAAGAGCGGTGAAAAAACACAGCAGGACTGCCTTGGTGCAGGTCTGTGTCATCTTGGTTATTTCTTCTCGAGGCTTTCATGGGAGCCACAATTTCTGCACATGAATTTGTCTGGTCCCTGAACTCCTGCTCTATGAGGGGCATGGATGGGTTTGGGGTGCTGGGGCTCAGTCTGGGACAGTCCCCAGCCCCAGGGGCAGGGTTTGGGCCATGGTTTCAAAGGAACATTGTCCAGGCTTCCCACGGGATCCAGAGAGTTCTCCCTGCCCCTCACAAGCAGCATGGGGAAGGTTTCTGTGGGCAACACTCACCAACGTGGACATTGGCTGAAAACTGGTAGATGCCAGAGACGGGGGCTGTGAAACGGCCTGTGGCCAGGTTCAGTCCTGTCCCTCGGAGAAAAGCTCCCTTGGCCAGAGGCTGGAGAGGAGAAAAGCAGAGTCTGGATGAGTCCCCAGCACCCTCAACTGTCACCTCTGCCTGTGACAAACCTGCCTGAGAACAGAGCTGAAGAGAGCTGCCTTACCACCCCAGGACACACCCTCCAGAGGGGCTCTCCCTCAGCATTTGATGCCCACAAAATGAACAGTATGAGACAGAGATTCCCCGTTTTGCTCACTGCTGAATTCTTCTAACTCATCTTGGTCCAGACTGTGCTTACTGCATCCCTGCCCTGGTCCTGCCTGCATCCCTGTCCTGGTCCTTAATGCATCCCTGTCCTGGTCCTTAATGCATCCCTGCCCTGGTCCTGCCTGCATCCCTGTCCTGGTCCTTAATGCATCCCTGCCCTGGTCCTTAATGCATCCCTGCCCTGGTCCTTAATGCATCCCTGTCCTGGTCCTAGTGGCCTCCACAGATGTTCTGACACAAATCCCCCATTATTTGAGTCAAGAAGTCCCTATTAGTCCCTATTAGTCCCAGAGACTTCCTGGATGGGGCCACGCTTAACCTCAAGCTTAACCTGGAACTTCCCCCTCTCTTTTTATACAAGGACTGACTAAACACTCCTATGGATCTCCAGAGGTTTTCTACCCACTTCAGGTTGAAATCAGCTGGCTTTGATGCTGTTGAAGAACAGCTGCTTGGATTCTTAAGAGATTCCATTTTAGTTTCACTTTGTTCTGGCCTTGGATTCTCCAGAACAGGCAAACCCTCATGAAGCAACACACAGCTTCTCCTCGTGGCAAGGAAGCCTGGAGTCCAACTCACAGCAGATTATCTGACTCAGACTAAAATAAACTCTGCAAGAAATGTTTACTGTTTGTTTTGGCCTCGGATGAGTTTGGCTGGAGCTGGGGAGAGGCTTCAGTGAGCCAGGAAAGCTCATTAATCAGACTCTGCTTCCACCACAAGGGCACAGTGTGAACGTGTCCCCTGAGCCCTGGGCTGGGACATTTGGCCCAGCTTGGTCTCATGGGACAGAGGAGCTGCTCAAATCCGACTCTGTGAAGACAGACACACACACTGTTATATCCCAAAACCAGGCCCAAATGCACGACTGAGTGACCTCACCAAGCCAAAATTTGTGTGGCTTCCAATCCTGGTGGTGAAAGGGGCTAAAAACAGAGAACAAATGACCAGCTGTGCTGCCACAGGTGCTGCTGCACCCAAAAAAGGAGTGGAACACCTTTGTTCAGGAACCAGAATTGCCTCCCCTTTCTTACTGATCACAAGGAATTAAAGCTCTGCCAGTGTAGCAGAATAATTTATGGAGTTTGCTCTTTGAAAGGAGCTAAAGCTGCACTCGGTGCTCTGCTCTGGTTGGCAAGGTGGTGATCAAAGGTTGGGCTCAATGATCCTGAAGGTCTTTCCCAGCCTAAATGTCTTTGTGATTCTTAGATTCTGAATATTTGGGTCTGGTGGGGCTTTTGTTTAGAGAGTTCATGGCAAAAAGGAGCGACATGACTCACCTGCCTTTATTCAGCAAAACCCAGGCAAGGCTCACAAGAGACTAATTCCTACTCCTTGTGCACCAAGATTCAGCTCTAGTCTTAAATTTCACAGAACTAGAAGTGTTTTCTGTGTTTATACATGTGTATAACGGGAAAACATGATTACAATGATCTCAAAGTCTCTGTATTCATCAGCGGGCCCTGATTTTGTGTGACACAGATACAAAAAAATACTCTTTTTTTTCTTGTACACACACACAGAGACAATATTTTCTGTTTTCTTGTTACAATTTAGAATTTTTGAGTAAGTTTAGAATGGAGAATTTTAGAATACAGTAATTTCTATTTTCTCATGTACACAGACAGTCAATGTAACAGCTAACCTACAGCAAAGAGGCTGCATTATGTTCTTATGCATCACTATACCACAATTTTTGATAATTCTCTTTTTTGATTTCCCTCACTGGCAGAGCAGGTCCAAGCCCTGTATGTGCAGAACTGCACAGCACAGTTAATTCGTTCCTTTCTTGTTCCAGTTGTTAGCAGAATCAGCAGCACAATTCCAAACCCACTGGCTGAGAATGGAAGGCAATTTTAGGCACCAGCAAATTATAACTGATAAAACATTCCTGTTTCTTCATGCCCTCTGTGGCTTGTTATTCTTTTGCTCATAGAAATAGACAATACAGGGTGAGGTTCTCTGGGCAAAATATTCCATTAAACCCCGTGGCAAAGAGCTCCTGCTGCATTTGCTGCCTCACAGAGCACACTCCAAACTCTGCAGGGATTTATTCCTGACAAACTTCCTCTTGCACACAGTTAGTTCAGAACGCAAAATATTTCAGTGTGCCCTGTACAGACCAAAGCAGCTCCTCTTCCTACACTCCAGAGTTCACTCCCAGGTGGAAAACAGGAACAGGGAACTGGGCTATGAACTGCCTGTAGTTTTGCTTTTCACTGCGGAAAGAAATGCGTGGAATGATCTGCTATTAAAGGACAGGGATGCACCAATCTCCTGAGCTGAGAGACCATGAAATGCACATAGGCCACCTTAAATGACCTGATTCCAGTGAAATTCCTGCACCTGGAATAAATCTCACTTCCATGGCCTGGCAGAGGCTGCAGTTACTTCAATTCTTGCTGTGAAAAGCTGTTGCAAGAGAAACCTCAGGAGAGAGACACAGGAGGAAGAGATGGGGGGGAAAGGAGTGCCCTGTGTCTCATCCCACATACCAAGGAGAGACCAAGGGGGAGGGAATGTTCTTAGAGGAAATTCAGCACTGAAGGATGAGAAAACTGATGAGAAAACCGTGATGCTCAAGGTCAGAGTGACTTAGACACCACACTGCAATCAGAGGATGGAGTGACAGGCTGCTCTGAGCACAGGTCCTTTCCACTATCTCAGAATAATTTGGGTAAACTCCAGATCCAGTAATCAGACCCAGTCCCTGTTATCTCACTGAGAAGTTACAAACTGTTTGGCTTCTTCACAGTAAACCAAGAGAATGGTGGGAGAGGAATTATCTCCCTCTCCTCCCTGGGCTACGTAAAGACAATGTTTTCATCTTTGTGAGAGCAGCCCCCGTCTCCCTCCCTGCTGAATTCCCCTGGATCTGAGCACAAGCTAAAACCAGACACTTCTTGTCCCAGGCTGCAGTGAAAGGTTGGCATCCAGAGCCCTGCCAGCCTCCCACATCAGCCTTGGGCCAGGAGCAATTAGAAGGAAGCTGGGCACAGGATCCCAAGGTTTGGGAAGCAGCAGCCTCCGCACCCATTGCTGAGACGTCTTTATTCACATTTTCCCTCCTAATTAATGAGGCAGCAGATCTTTCTGGCCCTGCCCACACCTCAAATGCAATCTTGCCTCAGTGCCAGCACCCACAGTGCTGTCAAACCAAGCTGCCACAAGTGTGTTTGGGAAAAATCCAGGAAAGCACCCTGTTTAGAGCATAAGCACTGCCTCGAGTCCTGCAGCTGTGAGAGGTCCAGCAGAAAACTGCTCCAAAGGACAGGATTCTCCAGAAATGGGACTCAGAGTAGCTGGGATCCCTCCTCACCGACTGGAAATTCTGCAGCTCTACCAGGGTCTTCTTGTCCACAGTGACTTGGCCCTTCAGCTTGCAGTGGAATGCCTCCTCCACACGTCTGTGGGATGAAACCTCCTCCAAGGAGAGCAGGAGTGGAGGCAACTGGCTGGGATGGGCTGAGATGGCCAGGGATGCCCGGCGCTCAATGGCTTCTGAGGGGAAAAGAACAGGAAAAGAAAGGTTTAGTTTCAAGGCCTGGCCTATGAAGGTTAGTTGTGCAATCAGACTCCTGCACGTAATGCTTCAACATGAACTAAGCAGCACTGGGGAAATATTTTTGATTGCCAGGCAGGGGATGCTTTAAGGTGAATGTTTTCAAAGCCAGCCCTTGGTCTGTTGTGGAGCTTTGAAAAAGCAGCAGCTCCTAAAAGCACAAAGTTCTCACAGTATTTACCTTTTAATATCTCCTTAAACTCCTGCAGAAGGACTTCCCGGGTCACTTCAGCTCCAGGGGCTCCTGGAGGCCCCTGGGGACCAGGAGGTCCTGGAGGCCCCACAAGGCCACGCTAAGGGAGTAACCAAAGAAAAACATGGGAATTAAAACCAGGGAATTGCACCAACAGACCAAAAATTCCCTCAGCCATGAGGCAGTTCCACAGGGCTGTCAGCACGTGAGCCGCCCCCAACACTATCAGTTCAAGTAAAGCTCCAAAACTGACTTTCCATCCAGCTGTGAATTCCAGCACCTGGAATTTACTCATGTCTTCACATGGGGGGATAAACTTTGCTCAGGTAAACACCAACTGGTTCTTCAAGCACAGGGTGCAGCACAACTGGCACAAGGCTCTTTGCTGCCTCTGTATCTTCTCATAACACCCGAGCATCCTACTGGCCTTTAAGCCTCTTATCCCAACTGGAATATCCAGCTTGCCACACTTGACATTATTAATCTGTTGCACAGACATAATGATCACATGCTGGCTGCACAGCAGAGCCCTCAGACAGAAATGAAACAGTTCAAACACCTGTAAAGGTCAGCTACAAACACATGAGAGCTTTAAACTGTAGAACAAACATGAAACAGTGTTATCCAGGCCATTTTGAGGTATATCGTTCCCAGAGAACTGCTGTTGTAACCTAAATGGAAGCACTTGTCCCTGTCAGCTCCCTGGGAATGAAAGGAAATCATTAAAGCATCCAAAATTGTCTAAGCAGCAGATGAAAAGTGCCCCCACTATCAAGGGTCACTCAGCAGATGAGCAGTAGTTTGTTAATTTGAAATAAACTATTTGTTCACACCTTGGTTAATATATCCTTTGAGATACTTGGATTTTTATCTAGTGGATGAAAACAAAAACTTAATTTTTCTTCTGCTAGGCAGAAAAATAAGCAAAAAAGGCCCCAGCCCCAGAACAGCTGGTTCACCCAAAACTGACTGTTCAGTGGAATTTCCACAGCTTATCTTCCAAAGCCCAGAGAACTTATTGACTCAAACTTCTCCGAAACACTTGGAGAAATTCAACACAAACAAATGGAAACTCTGGGGTGGGAGGGTAAAGCTGGAGCACTCAAACCACCCTGAGAACCAGCAGCAGGAAGACAAGCCCCAGTGCAACCCAACAATGACCTACTAATTTCTTGTCTTTCCCTTTGCATCTCCTCTTGGAGTTGTTCCCGTCATCCGGGCGGTGCACGAAGGAGATCCAGGTGCGCCGAGGGTCTGTGATTCGGGGATCAGGAGATTCCAGGATCTAAAGAGAAGGAAGAACAAAGGCTGATGCCTCTGTCTGGCCACTCCATGGGCTCAGAGAGGGCAGAGTGCCCAGAACAGACTCTGGGCTGCTGCCTGAAGCCCCATCCCTGATCCAAACATGTTTTTGGGAGGGCACTGAGGGTGTGCTCAAGAAATCAGGAAGAGCCAAGAGCTCTGAGTGTCCCTCAGAGACCTTTCTCAGGGTGCTGGGGCTCTCAGACCACTGCCAGTCCTCACACATCCCACAGAAAACCCGCCCAGATGCCAGAGATTGTTCCCCACTGGCATCTGGCATTTATCAGTTGGCTCAAACGAGCAATACAGGGAGATTAAGACACAGAAAACCTTGAAATGCGCCCTAACTTTCAAATCACAGGCTGCAGAGTGACAAATGTGCACAGGGAGGAAAGCCCAGCTCACAGTGACACACAAAGCCCATGTCTGACCACAGAAAACAGGTTTATTGGCAAATGTAACTACCTTGCCCACTCCTGTGTCCTGCAAGGGGATCACAGACGTAGGGAAATTATCCAGAGGACGCGTGGTTCTGGAGCCCTTCCAAACAAAGTTTGGGCACAAGAGATGTTATTAAGGGAATTATGCTCTAACAAGTCTGACAGCAGTTCTGCCACAGCTCACACATTTTAACTCTGCATTCAGTGACCCTTAACAGTGACAGTGACCTTGCAAGGTGCTTCCAGGGCATCTATGTTTGCTCATTAAATGTCATTTGGCTCCCCAGATGCCACTTCCCAGAGAATCAGATTGAGTTTGAATAACATTTTTAGTACCACTTGTAATAACACGTTCCCTTTCATCAAATAGCAGGAAACAATTAACCTTTAGAATGCAGGTGAGGTCCCAAAAACTGCCACACTGAGAGTTCACAAAGCAAAAGGAAACAGCTTTTTCATGGAAGCACCCAGCTCAGGCAGGGTGTTCCCTCAGTGCTGTGACAGCAGCCAGCAGAAGAACAGCTGGGCTTGCAGAGAAAATGAAAATAAAATCACTTCATCCTTCAGAAAGGGCTGGTTCCCATGGCAGGACTCAGGGCTGCTGCCTCCAGCACGCAGCAAACACGAGGGCAGACCTCAGGAACTGGGATGTGGGACAGACTACTCAAATATTCCTGGTTTGCACCGGGCTGCAGGACAGGAACAGATTCCCTTCCACTGCAAAAGTGAGGGATCAGGCCAGCGGGAAGCAGAAGCCAGAACTCCTGGGCAGCTCTGGCCACTAAGTGGGAAGGCAAACAGATGTGCTCAGCCCTTCTGGAGCTCCAGCTGTGAGGGAACAAGCCAGAGCAGACATCTTGTCAGAGAGGGGAAAAAAAAAAAAAAAGAAATCCAGATGGCACATCCCAGAAAAAATAAATGAAAAACCCTTGAAGTATAAAAAAAGAGTGAAAAAAAAATAAAATCCCATCCCTCTCCAGTGACTTGGTTAAGTTACAAATCCTTCCACAAGACAGTCATGGCACTCCCCAGTTTCTCCAGCACGAGGATGATTGACAGTTAAAATGAATGTTCCATCCTTGTGGTATTATTATTTAATTACTATGGCATGCATGAGCAATCCCAGCAATAAGCTTGCAAGCCTCTATTTTTCTTGGCAGCAGCAGCAGCCTCCAGCAGCCTGAGACCTTGCAGCCAACTCAGGTATCAGTGGGGACTGAGATCCCTGCAATCCCAAAGGGGACCTGTCCCTCCTGGGCTGGACAGAGCAGAGAGAACCTGCAGGAGTCAGGAGGAATCCCGATGGTAACTACAGAAAAATCAGGTTTGTTCCTTAAAACAGACCCTCCAAAACCAATAAAAGCCCTGCCAGAAATGTTTAATGAACTTTCAATCAGGTCTCGTACCGTGACTTTGGAGTCTGAACACAACGGGACCTTTCACTTCAGGAGCAGTTGATGAGGAGGATGACACTGGGGAGGAATTTGCCTGGTCTCTCCCTGATTTACCTCCCAGTATAACAATTTGAGCTGTAATTCAAGTGCTGAGCACAAGCAGAACCTGTGATTCTCTCTGGTTCCAGCTCCCAGCACAGCACACACTGCCCAGGACACCCAGGGTAGAAACTACCAGCACAAACCCACAGCCAGGAGCAGAGTTTGGAGCCTGAGAAGCTTCTGAACCTCCCTGATGTTCCAGGAAACTGGGATCCAGTCCAAAAACCAACTGGAAATGGACAAAAGTCCTCCCAGAGTCCGGGTGAATAGAACAAAAAGGTCAACACCCCCTATGAGCAGATCTGTACATCTAAAAGCACCTCAAAGTCTTCTCAGGGTGGAAAGAAAACACAAGAAGTTGTAATTTTGTGTGAGGAAAACATCCTTTCCACCTGCAGTTGGTCAGAGATGTGTATCCAAGGACAGACAACCCAACCATTCCAGCCCAGTCTGTGCCTGGAGTTCCTGCCCCGCAAAGTTTGCTGAGTTATCTCTGAATCTGCCCATCTGGGAGGGAATTATAGTTAAGAATTCTTTGCTTAATAGTTCAGCAGTTTCCGTGCACAAAATGGACTTGACTAAGTCAATTTTCTTAATTCACATTTCAAAGTTGTTACACCTGATTCACACCAGCAAGAGCATTGTCAGCTTCGTTATGAAATTAGGAGTGAATTATTTATTTCAGTAGCGTGTTTTACTTGGAGCTGGTTACAAAGTGACAGGCCCCTCTCATTTTAGTATGAAAACCCCTGTGTCAGCTGCTAATAACTCACAGTTACATACACTCCTGGTTATTAATGAGATGTAAAACCAAGGTCCTGACCACTTGTGGTTTTTACAGATCTCTCAAGAATTTTCCCTAGAGCAGAAGTGTTAGGTTTGGTATCTCAGCCAAATCCAAAAGGGGATTCCTACCTAAATTCCCACTATGTTTTGGGATTGAAGATTTATAATTTGCTCTTCTAAGCAACTCTCTCAGAAAGCTTCTCCCTGCATTGAACCACAAACCACCTTCAGTGGTCACACCCCTCAGTGAATTTATGGAATCTCATGGCACAGGCCATTCTGGGTGAGAAAACATCGTGTTTCTCACAATGTTTTTAACATTATTTCACCCAGGCCACAAGGAATTGCTGTGATTCCGTGTTATTTGTTATAGCCCTTCTTGCTCATAATATTCCAGAACGAGACTGACAATGATGTCAGATATAAAACATGAAATGCAGCGACATCTGCTACAGGTGGGTCACAGCCCTGGTTCTCCCATGGCTTTAACACTTGTCAGGCCCCAAAAATACTTCCCTCAATTGCAATCAAACCCTGAAATCTCCCTGTACAGAGGAGAAACATTATCTGTGCAATGGCATTGAACCAGCTGCTGCTTTCAGCTGGAGGAAAAAGGCTCTGAAGAAATAATTTTAGTAACAAAGCAGGTAGAGCTAGGGCTTGGTGCATGACAGAGCCAGGATCTGGGCTGGAAGGGACACCCACAGAGCGTTGAGTTCATACACAGAAATATCTCAGAGGATGGTGCCAGACTCTGGTCAGAGACAGGATGAGCAGCAATGGCCATAAAATAAAACACAAGTTCCACCTCAACATGAGGAAGAGCTTTCCATGGGGGTGGCAGAGCCCTGGAGCAGCTGCCCAGGGAGGGTGTGGAGTTCCTGGTTCCTGTGGCACCTGCTCCAGGTTGGACTGGATGATCTCTAGAGGCCCCTTCCAACCCAAAGCTTTCCGGGATTCTGGGATTCAACACCCCCTGCTCCAAGCAGGTGAGCTAAAGCGCCATGTGCAGTCAGGTGAAGGCAAATCTGGAAGTGGCACCTGCAGTTTCTTGGCCTCACACCATCAAAGGGAGAAGATCCAGTAGATTAAAACCTCTGGATCCATCACCCACGTTCTGCTCTCTCTCAATCCTTCTGTGTCAGAGAAGAAAACTCTGGTTTTCTTGGCAAGCCCATCACACTGTCAAGAACTCAAAGATAAGACTGGATAANATCTGGAAGTGGCACCTGCAGTTTCTTGGTCTCACTTTCAAAGGGAGAAGATCCAGTAGATTAAAACCTCTGGATCCATCACCCATGTTCTGCTCTCTCTCAATCCTTCTGTGTCAGAGAAAAAAACTCTGGTTTTCTTGGCAAGCCCATCACACTGTCAAGAACTCAAAGATAAGACTGGATAAACCCTTTTTTTTATTTTTAAATAAAACCCCAACACACTCACTAATTCCATGGAAATATCAGGTTTGTCAGATTTGAGACTTCTGCTTCCCTGCTTTGGTAGAGGTTTCACCACATGACTCATGGACTGTGAATGTTAAAGGGCAGCTTTCTCCACTCCTATTTTAAAAGAATTCCCAAGAGAGTTTTGTCCCAAACTGTTTTGCTTAATTAGAAGGAAAACACATCTACCTTTTCAACACTACGAATAAAAACCCACTACTCTCAGCCCATAACTCACTCCCTGCTCCTTCTGCTTTGATAAACCTCCCAGTTGGCCACAGAGTCTTCCAAGGTAAACACAAGCCTTAATTTTTACTGCACAAGGCCACAAAAATTCCATCTTTCCTGTTATGTGCTGTAGAGGATTAAATGGGACACTGCTGCTGCTTCACTTCCCTGTGCAGGGCATCCTCTCCTGGAACAAAGCTGCCCACAGAGGTACTTCCAAGGCTCTAAGGGATCAATCTTCCACAGAGGACAGCTTCCAACCTTCCCCTGGGTAAGGGCAGCTCAATTATTAGTTTACTTCATCACTTAGTGAATATAAATCCTGATGGTTTGCTGGAAATAGCAGCTTTTCCCCCCAGGAATGGTGGCAAATCTTAAGCACTGCATTTGTAGCCCATGGAAAATACTCCCTTAGCCTGGGCAGGTGCTGTATAAATATAAAATACAAAAATCCCCTTCCCCATGACATTCAGAAGCAACACTGAACTAGAGCCTGGACTTCAACTCACACAGGTTCCAAGGGGAAAAGTTCATCCTCCAAAATTTGGGAGCCGTTCGCCTCCAGGATTGGGTTTGTCCCATCCTTCCTACACAGAACCTGCCTGAGCTGAACTCCCCAGCTCGTCCTGCAGCCAAACCTTTGCCATGGATATTTTAAAGCAAAGTATTTCAACACAGAAACTGCAGCTTCCAAACACTGTCTGCTTTAATGAATGCCCACGAGTCTCCCAAGGAGCCCTGTGTTTTTCCAGTCAGGATATAATGTATGTGTGAGTCTATCAGAATTAACCAGGGCCAGTTCCTGCTTGTTTTTGCAATCAGGATATATTCTGCATGCAGTCCAACACATTTCACATCAAGGCAAATTAATTCCAGAATAAACTGAAATTTAGTAGCACCAGATCCCCTTCCCAAGAGCAGAATGGAGTTGTAGGGAGAGCACAAGCGATTGATTATAAGCACCTCAAGAATTCAGCGTGCACACAACCTGTCCTGACAGAGCCCTGCAGCACACGACACAAAAAGGAGCTGCAGGAAGGCTGCTCCCAGCCCCTAATGATGGTTCTGAGGGCAGCAGCCAGCTTTTATATGCAGGGCTGCTTCCCAGACCTGCCCAACCTTAACCAATTACACTCTCCCCAGAGCCCCGAGTGGGAGATTTGCCCTGGCAGCCCAATTGTTCTGACGTGCCCCCTCGGCCCTGCCCCAGCTCTGGGCAGGTTTGTCCCCCCATTGCTATAGTGACTGCCAGCCCTAATGCTGCTGATCAAAGTGCTGTGCCAGGGGTCACCTCTCTGTGTGACAAGGGACATTTTTGTGTGAGCAGGGGGGGAGAGTGTGTGACAGTGTGACAGGGGAGACTCCCTCCCTCCTCACTGTTGCACTCTCACGTTTCATTCTGCTCCTCATCCTAAAACTCGCTCTTAATTCCCTGAACCCCTCTCTCATTCCCAAGCATTCTATGCAAATATCCATCTTAAAGGATTCTGATCAACTGACTGGGGGTTTTCTGGGTGATTCTCCCAAATATGTAACTGGGGAATCCTACCCTGCCAAATCCACTCACCTCTGAGGTACCACACACCCAGTGCCTTCACTTCCCTTCACTTATTCCCAATAAACACCCTCCTGAACCCTTTCCTGGAGCCACAATCACCTTGAACCCATCACCTGACTACACCCAAACTTTCCCAGCTCTGATTTCCAGCCACATTCTCTTGTGGAAGGTGCAGTGCAGAGAAGGCTCTGGCACGCTCAGCTGTTTATACTGTTCTATTTGCTTAAGAAAGGCTTGAATTAACATTTCAGAGAGTAAAGGGTTTGCCTGCAAGAGACACATTAATATTCCAACATCATTATTGGGAGAGCTCACTTGCTTTTTAAAAATCAGTTGCTTCTGGTAGTGTTCATCCACTAGAAATTGTGCATCCACTAGAAATCTAAAATGCCTTTACTCTTAATCAGCTGTTATGGGACTGTGTCCCAAAATAATCATAAATTGTAATATTCCAACTACAAAGTCAATTCAACTAGAAAATCAACCATACAAAGGCAAAAGAGGGAACATTTCACTTTAAAATCAAGGAGCAATCAGCAAGATTGCCTTAAATCCTTGGAAGAAGGAAGCAGCATCCCTTCACTGCCTGAAATAAGCTCTACAATCACTGACAAGACACAAACACCCACCTTGGGATGCCCGTGCAGCTCCTCACTGTTGGAGAGGGTCGTGTTGAAGGGCTCTGTGTACTGGTTGGGGTCTTTCTTCACCTTCCTCTCCCTCTTTGCTGCTGTAACTCTGAAGAGGCAAAACTGCTGACAAAGTAAAGTTGCCACAAATACCCAGGTGCACCCCTTCATTTTGGAAAGGGAGGGAGGGGCCAAGCCAGGCAGGGCACTGGCCAAGCACAAAAACCTCCACCACCACCAAAGGAAGAGACACACGTTTCCCTCTATAAAAATAAAAAATAACAAGGCTGGAAGTACTCAAGAAGATCCTCTGGGCTCTGCAGTGTCAACTGGGCAGCGAGGGTGGATGCGCTGGTTGCTGGGAGATCTCTGCTCAAGCAGGACACATAGAAATGGTCGAGATAAACTTGTTTAAAATCTGCATTCACTCGGAGAAAGAGGTAAGTCCATTCAGCCTCTGGAAGCTTACATAAATACAGGAGGCCCTGAAAAGTCCTGCCACCCACCTTGAAGGGTTGCTCTCCCCCCTCTACTCCCCCAAATAAGTCTTCAGACTGGTTTTAAATGCACTCAGCTATGAAACCTGGAGAAGTCAAACTGCTCAGGGCAACAGCTGCTCAGGCCAGGGCTGACAACACAAACTCATTGAGGGGGCTGTGGTTATTCCTCTTCACCAGGAGATCTCCCTTTCTGTCACTTGAAGCATCGTGTTCAGTTCAGAGCAGGCTTGGATACGCTCCATCCATTCCCTCTGCAGTGATACTTCCCTCTCCTCAGTGACAAGTCCTCATCCTTTCCTTTCAGGATGCTGGGCAACTGTAATCCAAGGTTGCTACAGCCACTGCTCCTCTGAAGGGGCTGGAAGCATCACAGCTCAGCCTTGTAAGGAGAAAAGAGCTGCCTCATACCATTAAAGCTAAAACAGGGAGAAGCAAAGAATCTGAGGATGTCCCCAGGTCCATTGGGAACAGGTAAAGTTTTCCCAAGTGTAGCTTCTCTCCCTCTTTAGCTGAGTTTATCTTCACTTTTCTTTGGTGATGAGCAGCCAGTCCTGATGCTGCAAACAGCTGTCAGGGTGTAGAACCTCGTGGCTTTTGCATCCTCATCTCCCCTCACACCAGGCAGGATTTCAGGTACCTGGGAGTGTCTGGTGCCTCTTGCTGCTCCTTCCCCCAGCTGCACACTGGCAAAACCCTCCTCAGCTTTGGCTTTACCTCAGCAAAGAAGTCCTTCTTTCCTGAATGAGTTTCCATCAACTTCAAGAAAAGGGAAAAAAAAAAAAAAGGAAAAAAAAAAAAGAGGAGGGATCACATTCTAATGAGCTGTCAAGCCTATTCTCTTCACATTCCCATTAGACTCCCTGATAAGTGGAGCTGGCCCGTGTGCCAGGCAGATTTAAATCAGTGCCCATTCCCTGCTCCCTCCCCTCAGCCCTGCTCTGTCCCTCCCCTTCATTATCTCAGAGAAATCACCATTTTTCTGGGAAGTTTGTAAAACTGCACAGGAGTGTGTGGTAGAGCTAAAAATATGTGGCTTGGAAGAAGCACTCGGCATCACACACACGGATCCATCCGAGTCCTACAGCATCTCCCAGTCTCTGTGTTCCCTGTCAAATCTTCCCTCCTTTCCCCCAGCTCTCATTAGAGGGTGGCTCAGTTTTCTCTACAGGGTGGGCTGGCTGTTAAAAATAGAAACCCAAAGGTTACCCATCTCCTACCAGCATTGCAGGGGATCTTGATGTACTTGGACACTGTAAATCTTTTCAGTTCCCCACCACCCAGGACAAATATTCTGGTTCTTTCTGCAAATACAGAGCGAGATGCAAAGATTTCTCTGAGATTGCACCATAAGGAAGTCCGAGAATGATAAAAGGTTGAAAATCACATAATCTGAAGTCCTTTATTCAGCTCAGCAAGAAACAGATTTGCTTTATTTTGACAATTCCTTTGCAACTCCTTCTGCAATCCAATAACTGTCAGCACTGACCCTCTTTGGACTTTGCAGCCAGGATGGAGCAGGAGCAAAGCTCTGCACCTGGAGCTCGGGGAAACTGAGACACAACCAATCAGAGCTGCAAAATCAAGAAGCAGAATAAAGATGTTTAATTTTTTTTTACAGCATCTTTGGACAGAAAGAGAATGAAGAAGTGAAGTTACACAGCAGCTCAGGAGTTAACAGCACATCACCCCTCCCCCAAGCAGCTCACATTCCATCAAAACTACGTGGCAGACTTTATTTGTTAATAATATTTAACTTTCTTTGGCGCCTTCTCATACTTAAGCCTCTTTTTTTCAGGTTAGTTGTAGACAAGCCATGAATTTGTAAAAGTGCACTTGATGACACATTAATAGGACAATCTGTCATATCCCAGCTAAACAGCCTGACAGCTCCACACACCACGGCAGGCAGGGACATCCAGGGCTGGAATGGGGCAGGAGCTGGGCTGGGCTGCTGGTGCAGCTCCTGTGTCTGCCTGCAGCACCTTCCCCGGCCCAGGAGCCAAATCCCAACCCTGTGTCCTCAGACCTGGGGGAAATCAATCCCAGCTGAAGTGTCCAAGGCCAGGTTGGAGCAATCTGGGATGGTGGAAGGTGGCCCTGCCCATGGTGGAATGAGATGATCCTCAAGGTCCTTCCAGTCCAAGCCGTTCTGGGATTCTGGAAAAATCCAATATAAACTCAGGCTCTTGCTTAATATCCACAGGCTCCTCAGGGTTTGGTCACAGCCCCAAGGCTGCCAGAGCTCCAGGAGAGTTTGGACAATGCTCTGAGGGACAGGGTGGGATTGTTGGGATGTCCTGGGCAGCTTTCGGAAGACAGGCCCAGAGTTTATCTGTATTACCTGGAGAAAACTGCACACCTTGCTGCTCCTCACATACCAACCACAGCAGCTCCAAAGCACCCAACTCTTGCCAATGCATCCACAGCATCCAACACCTATTTAACAAAAAAAGAATAGGCAAACCCTGATGTTGCACTTCCATAGCACAGCAAATTAAAGATCTCAGAGTAATTAGGAAGTAACTCTACGACACCCTGACAGGAGGTTGGAGCCAGGGGAGGGTCAGTCTCTTCTCCCAGGTAGCAAGGATGAGAAGAAATGGCCTCAGGTTGCACCAGGGAGGTTTAGTTGGATATTAGGGGGAAAATTTTTCATGGAAAATTTTGTCAAGCACTGGAACAAGGTGCCCAGGGAAGCTGTGGAATCACCATCCCTGGAAATGTTCAAAAACTGTGTGGATGTGGTAACTGAGGACAGGGTTTAGTGGCGAACACTGTGCTGGGTTAATGGTTGGACTCAATGATCTTAAAGGTCTTCTCCAAACTTAATAATTCTATGAAAGACAAACATTTTTTTCCTTGAGCTCAGCACTACTTCAGCAGCAACAGGAATAGTTAAGAACATAAAAATGTCAATCCTGAGTGAGGAAAATTTTGAAGTAGGGAAAATATGATAAGAAGCCACATTAAGATTTCAAAACCATGCAAAAACCAAACTGCAGTGTTTGCAAACATTGAAAGTGCACAGAGTCAGGGAGGGAACTGAGCAGTCAGGCAAGAAATTTGTGATCTGATCTTTCCATCTCCACTTGTGCAATTTGACTCAAGATAGGCCTTACCTAACTATGCCAGGAATAATACCCAAAGGGTAAGAGGGCAAAAGTTGGGGTTTCCCCAGCTCTCTGTTGTAGGTGAATTCCTAAGCCTGGCACAGAGATGGGGAGTTTTTAAGCCAACACAGTGGCTGGCACACCCCCTATTCCTGCTTCATCACAGATAAATGTCTGGAGGATGGAAGGAATCCTTCCCTGTGAGGGTGGCGAGGCCCTGGCACAGGGTGCCCAGAGAAGCTGTGGCTGCCCCATCCCTGGGATAGTGGAAGGTGTCCTTGCCCATGGCAGGGGGTGGGATGAGATGATCCTCAAGATCCTTCCAGCCCAAGCCATTCTGGGAAAATCCAATATAAACTCAGGCTCTTGCTTAATATCCACAGGCTCCCCAGGGTTTGGTCACAGCCCCAAGGCTGCCAGAGCTCCAGGAGGGTTTGGACAAGGCTCTGAGGGACAGGGTGGGATTGTTGGGATGCCTCGGGCAGAGCCAGGAGTCGGGCTGGATGATCCTTGCGGATGTTTTCCAGCTCAGGATATTCCCCTGTTCCATGAAGCCGTTAGAACAGACCCAAACACCCGGGGGGACAAAGGAGCAGCTCAGGGCACACAGGCCCAGAGTTCACGGTCCCCTCAGGCCCCGCACCCCCGGCCCGCGCGGGGCCGCTGCGCCATCTGGTGGCGACTGTGCGGAAACACCGGAGCGCTCCGAAAACAACAACCCCGGTCAGAGCCAGTCAGAGCTACAGGCTGGGCACGGAGTGAGCGGGGGAAAGGGAACTGGGGACACTGGTGGGCAGCAAACTCAACGTGAGGCATCCTGGCCTGCATCAGGAATGGTGTGGCCAGCAGGATGAGGGAAGTTCCCCTTCCCCTGTACTCAGCACTGGTTAGGCTGCACCTTGAGTATTGCGTCCAGTTCTGGGCCCCTCAGTTCAAGAAAGATGTTGAGGTGCTGGAACGAGTTCAGAGAAGGGCAACAAGGATGATAAAGGGGCTGGAGGATCAGCCCTGTGAGGAGAGGCTGAATGAGCTGGGGGTGTTTAGCCTGGAGAAGAGGAGGCTCAGGGGTGACCTTATTGCTGTAACTACCTAAAAGGGGGTTGTAGACAGACAGGGGTTGGTCTGTTTTCTGTGGCCATTGGAGATAGAAGGAGAGGTCATGGTCTTAAACTGCAACAAGGGAGGTTTAGACTTGACATGAGGAAAAAGTTTTTCACAGAAAGAGTGATCCAGTTTTGGGATGTGTTGCCCACTGAGGTGGTTGAGTCGCCGTCCCTGGAGGTGCTCAAGGGTAGACTGGATGTGGTGCTGAGTGTCATGATACAGATGTTTGGATTTAGTTGGATTATAGGTTGGACTTGATGATCTTTTCCAACCTTGTCAATACTATGAAAATGGGGAAAAACACCCGCAGCTCCTCCAAGCAATCGGGCAGGAAATAACCCCCCTTGGGGCAAAGCTTTCACCACCAATAAAAGTTCCCCAAAACCCCTCACAAACCAGCCTCAGCTCTTGCCCAGAAAATACTTCCAATAACATGCTTTGAGTTCCTTCTCAATAGATTCCCTTTCTTTTTTTGCCATTTTCCCCCTGAAAACAGGATTTTCCTAAGAATATCTGGCTTTGCTGCAAGGAAAGGACCATCTTTGTTCTTTACTTGCCTCCCACTTACAAACCAAGCCACTAACAGCCCAAAATTATTCAGAGATATAACAAAAAAATACCTTCAGAAGCACAAGGCTTAAGGGAATAACTAATAACAAATTCCAAACTTGCTCTGATGAAGGAAAGGCAGCTTGGCCAGGTAAGGTTTCTTCCCAGTGATTCCTTTCCCAGAAAGAATTCCACAGAAAGTCTCCATTTTTATCATGAATGTTTATTATGAACAAACAACGTTACAATGCAGTCATTCCCACTCCTCAGCACAGGCCTGTAGCAAAGGAACCTCCATGACCTTGAAATCCCAGGGGAGTTTTTGTTTCAAAGTCAAGAGACCTTTAAAGGCGACCACAGATGTCGTGTGATTCCAGCTGCAAAAGCTCCCTCCCATCAGTTTGGAACAATTTTACAGAAATCTATGGAATTGCAGCATGAAAGTCAAGGGCCAGGCATTTATTCCAAGATCACACAACGAGGGAGATCTTTTAATTTGCTTCCATTGCTGCTCCAGGGCTTGGGAATATTCCTGCGTGGGCTCCTCCACCGAGTGACTTTGGTAACAAAAAGACGAGACACTGCACTGTTAGAAATTCTTTTGAAAAACACAAAATGCTCAAACCTTCACAAAAGGGAGGGAATTTTCTGTTACCAAAGGCAAGGAGATGCATCAAAATGTTTTAAGCCACAGGTGCAGACTCAGGGGTTGCTCCCAGCTTCCAACAAACGGCACCTGCAGTGAGTGCCAAGCCTTTCTCTGAATCCAGGGACCTGCAGCTGTGCCGGTCTGGGGGTTTAAATCTAACCAGGAAAAAAAATGCAGCATGTTCAGGGTTTGACCAAAGTTGTTTCCAATCGTGGCACTTCCTAAAAACAAGAGACCCACCTTCCCTTGCTGGGGTGTAGCTTAAGGCCAACTTCTCGTCAGGTAATAAAAAGCCTTTTTTTGAGCATTTCTGGATGGTTTTTTTGGTGAGGTAAATGTCACCAACACCCTGCCCAAGGTCTCCTTGCCTTTGTCTTCATTTTTGTGGATAAAAACTTCTGTGGGAGAAGATAAACACGGATAACCGAGGTAAGCTGCTGTCTGCAGGTGATGCTGAGGGCAGTGGAAGGCATTGCAAGAACACCAGCAGGGCTGAGAGGTGCAAAAATCAGCTCCAGGTCCATCTGCCTGGACTGAAACCATCAGCCTGACAAGTCATCCTGAAATTCCCACCCTTGCAGGAAAGCCATGGCACTCCCCCTCCTTCCCAGCACATCCCCCAGACCCCACACAAATCCTTCAAGGATTAAGCACATACAAGAAGCAAATTAAAAAATAGTTATAAATAAGATTTGGTAAAACCATAAAATAATAATAATTAAAAAAAAAAAAACCAAAGATTTACAAATAAACTTCAAAATCCAGCCTGTTTCAAATTCCATCCTCACACATCATGACTCCTTCCCTTCCTCAGCTCAGGAAGAACTGCTTTAGGATTTCTTTAGTAAAGAGCTGTTCTGCTAATTTTGGTAATTCCTACCTAGTGCAGAGAATTGGTCACATTTACTGGTGCTCTGAGCTGCTGGTTCACATTTGCTTATAATTCAAAATACCAATCTGGGAGAGTGAGGAAATCTGCAGGAAAATAAGACAGTTCCAAAACATTCTTAGACACATGAGGTAATATTTATTTGGGCTCTTCAGAATAGTACTTAAAATAAGACTGTACAGTGAGCTGCAGAGCTTTTCTCCCTGCTGGCACCTTGTTGGAATTCCCAGTGTGTCCTGCCCCAGCTGGGCAGGCAGCACTGCCAGGTCTGAAAGGCACAGCAAGTTTGCCTCTGATGGAAACAAAGCTTTGGGATAAAATTAAACAGGAAGGAGAAAAATCAAGCAAACGGAATTGAAGGAGTAGTTTCAGAGAGACTTCTGAAGTTTAGTGTTTATCCACAGTGCTGTGAACAAACTGGACTGTTCCATCCATCAGTCACCTGAAGGGGAATGTGATGAACTCACACCTAAGAGCTTTCTGCTGAATTTTGGGGTTGGCTTCTGGTGGTGGTGGGTTTTTTAAAGAGTTTAAGCAACCCTTCAAGTGAGCCAGTGGAACTAATTTCACAGGTTTACTTCAGATGTGACACTTCAGTTGACTCTGAGGCAGCTGGTTTGTTTTTCAAACTCATTTTCTTTTTACCCTCACAAGGGCTGGGGTTGCCTCAATGACCACAGGCCGAGGAAAGCACAATTTTTGGAACACACAATCAACTCTCCATGAGTGGGTGCAGTTTTATTATTTTTTCACCGGTGGCCCCTTGTGATCAGAATTAACTATTACAATTTTCCAACAGAACATCTCCCAGAATGAAAATCTGCAAGTCAACAAATCCCAAACCACACTGGATTATGGGCGTTCCCACCAAAGGCTGAGTCCAATGTTTTTTCCTTGCTGATTGTTCCTAAAGGCCAACAACTGCACTCCTTGTAGCCAAAAAAAACCTTCAATGACACTGTGACAGTTTAGACAACACATTGAACACACATGGTGTTATGTTCCCACTCATCTAATCACTACTGACCAGATATGCAATGATGGTCGTTTCTATTTTTAAAAAAAAAAGGAAACCAGCCATTTTCAATGTTCACATTCACCAAACCCTTCCCAAGTCCACATGGAATCTCTCCTCAAGTCATTGAACACACTCCTCCCTAAGGAAAACGATATGCAGAAATTGGTGGAATTGTAAAAACTGTTCAATGAAGTAAAAAGCCTTATTTGCTCAAGATGTTCAACTTCCAAACGACGGATGGAGAGAACTCAAAATCAAAGCACTAGAAATGTAGTGTCTCATCAATAATGCTTTGACTTGTTGCTGAGCCACTACCAGAGAGCAGCGAATTCCTAACCCAAACTACCCCCCCCCCCCCCCCCCCCCCCCCCCCACGAGCCACTCCAGGTGTCACCTGCAGCTTGGAAAAACCAATTTATTTGTCCCAGTGTCAGCGCCAGAAGCCCAAAGAGTCCCACTCCTTCTGCAACTACCACTACTTTGGTCTAGGTTCCTCTGCCCTCCTCACTCTTGAGCGATGCTCCTCAGCACGTACTTCACTGTGTAGGCAAAGGCTGCAAAGCCCACGATGACAAACAAGTTCGCCAGAGCCCCACCTAAGAGTCCGTGGTTGCGGTTGGGCTGCTGGAGGCCGGGGGGGTTGGCGGGGGCCAGGGGAAGGTGCCCGTTGAGCAGCGCGATTCCGTTCTGGCCGTAGTGAGCGTCCCCGTCCGGGACCACGTCGGGCAGGGGGAGAGAGGGAGGTCTGGTGTTGAGCTCTTCTTGTGCTTTCTGTTTTTGTTTGATTTCCTGGAGGGGGATTGAGAAGAGAAAATTGAATAGTTGGAAGGGAATGTCAGGAGGTTTTGGGGGGCTCTGAAGGTTTCAGGGCACGGGAGCTTCCAGAGTTCTTTGCAGTGTATTAAATAACTGCACTGCAATTGTACAGTGTAACTCCTCCAAAGTGACCTTTCCACTAACAATCATCAGGTCAAAATTTTGGTCATTTTATTTTTAGTTTTCTGAGGCAGCTTTTGTCCAGCTTGTCTTGAACACAAGGCACTAAAAAAGTTTAGACAAGAATCAGAGAAGCTTAAAAGGATTAGGACTGCAAGTACTGGATGTTAACATTTTCCAGCACTTAGCTAGTATTGCTTTCAGTTTTCCAGGGATTCAGGAAGTGGCAAATCACTCCTGCAGGAAGTATTTCCAATCCTCTGGAATTTTTGTAACCAATAAGAAAACACAATTAAACCCTCACGATCATATTTATATCTGTGTGAGGAAGAGAAGGAAATGGAGACAGAACTTTTCTTAGAAGGAGATAAAGGGGGGATGGTTTTTAAATTAGAGCTTTGTGAACACCTTTAAGAACAGTAATAGATGAATCAAAGCTGAAGGTGCAAAGGCATTCCCCTCTCAGCCCAGAAACACAAATCTCCTGGTTAACAGAACTGCTGAAAAAAGGCCCTTGGGGAAGTTTTCCCCACTCTCCTGCGTGCAATAATTAAGACCTTCTAAAGGGCTTCCAAGATTGACAAGGCAGCTCCAGCCTGGGGAAGGTCCTGAACAATCAGTCTCCAGATCTACACAGAGAAGCTGGAGAGTTCCAGAAAACTAAATCCCTGTAGGGATGAACACTCTTACCTCCACCACTTCAGGGAAGAGCTCGCAGAAGACTTTGTCTTTTAAATTAAATGCTAAGCTTTGTGCAGCAAGTTGTCTTTTCTGTGGAGGAAACAAACACTATCAGCACTAGCAGAGAATTAATTTCCTTAAACTCAACACCTGATTTCCCACAGGGATGGTGCAAACCACCAACCAACTGGTTTTTAACATTTAAAACAACACACTTGTGAAGATGATCCACCACAACAGATGTTTCTAGACATGAGTTGTATTCTCAATTCCACACCTTGTTGGGATTAGTGTTCTGGACCAGTGACACTGCTGGGCAGTCACCTCAGCAGGGAGGAGGAACAAAGTCCTCATCACAGTGTTCACTTCTGAGATATCAAAATTCCAGCTGCTGCTGCTGTTGGACCATTCCCGAAGTCCATCCCACCCTCTGGAACTCACTGTGAACTCGGAGGTCTCTATGCTGCCCAGGGTGGGGCCCTTTTCCACCATAAAACTAAGGAGGCCCGTCAGGATTGTGGAGACTGACCACGCTGGATTCCAAGTGTCTGGGTGGAAATCAGTGATGGAGAGACACAACCTTTGGGAAAACAGGCAGAGTTTGGGTTTGGCCATGAAAATTCTGACACATTATGCACAGTGCTGAAATGGGGTTAATTGCTCAAGCGTTAGAAAAAAGTCCTTACCTTGTGTTACACTTAAACCTTCCATTAGGTGTAATCATATAAATACTAGGAGGTTTAAAAGGAAATTCTCGGGGGAATATTAGTTTCCCGTGATAATAGCCACCTGCATTACACAGAGAGATGAATTACTTATTTTGCATGAAGGTTAAGTCCTAAACTGCTACTCAAAACGGGCCAAATAAACCCCTTTGCTTGTCTCCTTCTCCCCCTCTCACCAAAGAGATCAAACTCATCACCTTGTCCCTCAAAAACAAGGGAATAATAACCCAAACCTGCGGAAAATTCTCTCACATTCTCTCTTACAAACAGTATTTTCTGCTGTCGAGTCTGGAATAGATTTAAAGAAAACCAGCCAGAAAATAACGGCAAACACAATCCTATGAAGAATCCCAATTAAAGAACAGCACTTTGTGAGAGGCTCCAGAAGACCCTGGGAAATACGTGACCACAGCAAATTAATAAAGCTTTTACATTTCAAACCTTCTCCAGAAGAATTCCTAGAGAATTTTTACATCTCAGTTCACTGAGAACATTTCTGTGGTAACAAAATGGGACTTGTTTTGAAATGGTATTTGTCACATCCTCTCTAAAGCAAGTTATCTGCTTTAATAGGAAGATCTTCAGTTTAACCTAAATGTGGTTTTATTAAAATCCTTGACAACAGAAACATTTTCAACAGGCTTCCCCGCAAGTCCCAGACAGCTCTGGAGTTGCACTAACAGTTTTTGGAGCTATTTCCAGTAGTTATGTCTTGCCCACCCAAACCAGCCTGTAATTGCTAAACATGCAAACACAAGGTGAAATCCAGGCAGGTTTTTACCTTCATAAGGAGTCGTTTCAGGTCCCCTCACAACATAGTGCCTGGGAAAAGAAGGGAATTGAAACCCAGTGAAACCAGCAGCCACCAGTATCCCTAGAAAACGAGGCTCAAATCCCTTCAGCCCCACTCCACCTCCCCAAACCAAGCCTCTCACACCGAGCAGGCAGAGTCAGACTCGATGACCTGGAAAATCTCGTTCTCTCCCCGAGTGAGGAGCAGTCCTTTCCAATTCCCACCTCTTACCATTCCAGGATATTGGATGGGAGGGGCTCTGCACAGATGTAAGGCACTGGGTCTTTCTTGATTCGCAGGTAGTCTTGTTTCAGCCTCTGGGTTGCTGTGGTTGGTGCTCTCTTATTGCTGTTGTTGCTCATCTAATTAAAAAAACCATAAATATAACCTCAATACACTCAGAGCTGTCATCACCCATGGGATGCTGCTCCAGATTTTTGAAAAATCCAGTTTACATGTAAAACATAACTTAAAAACCCTTCACGTTTAAGTGGCAAGAACCACACAAATCTTAACTAGCAGAATGCAACAGACGGTCCCTTCCAACTTGGAATATTCTATTCTAAAGGTCTTTTTGAGCAACTAAATTTCCTATTCACCTTTCATGCCTATTACACACTTGTACCCATGTTTTAAACTTATCTGGTGCTTCTAAACACACACAGTTACCTCAAATAAAATAACGAGACACCCACAACAACCTCGTTGCTGACCTGCAGGTGAAGGACCCTGAACTAAATCTGTGCCAAGTGAATCCACAGAAAGGAATTTCTGAGCCAGATTATTCTCTTCCAGAGAAATGAAACCAAAAGGAGACAGCGGATGTGAGGGCAGGAAACTCCACGGTGTTTATGGGGCAATGAAGGAATTAGCCCTCATAATTCATCTACAGAACACACCAATTAACAACTGTTATTTAACTCACTTTCCACTGAGTTCAGTGAGTTACGAGGCTTTACAGGTGAAAATTCAGGCAGGAATAAAAAAGGAAATATTTTACAAACAGCTAGTATAAAGACATTAAGACAACATGAAATATGTTAAATATTTCATGAGTATGTTTAATTCCCATAGCTCTTTCTATCCCTTTACTACAAACAAGCAACCAAGTAAAATTCATTCAGGAAATAACATTTAAACCGGGAGCAGCAGCTGTACGCGGTCAAATATTCAAGCCCCAACCAGAACAAACAGTTTAACCAGCCTTTTACCAGAATTGCTATAAATCGTTGTTTGAAACATACAGCACTTGTTTTTTTGGAAGGCACAACTCGTGAAAACACCAAATTAATTTTTTTTCCCTCTAAAGAAGCTAGGCTGGATTTAAAAGACATAAATTAAATGACATCGTCTTATTTTACCACAATTATTCGTTCTCACGTCTTCCCACAGGGAACCTCACTACGGGCAGGGAAAACACACCGAAATATTTCAACGCGTCAAGAGCAGCTACTGGGGCTTTAACATGCCTCAAAGCCTTACCTGGNCTTTTTTTTTGGAAGGCACAACTCTTGAAAACACCAAATTAATTTTTTTTTCCCTCTAAAGAAGCTAGGTTGGATTTAAAAGACATAAATTCAATGACATCGTCTTATTTTACCACAATTATTCGTTCTCACGTCTTCCCACAGGGAACCTCACTACGGGCAGGGAAAACACACCGAAATATTTCAACGCGTCAAGAGCAGCTACTGGGGCTTTAACATGCCTCAAAGCCTTACCTGGAACAATATCTTCACCTTAAATATAGAAAATAAAGGGCTGCGCACGCAAAGCCGGTTTCCCAGCAGAGCGATACAAGGGACTCGAAGGAGTGAAGGAGCAAGAGGACGAGGGGGGAAGGCTGGGACGGAGGGACTGAGGGAGGCAGAGAAGGAGGGGAGGACAGGGGCACCGGGGAAGGGAGAGGAGGAGGCAGCCCGTCCGTCCCCGCTCACCTCTCCGTGCCCGCCCGGCCCCTCCCGGCGCGGGCGGCGCTTCCGGGAAGGAGCGGCGCCGCTTCCGGGGCGCGCGCGCGGTTCCGCTTCCCCGGCCATGGCCGCCCGTGAGGGGCCGTGAGGGGAACGGGGCTGTCACACAAGCACCGCTGCTTTCCGCTCTTGAATTCAGCTGGGACCTTGCTCAAAGTTAGCCCGTGTTCTGGCCGTGTGATGCTGAGGAGATGTAGGGTGTCACTACCCTCAGAGCTGCGGGATGTGATTCGGGGTTCCTCAGACATTTTGTGGGGAAGAGACAGGTTACACCCAACGCGGGGCAAAATACCGACCCGCAAAGAGGAAAAGAGGTTTTGCAGCAGAGGAACCTAATCCTACTACCGCTAAAATCAGTGAGAATTTCTTTCACTGAGCAGTGGGGTGTTTGTCTCACTGACAGGCAAAATCTTCCCTCGCAAATGGCCTTGGGATTTNCTCACTGAGCAGTGGGGTGTTTGTCTTCCCTCGCAAATGGCCTTGGGATTTGTCGTTGGTGCTCAGCTGTGACTGTTTGTGCCAGCGCAAGTCCCCTGTTTGTTGTGTCATGGAAGTTCCAGAAAGAAGCTGCCTGATACTTGAGGGAGTATAAACAGGGAAATGTCAGTGAGTATCACAGAATCACAACATTCTGAGTTGGAAGGGACCCACAAGGATCATCGAGTCCAACTCCCAAGCGAATGCCCATACAGGGATCGAACCCACAACCCCAGAGCCGTGGGCACCACGCTCTGTCCATCTGAGCCAATCTCAGGGTTACTTCTTAAGTAAAGCTGTTCAGAGATTTGCAGTAAGACTTGAAGCATCTTGATGCTGTCGGTAGACGGCTTTGACTCAAATTTCCATCAGAAAGGCTTCACTGGCCTTGGTGGGGTTCCTCAGGCAGCCACCAGGACATAAACACAGCTCGGACCAGATCACAGAATCACAGAATATTCTGAGTTGGAAGGGACCCACAAGGATCATC